>CM020501.1:31915860-31990860 GCA_009823395.1 Thamnaconus septentrionalis | reverse complement strand
GGATGGATGGATGGATGCTGGATGGATGGAGGATGGATGGATGGATGGATGGATGATGGATGGATGATGGATGGATGGATGGATGCTGGATGGATGGATGGATGATGGATGGATGATGGATGGATGGATGATGATGGATGATGATGGATGGATGGATGATGGATGGATGGATGATGGATGGATGGATGGATGATGATGGATGGATGATGGATGGATAATGGATGGATGATGGATGGATGGATGATGGATGGATTGATGGATGGATGGATGCTGGATGGATGGATGGATGATGGATGGATGGATGATGGATGGATGGATGGATGGATGGATGGATGGATGGATGGATGGATGGATGATGGATGGATGGATGCTGGATGGATGGATGCTGGATGGATGGAAGGATGATGGATGGATGGATGGATATATCATTTTAGTTTTTGCGTGTTTTTACTGCATGTCCTTTATTTCCAAAGTAAATTTCCGGCATCAATTAAGAAGGCTTTGCTATTACAGGGGAATCACAGAGAAGACGCAGAACTGACGACTCACCCGTCGGTGGTTCACTCACAACTGTTTGCTGTCTAAGCTGCCAAAACCTGAAGCCGTCTTTCGGAATCAGTTGATCCGTTTTTCCACATAAGTCATTTGTCATTGACCGTGTGACAAGGAACAGCTTCCTGTTTGAAATGAGAGGGCTGTTCATACTCTGCTGCCAATGCACACAATGAAAATTGAGCTTTTGGCACTGCTGAGTTCACTTTATGATTCCATTGGGTTTCTGTCGGGTTTGCTTCGATTTTTGGAAATTTAGTAATAAAAATGTAACTCATTTTAAAACTTTTTGCATTAACTTGATTTGTTTGCACCCGTTTCCAAAGCAAACAATTCAAATGCTTTCAGTCGCGCCTCTAGGGGTTGCCATGGCAAATTGATTCAAGTCATTAGTACAGCATCCAGAACTGGTTTGCACAGAAAATCCTTCATCATTCTGCAAAACTTTCACCAAAAGCTGCTTTCTTATACTTTTCTTTAGTTTGTTCAAACATTCCTTGGAAAAAGAGGGATGTGCACATTTCGATAGTTACCGTGTAGTTACCGTGTAGTTACCGTGTAGTTACAGCGTAGGCCTGTAACAATTCTTTCTGTACCATCAGCGGCCAACATGTTATTATGAGTCCTGGCACTTTTTCGGTGTTTCCTCGGGTTCTATGCATGCCGCTGTTTGTAGCTGTTGGCCATGGAGAATTGGTTGCTGCTTTCAGTATTTCTGAAAGAAACATCCAAAATATCTGATTTTTGTTATTGCCTCAAGAATCCAACGTGATGTCCAGTAAGCACCTATCAGGTTTTTGACGTTTTCACTCCCATCATGTTCAAAGAGGAAGTTAAAGCCAGCTGATTTTTTTTTCATCTACAGTCTGCAGCTTTAGACACAATTGCGCTGCAATATATTCCATGCAGTGTACAACAACGGCGAGCCTGGGAGATGTGTGGTGTCACACTGGGGTTGGACGAGCCAAATGTACCTGCTCGGGGCTAAACAGGCCAGAGATAAAGGCTGTGGAAGGACAGCGAGAGTGCCGGGATTCTGAAGGGCGCGTCCTCACTGATAAGCTCCCACCGCCTGCATCCACAGCCACTTGGACTGGCAGCAATTTCAAGATAAGGTGTAATAAACCTCACACGTCTGTGTACTGAAGTTGAACATCAGGAATCGGATTGGATCACAGCAGAATTGCTACGGCGTTATGAGTAGTAGTAGTAGTAGTAGTAGTAGTAGTAAATATGTATTATTTAGATTTTATACATTCATAATAATTAAAAAAAAAAACATTTAGAGAGAAAGAAAACAAAACACAGTAACTCTCAGTTCAAATGAATGCCACAATGTTTGACATATTCTCTGCTGCTGGTGCCACATAAAGCTCATGTTTACTGACCTGGAGATTGCATTTATGCAAAGGAAGTCATGTTCAGTAAATGCATTCTGCTTTTTGCGTCGCACTGCATTGAATTTGTAAAAATGTTTTTTACGCCCGTGGCGACTCCGTCTCCCTTGATTTATCACAGGTCCATAAAAACTGATTCTCACAGGTGCACTCATTGATTGAGCAGTGCAACACTTTTAATCTAAGACCATTGTCTCATGGCCCAGGTCCTTGCCACCAGAAACAAAGTCAAGTACGTTATAAGATGCTGTAAAATGTCCCAAGAAGAAATAACACTAAGATCAATCATAGGCTAAAAATGCAGTGACTGCGAGTTGCAAGTTGGGTTCAGGCACCAAAAGACTGGGATTCCTGCAAATGACTCTTCAATAGTTTGTTCGATAGACCAGACCACTGACATTTTTCAAACCCCCTCATTTCCTGCTTGCGGCCCAACATTTCAGTATAGTGCGGAGTCCCTACACACAATCAATGACACTTCAGTTGACAAAAAGCTCCCTCCAGAGCTGCTGGGACATTATACAGAAGCTCTGTGGAGGAACATGTTTTTGGAAAAGCATCAGTTGTAAGAACTTCTTGATCTTCTCCTGATTCATTTCCACCTGCTAGAAATGAAAGATTCTCACACATTCTCCTCCTGAAGCCATCAACCTGCCCACATACCAAATAAAACGTGTAAACACGTGACATAAAATAAATGATAAATTCAATATAAGTAAGGCATCTGCACCTGCATCTGTAGTTGACTGCCACTTTTTCAACATTCATTTTGAAATTTGCTTTTTTCCCAAAATCCTGGTGCTATGAAATGGGGGAGTTGAAAGGAGGAGCTGCTGCTGTGTTTGTTTCAAAGAAGCACTTACCTGCTTTACACGCAATAAACCGCAGGAAGCTTCAGCACCAAATTGGATGGTGTAACAATGTAGAAAATAGCTGTGTGGGTGAAAGGTGCTGTTAAGTCTCCTTCTTGTCAGTAAAAGTAGCCTCTGGATTCTAGATGATGTTCAAACTTTCCTGCTGAAAACGACTTGAAATTGCTGGAAAAGTACATTGTCAAAGCTGTAATGACAAAACACTGCAGAAAAAAAATAAAAAAAAAAATCCTAAATTCAACAATAGTAGAATTTCTGCAGTTTCCGAACACTTTTCCATCCAATTTAAAAAAAAAAGATGACATAAAATACTCCTTACTACTACTTTTTCTACTTACTTTCAACTGTTGTATGTAAACCAGAGTCTTTTCATTCAACTGTAATGACGTTATTATACACTTTACTATAGTGGAGAGATTTTAATTGTCCAATCTTCATGTTATTCTTCTTTGAATTTTGCAAACAACCAGTTGAGCCAGTTTGCTGAACTGGTTTTCGTATCCTGTCACCGCTCAGACACTCAGCTCAAACTCTGTTTAAAAGACATTTAATCACACTTGTATCTGTGATGTCTTGTGTCTGTCTGGATTATCAAAGTAAGAGCGTTACGCTAAAAGGCAGCTGCCCTCAAACGGAAACCAAACACTAGCTGCGTTTCCATGAACCCTAGAATTGCACAAAACCTAAATATGGCCATAAAAAGCTGGTGATGGAAACATCTCCACTTGGAAAAAACCTCTCAAATGTGGCTGAAAGGTTTTGACGCTCTCATGAGGTGGTTTTTCACACGTATCCATTTGGAGGAATATCGCAAAAGTGTCATGGAAAACACTTTTTGTATTTACACGTCAGCGGATGTGACGCAATATTTTTTTTTTTTACAAGTAATCGAAGAGAAAAATATAAGAACCATTCTTGACAGCAAACAACATGGAAATGCAGATTCATGGCAAAATGTTTAGTACCTCCATCCTCCTCACGGTGGCGTCTCGCGGGACGAGATTTGACGAGAACTACGGCTTCTGCGCTTCGCACCATTCAACGGAAACACCTGCAGATCCTAACTGTGCTCTGTCCAAATTTTTAGAAATGTGCCTTTTACTTTACTATCATGAAAGCGCAGCTATTGGGAATGTCGGCTTGCGCAGTTGACGACCACCATTGAAACGCATGTTAGCATTTAGCCGAGAGCGGCGGTGCTGAGTCAGTGTGCCGCCTCAAAGAGCTCCACTGTGGACTTGTGTTTCAATCAAACAAAGCCCAGAGCGCCGCTGTTTGCTTTCCCTTCACCGCGTTGGTCAAATACAGGGCACGATACAATACACACAGGAGACAAAACACCTGAGCGCCGACAACCCAACTGTCCTGAATGAGCTTCCATCATTCAACTGGGTGTGAAAGATCGTCTTTCCCCCTCTTTGCTCACATTTGGCATTTTACACTTTTTCAACGCACTGTTTCATCAGTTGGTGTTGAGCCAAAGCACAGGAAATGGACTTCCTCACATTCACACTGCACTGAGAACAACTACACTTCCCAGAGTGCACCAGCAGCAGCAAACCAACTGCATTTCCTGATCTGCCGCTGATTTAAAGCACCTGAGGAGCAGCAGGGATCCTCAGTCAGTTTCAAACAGCCGTCAGAGAGAAACAACAGATTCAAGGGAAACAAGTTCACTCAAAGGTTCAATCCAAAGACGCCAATGGTCGGTGAAACATTTTGTTTACCCTAAAGGTGTTTGAAATGCTGGGATACATTTATGTTTGACTGCTGTCTTGTTTGACTGATTATATTATTGCCTAAGCATAGATAGTTGATGTTATCTGCTAAAATTCTGTTAAAAATTTAAACCCTGCTAAAATTTAATTTCATACAAGTCATGTAATTTAATTTAATTTAATTTAATCATGTTTGTGCAATTCAGTCATTCAATCACATTTGAATTAAGATGTTTACTTTGATTTCTTTGTGTTTAAAGGTTTGCAACCTGATGAAATATTCAACTTATCAACCGATGAAACCAACCAATCAAAAATCAAAAGTTTGAAGGCAATAAAGTTGATTAAGTTGGGAAATCTGAGTTGTCCTCGCGTCCTTCGGGTTTGAACGAGGGAAGGACTTGACAGTTAGTTAGTTAGTTGTTTTAGTTAATGTGATCAAATGCAAATGAGTTGATGAATGCGCTGCCACTTGTGAGAATGTTGACAACCCCTTGATGACCTGAATGTAACTGGCCCTCAGACAGTTGTGGCTCAGAGATGATTGGCTCAGGTCCGAGGTTTCTACAGCAGAGGCCTGCAGCCACCTGCCTGCTGAGGTTCTGTTGCCTTGTGCAAGTAAATAACTGCAGGCTATTCTTATGGCATAAAAGATGAATAATAATAATAATAATGGATGAATAATTAAATGTTGACAAGTTTAACTTGTCGTGGCTCAACGTTTGAGGTTTTAAACTTGAGAATTCTACACGATAAAACTGTTCAAATCTTCAAGCATCAGACCTGAATCAAACAAGGATTCACTTTTTGAGCCTCAAATCTATGTGAAATGATTATTTAAAAAAACTGCTTGCAAATGTTCCATTTCCTTGTTGAGACTTACATTGGTAGTAGCCACTGTAAACTCTTTCACGGCACGCCGCCCCCCACCCCCCCGTCAGCATATTCCTTTAATGATTTTTGTTTGTTTCCAATGTGCAAACGAATGCTGCTGAAATTCCCTTCCGTCATTTTTTTTTCCTTGATCCCATTTGAAGGCCGTACACCAGTTTATGACTGGTGGCAAAAAAGAAGTTGAAAACTGATTAAGTTGAAAACATTTTTGGTAAATGTATTTTTTTTTTCTTATGATAGAAAAACAATGAAGACCGATGGGAAAATAGACTAAATAAATAAAAATATTTTCATAGGTAGGTTTGTTTTGAGTTATTAAGCCCATCATTCAGTCAGAAGTGAAGTCAAACTAAAATAAGCATTTTTCAAGTATCCTCTGGTTTAATATGAAATTGTATGGACGGAGTACGGACTTGAATCCACCACCAAGCTGCACTAATGCCAATGAGAGCCTCTGTATTTTCTGACCTTCTTTATTATTATTGTTCAGCAGATTGTTATTTCACTTCATAAACACTGTCCTTCCTATGCTGGAGCGTCTCCAGAGCAGCGATTCTAACAGTTTTCAGTGAAATGACCTCATTCAGAGTTCTAATACGCGGTCTGTTAAAATTACTGGGACGGTTCGATGGACAGCGATGGTTTCTGTAAATTGTTTATAAATGTAACCGACACAGATTTCTAAAAACACTCACAATTTACATGACAGATGTCAATAGCTAGACACCGTTAGAAATACATTAGAAAACGTCCACCGACTCGTCGTCTGGATAGAAATATTCACTCAACCACCGTCGGGATGTTAAATGAAAGTCCTGAGTGCGTTAAAAACATCTGGCGTTCGTGCAGGTTCTCCAGGAAAAGGAGACAGTGAAAAGAAAGGCTAATTTATTGTGCTCATTTTAATGTTTGTTTGTTTTGTTTTTTTTTTTGACAAGAAAATAAGGAAAGAAAGCATCTGAGAGATCCAGTGGGAGAAGGTTCTCTCGCTCCTTCTCTCTTCTTCTCGCTCTTGCTCCTGAGTGAGTCACTGGAGTAGCGCAAACGCGAGCTCCCGCCGGTGATTTCCTCGCAGCATGCTCCCCGTCGTCACTTCTGTCCGTCTTTCCAGGCTTCCTCGTTTCCGCAAAAAAACAGTTTTCTCTCCGTCACGCTTGACAGAGCAGCAGCAGCGGCGCCGATTAGGGTCACTGTCGACGGGTCACCTCGACCGCCGGCTCATTGTTGGCTGCATCCCGGCGAGCTCTGCTAAACACGTGATAAATTCAGGCCATTGTTGTTCATAAGCACAATGGAAAAGGAACCAAAAAACACAGTCGTTAAATACATCGCTACATTAATATCATCGTTACTGAAAGAATGCTCAAGTGAGGCTGAAGAATCAAGCATTTAAAAAAAAAAAAAAAAAAACCTCCTCCAGTCAGGAAAGTGGATGTTAAGAAACCATGTTGCTGTTCACTTGTCAGAGTCATGATCAAGTTGAAAAGATGAGAGAAAACTGAACTTTTTTTTTTTTTTTTTTTTTTTAAGGCTGTTTCTGAGTTAAAGCCATAATCTGGGTCGAGTTAAGAGCAGCGAGTGTTGATTTTTCTTTTTGAGAGGTACCGCGTCGTCGCTGCTCACGTAGAAAGAAAGAAGAAGTGTCTTTTTCACACATCCACATGTGTTTTAGAGTAACAAAGAGCTGTCGTGACGTCAAGGACCCACGGTTATGGCTTTAACGCAACGAAATGACTCGAGCATTCTGAACTCGTAATAGTAGGGGGTGGGACAAAACAAACGACAGTCTTTTCATTCACCCCCAAATGTTTCATTGTTTCCCAGCGAGCTTTGTGTTGTTTTCAAAGTCAAATCTATTTCAGTCCAGAAGCAAAGTGGCTGTCATTCACTTCGTACGCGCATTGAAATTCTTTGTCAACACTGTGACTGCAAACTGCTTTGAGAATTTTGCAAATTTCATCCAAATGAAATATTTTTGACTTCAGGCTGGTTTACAGTCTTCTCGCTTGACTTGTGAACAGAATGAATTCCTGTTTTTCTCACATCCCCCCTCCCCCACCCCACTCATTTTTAAAAAAAAACAAACAAACCAAAAAGCCCCTTGGGATGTCAATGTCTCTTTAACACACGAGTGATGCTAATTAATTTTACAGTAACACGTGTT
This sequence comes from Thamnaconus septentrionalis, assembly GCA_009823395.1. Taxonomy (NCBI): domain Eukaryota; kingdom Metazoa; phylum Chordata; class Actinopteri; order Tetraodontiformes; family Monacanthidae; genus Thamnaconus; species Thamnaconus septentrionalis. Next base: position 31,983,263 of record CM020501.1, on the reverse strand, counting down.
ATATCAAGAAGCTTTTTCAGATAAAATCCTGTAATACAGCAAAATCACAAAGCTATTTCTTTAGCCTTCAATGGTTGTTTTTCTGGCTTCTTCTTCACATCGGCCTTCTTGTGAACATTTCGTTCACTATCCCACAAAAACTGTTCTGTGAGAAAATGTCCAGGGTGGGGCAGAATCTATTTTCACAAGTCAAATATTTCTTTTTTTTTTTCTCTGAAATTCATGAACACGGGCGGCCATCTGGATAGTTTTCTGTCAGAGTGATTATGAACCTGTACATCTGAAAAACCAAAAAAATAAGAATAAAATCAAATAAAAATCCAGCTGCTTAACAGTATAAATTTTTCAAAGAGTACATTCATCTACGTGTGGTCTTTATGATGTGCGCAGGAGTACACGTCAATGCGTGTAACTGTTAAGGTGACGGTGGAGAATTGGTTCGGGCCGGGTCGGGAACACAGAAGATTCAATTTACTACCACAGTACTTTGGTCATAAGAAAATGATTGGCAAATAGAATGGGAGCAGTAAGCCAATGGTGGTGGATCGTTTTGTGCAAAGTGGTCTTTGTTTTGGCAAACCCATGTGTGTGAATGCGGAGGACGAGAGGTCTGTCGATATTAGCGTTGAGAAATAACCTCAAATGCTCATTTGTGGTTAATCGGTTGGCACAGTGGCACCACAGTGGAACCAGGAGAACACAAGCAAAGGAAAAGCAGGGAGGAGACCAAAAAGAAACGGGTTGTTGCGAAAGCACAGTGAGTCTACAGTGTGTCGGGAGCTGAGTGCTTCAGGTCTTTTCCTAGGAGTTGGTTGTTTGTTTTTTTTTGATTTTGAACAGTGCAGATAGGTTCCCTCTGGGAATTTGAAGACATTCATTTGAAGATCTTTTTTTTTTTTCTTCTTAGTTTTCAAAATCAAAAAGATAGAATTGAAAGTGAGCAGGTAAGGTAACTAAATCAGGACTCTAGTTTCTAAAAAGTCAGAAAGATTTCAAAACCCATGTTGTACAAACAAAACAGTCACCTCTGTTGCAAATATAGAACTTCTCTCTCACATCTGTACAGCGCCGCCTCTTTAGGAGGAGCAGGAGGAGCAGGAGGAGCAGGTGGAGTGGGGCTTCACCAAGAGAAAATACTTTGTTTTCAGCTCAGTGCAAAGCACATTCCTCTGAGTAGAAAAGAAGAAGTCAAAGTCCCGGCCTGCCAGTCAGTCAGTTCACCTCCACCGGTGTGCACCTCTCGGCCCAGATGTTCAAAATTGTCAAAACAACTCACACGACATCGCCATGCCATATCCAAATAATTGAGTAGGAGGAGCATAGCAATAATAAGACCAGTAATGTAATAAGAATAATTAGCAACGATAACATATTTCATTTCCCCTTTTTAAATTGTGTATATAAAATCTGTGGCAAGGAGAAGTCGGTACACAGTAGGATGTCAATCATCCCTTTCATTGATTTGGCACATTGTACTCACTCTTTGGTGAGAACCACCCACTCATTCTCAGCACTGAAGAATTTAAATGTTGCCCGACAACCCATCCAGTCATTGTGTTGACTGGAGTGCCTCACTGTCACAGCGTTGGGCTTTCCAGAGTATCGTGGGCCCGGTTTTCCAAATGTTATCCCAAGGCTGAGTGTCGGATGGAGGCAGAGTAGAAACGTAGCTGCACTGCCCGGGACGGCTTGTCTGGCAACATTTAAGCTTTCTGCGTATTCACGTTGTTTCTCTCTTTCTCTTCATTCAAAACTTAGTAGAAATAGCTACATATGTCAGAGCTATGATCTCATTACATTACAAAAGGTAAATCAGTCTATCTATTAGTTATGATTCTTCATTTTTCAATATAACATATAATTCTGGTCCTCTATGTACTTAGAAGCAAAGGCTCGGTTTATGTAAAGTGTGATTTGGTGTGTGTGTGTGTGTGTGTGTGTGTGTGTGTATATACGTGTGCGTAGGCCTATACCTTTATTTTTTTCTGTAATTCCTCTCATGTGGTGTGTATGTATTTACAGATCCTTTTCTGTGAATGTGTTGCGATGTTGTATGGGTATGGTGTTGGTGTGTTCCATCCTGGAGGTTTTTGGGGGTCACCAGATGTGGTATCAGATCTTCTGCTGAGCGGAGACGCCCTTCCAGTAGTCCAGTATGTCGTGAAGATCCTCGTCTTTGGCGAACTGAACCTTCCGCCGCAGAGCGTGTCCGGCGGCCACGTATCCCTCGTCCTCCATGGAGGCCTGCCGGTGTCTTTTTCGGTGGAGCTTGAAGCGCTCCCACAGCCCGAGGGTCGGAGTGCACAGGAGGCCCTCCTCTTCCTCGTCTTCCTCGGGGCTGGAGCAGTAGCTCAGGTTGTGGTACTGGGGCGAAAGCGGGTACTGTGGGGAGAGCTGGGAGTAGGCCATCTCCCTCTGCTTGGCCTGCCTGCCCAGGGTCAGGGGATCCAACACCGAGGGCTTTCGACCTCCGGGGTGGTGGTGAAGCTCCTGCAGGTCCTGCAGGTGCTGCTGGGAGCCGGGGTAGGAATGACGGTGTTCGTTGTAATGGCGTATCCGCTGGGCTTCGGCTCGAAGGATAGCTGCCGCTGGGGGGACGGTGCGAATGGCTTCCCCACCGCCGCCTTCCCGTTCTCCCCGCTCTCCTCTCTCGCCCCTCTCTCCAGGGGAGGTCCGCTCAATGTAGCGGGTCTCTGACGAGTGGTAACCACCTTCTGAGCGGAAGGAGCGCGGGCTCCGGGCGGAGCCTGGAGACGAGGAGGTGCTGGGCCTCTTGGAAGATGGGGGGGCATCCATGCTGTGGTGTCGCTGCAGTGAATGATGGTAGCTTCTCGCCCTCTCCTCCCTCCTGTCTCTTCCTCCCTTGTAGACGGGAGAGAGGAACTCGCTCCCCCTGTCAACCCTCTCTACCTGCTCAGAGAGAAGCACAAGCTGTGGCTCTGCGGTGGAAACGGAACCTCCTCCGGCAGACGAGGGTGATTTGATGCCTTGTTGGAAAGAGGTGGACTCGGATTTGAGGGCGTCTATGCAGTTGTTGATGATCTGGTTTACTTTGTCGACTTCTTTAGCGATTGTGGAGATCTCTGCTACGGAACCCTGGGCATTTGCTTGGGGGGACATTTCTCTTTCCCGTTCCCGTTCTCTTTCCCGTTCTCGTTCTCGCTCTCGCTCTCGTTCTCGCTCCCGTTCCCGTTCTCGTTCCCGTTCTCGTTCCCTTTCCCTCTCAATGCCAGAACCTCTCACCTCCATGTAGTTCAGTTTGGCTGGCTTGTGTGGTGGTGTTTCTATCACCTCCTGCAGCTTATAGGGATCGATCTCTCCACCCTCAGGAAGGTACGGCATTCTAGACAGACTGTCACCAGCGGCCAGCTTCTGGGAAACCGACCCTCCGCTTTCTCCCTCCATGTCCTCTTCTCCACCGTACTTAAGTTCTATCAGCGTCCTCTGAATCCTGCTCATCTTCCTCTCCTTCTCCTCCATGATTCTCCTCTTTCTCAGGCAGTGGACGATGAGGCCAAGGAAGAGTAGCATGCCAAACAGGCAGCCCAAAATAGTCATAATGTAGTGGGTGGCTGACGACTGATTGACTGCCTTGCCAGTCCCGATGCGGGGACCAGTAGATATGGTGAGACAGGTGTGGTTGAAGCGCAGAGAGTTCCGTATAGAAGCCACGCAGTACGTGTAGTCAGTGTTTGGTTTCAAATTCTTTAGCTCAATATCTTCCCTCAGGTTTTTCAGAGTCTGGATGTCGGTGAAGAAGCTGTTGTTGTAAAGCACCAAAATGTACATTTTTCTGAACGGATGAGGAATCTGGACTGTTATCACCGCACTGGAGTGAAGCACATACTTGATTGTCATGATTGGATTGGTGTCCGAGAAAATTGGGCTGAAGTTGGTGACCTCGTCCGGTGGTGTACCCGAGGCACAGTCCTCCAAACCACAGGGAGAAGCAAAGTCTGGTGGTGGGGTCGTGAAGTCAGCCACGCCGATGGAATAGAAGGGTGTGACGCTGCCGTCGTATGTGCACACAAGACTAAGCACATGCAGAGCATTGCGTTGGGCGGGCATCCGGGGGTTCTGGCTGAGGAGACTGTAGCCAAAGAATCCTGCAGGAGAGTCACAGACCATCCTCTCACTAGTCCTGTTGGGGAAGGCAGAGAGCCAGCGCAGGAAACCCAGCAGCTCGCAGGAGCAGTTGAAGGGGTTGGTGTAAAGTTCACACGTCGTCAGCTTGGAGAGCCCCGTGAACAAACTACCGTCCAACACCTGGATCCTGAAAAAAGGGAATTCCGTTCCTGTTTACATACATTTACATGTTGCACACTTGAACAGAACAGAACAGAACAGAACAGAAGAGCAATATATTAACCTAAATGCATCATGTATGGACCATTTCATGTTTTACTTCTTATACATTACAGCCCTAATTGATCTCATTGCTTATTTGCTGTCAGTTTTGCATGTAAGTCAAGAGAAATCAATCGAACCAGAACCACTTTCAGCAACAACTAGACTTTAGTGTTCCAGTTGAAAGGAATATTGGCTATATTCAAAAACACGTTTGATATTTTCAGCTCAGGTGTGCTACATGTGAATCTATCCTGCAACTTAGCATCAAACAAGGTCTGACTTTTAACAGTAAAAATTAGTTTGTGCAATACTTTGGATTTAATTTACGTTTTAAAAAATGCATTATTTGTATAAATAGTGTTGCAATGGCGATAATCCAATTTGTAGATTATTTTTTTCCATTTTACAAACAATTAATCATTTATTAGGATTTATAAAGATTGGGATTACCTAACATGTTAACAGTTCACTCAAAAAGAATGATGACACCTTGTTGATACCTGTTCATGGATAGGTCAATGTTCTCTATGTTGGGACATTCCCAGAAGGTGTTGGGAGCAACAGCCTCGATGAGGTTCGCCTGCAGGTACAGATATTGCAGCTTGCCGAGGCCTCGCAGCATCCCCTCCGTCAGGTTCCTCAACTTGTTAAAACCCATCTGCAGAACCTGGTGAGACAAAGACAAGTGGGATTATTATAATCTCCGCAGAGCCAGCCAGCACCAGGGATCACTCACTGCAGGCTGGGAAAACACAGAACAAACAGATGACAGTTTTGCATAACTCGCGTTTGACTTGGTGCGCTGATCTACTGTAAGCCCCTGTTTTCTGCTGTGTTTATACGTTCACACTTTACCCCCTGGCTGCAGCAGCACGGGTAAACATGTAAACATGCCACTGATTATAACCACATTCTGTTCAGTTTGGTGAACATTCTGCTGCCAGCATCATTAAGAATGCTGCTCAAACGAAAGACAACTGTTAGTCAGTGCTGTTTAGCAAGAAGGTTGTGGGTTCGATTCCGGGGGCTGGGGGGGCTTTCGGTTTGCATGTCCTGCCTCTGCCTGCGTCGTTCCTCTCTGGGTGCTCCCACTTCCTCCCACCGTCCAAAAACATGCACATGAGGTGAGTTGGCTCTGAATTGAGGTATGTGTGTGTGTGTGTGTGAGTGTGTGAGTGTGTGTGAGTGTCAATGGTTGGTTTTTGATGTGGCCCTGTAATCAACCGGCGACTTGTGCAAGGTGTAACCGCCCACTGGCAGCTGTGTTAGGCTCCAGCAGACCCTCGCAACCCTGAGTGCACAGAAGCAGGTCTGGAAAACGTGAGGATGGATTGATTTTTATGAAAAGACCTTGACGAATGGCTCAGCAGTTTAAGCGGCTGAATTGTGGCTCCTGTGTGTAAATGTATGTCTGAACGGGTAAGATACAATTTCCGCCTTAAAGCGTCGTATGAACACATAGAACAATGACATTGTCTGGCTGTCCTGCAGGCAATACAAGTCATGTTTTTACCCACCTGGAGATTAAATTGTGCTGAGAAGGCGCCGTCTTCCACGTAGCTGATGTCATTCTTGGTGAGGTTCAGGTAGGTGAGGTTTCCAAAGCGACTCAGGGAGGAGTAATGGACCGACCGTATCTTGTTCTCATTCAGCCTCAAGTCCACAATGGTGCTGTTGAGACACGTGTGAAGCAGAAGACCGACGCCGTCAGACAAACCGAGCTGCAAAAAAAAGCACATTGGCACGGCTTCCTCGTGGTTTGAACCGCTTACCTGTTAATGTGGGCGGGAATGGCCTCGTAAGGCGGCTGGTTCATACTGCAGATGGCCAGCCAAACGAAGCCCTTCTCCCCTTCAATTAGCCAGCAGTCAGCTCTCACCGCTGGCAACTGCATTATGGGCAGCAGGACGAGCCAAAAGAGGACTGAGCTGGCTGCGGGCAGGACCACTGATGAGCAACCTCCAGTCACACAACGCCCCTGACGTCTGTGTCCTGTCCTCTGGGCCATTTGGGATGTAGTCACAGTGTCCACTGGAGAGAGCTGACCACAGACGCTTGCCATCTAACATCTACTCATGCAGGCCCCTCCAAAAAGGTGTGAGGACTGTTTTAAAGTTGGACGACTGTATTGGGTGAGTGAGGAGTTCTTTGTTTCTGTGTGTTTAGCTTAAGGTGACAGCATGGTCAAAATATGTTTGTGTTTCCTCTCAGTTTGCCTCTGGACTGTGAATGAAACTGGGCATTAAATGCAGATTTAGAAAAGCACTCGCTGGCAGTGGGTGTGTCTACGTTAAAAACTTCTGGATCACTTCTGGTACTTCTGGAGAACTGCGTCACATTTCACGGGTTCATTTGCAAGGGAAAGTCACAGCTCGACTGTGACTCATGTCAAGCGAGGCGATCGGCATCTCTGATTGGTCAGGCACCTCTTTTCTTTCTTCCCCATTGCTCGATGAGAGGACTCGTCCCTGACAGAGAGGAGAGAAACGGAGAGGAGGTTGTTAGCCGAGAGGTGCTAATGAAATGGGCCGATTCATTCTGGGAGATAAAAACAAACACACCCTTGCAACAAGGGCTTGTTGTTTTGCAAATGCACACTGTTGCGAGTCATGCGTCCATGTGCACGCAAAGGCACGCGAGCACATACTCACGTACTCATCAGAACGTTCACTCGCAGTCTAATTAGTGCACTCTAATTCATATAAAACTGTCCCTGCAATTCTCTCAAAAGAAACAACAACAACGCAGTGCTGCGATAACACAAACCTACACACACTTTCCACCACACCATAAGTCCCGGGGGGGCTTTGAAGGGCCTGGCCGTCTCTCTGATACTGGATCTAATTAATTAATGTGCTCTAAATAAAACTTCCTGGGAAAACAGCTGATGTCTGATGAAAACAGGAAAGAGACAAGGGCAGGAAACACAGAGAGTCTCACAGAGAAGCTCTGGAGTGGTGAGACAGAGCGGGAAAATGTGTACAAGAGAACCGGGAGCAGCATTTCAGAGCCGAGAGGTACTGAAATGAAGCAAAAGGTTGAAGTAGAAGGTGGGGTCAGGTAGAAACGAGCCAGTGACTCTGTGAGAACTTGTGGAAGAAGAGAGTTGGATGCTAAAGTGGCTCTCTGCGTGCCCGCCTGTCTGTCTCCAGTGTCAATTCTCACTGGGCTCAACACGAAAAGCAGCACACAGGAGGTAACACAATGCAGTGAAGACTTAGGAATAAACTAGTCGTCAAATTTCACAATCATCTATTGGCTGCATACCGTTTCATTCTTAATAATCCAGCAAGTGGCCATGAGGTAGAGCTGTGATTTTTAATCCTTTTTTATTTATTTATTTATTTTGAGTCAGTGGTATTCCGGCATCGCACAATAAGCCACTGCTATCCTCTGTGACTTTTGCAATTCATTATTTTTCGATGGTCACTTTGATCTATCTATAAGAACAAGGTATCAGCTCCTGCATTTTGATTTAAAAAAATGACTGGTAGCTAATTTTTACCTTTTTATTTGTGCTCATTTTATTGCTCCCAATTGTAACAGGTTTTTCAACACGCTCGCCCTTCTTTCCCTCAGAGTCACAAGGCCGTTTAATCTGGATCTTTGTTCAAGTTCAATAAGGTGACGCCTGAATGGACTGTTTATTTTGACACTTTCACTATTACCCAGGCGTCACCACTGGAGGGGAAAAAAACCACAAATTACACACTGGAAAGAAAGAATTGTAAGTGAAGTTGAGCTGCCTGCATGTTCAATTCAATTCAGCTTTATTTGTACAGCCGTGTTATAACAAGAATAATCGGGGCGGGAGGGGGGGGGCACTTTGCATGTTGAGCAGGTCTAGATCACACTCTTCGAGCAAATTGTTCCACCCAGAGTGGAACAAACAGTGGAGACGGTAACAGTGGGAAAACTGGCTCTTTAAACCCTGGACAGAAAACATCCAGACACAAATCAAAGAATAACCACTGAGCCACTGGTCAGTGAACTGGTCACGTGACCCCCTATGTCATGTCTGCTGATGTGTAAATGATACTTTTGCGATATTCCTCTATATCTATCTATATCTGCGTGTGAAAAACCTCCTCATGAGAGCGTCCAACCCTGGAGCCATATTGGAGAGGTTTTTCCAAGTGGAGCTGTTTTCCATCACCACTTTTTATTGCCATATTTAGGTTTTGTGCAATTCTAGGGGTGATGGAAACGCAGCTACGGAAAGTCAGGAGAAAGGTTACAACACAGGAAGGGGATTAGAGAGACAGTGCAGACATCGTTTCCCCTGTAACTGCAACTGCACCAAAGACAGTGCAGTTGTAGCCCAAGCTAAATATTTACCTTGAGCATTTTGTTCTGATTAGACATTGTATTGAGCTGGTTTATAAAGTTCCAAACCTCTCTGACTGGCTTTAGGTCCAATTCAAATTAAATCCTATTCACATTTTGTTTTATGCTGTTTCCTTTTTATTGCTCACACATTTAACGTGTGACTGGCTTTAACGGATAAGGATTTAACTGGAATAAAAAGTCAATTTATTCATTATTCATCGTCATTGCGTCTTAAATATGTAGGTTGCAGTGAGTATGGAGAACAAAGCGTGGTGTCTGATGTATTGCATCCTAGACTTCTTTCACATCAGGTCTGAGACAAAAGGTGAATTTTAAAGATAAGCGTTTATGGACTCCTGATATGAAGAACGGGGAGCCTGGAGGGCTCAACATTTGTTATGAGTCCTGCCTTATGTTATCAGGCATATCGGGGGAGGAACCTTTCCTGGCTTCCCCTGAGATGTGTTCAGCCCAAAGATCAATAAATACTTAGTCACTTGGACTAGGGGGGAACGTGCTTTATGTGACTGCATCCCCTCAACGTCTTCAATCCTTGGACATCTTGTGTTTCACTCGGCTCTAATCGTCTCACCCACCACTGTGAACTTTACGCAAAATCCAACTGGCCTCCTCTGAGTGCACGCAGACGTGCACACTGACCCTAATTTGCGAGGCTGTCTTAGTGCTCGATTCCTCCTCACTGGTGTCTTACTGCAGACTGGCAGTAGCTGCTCTGCCTTGTGTTCCTGTACAGCACTTGTTTGATCTGGACCACTCGTAAGGAGCAAATTTGGAGAACAAGCTCTCCGCTTGGTCGCCCCCTCGGTGTGGAGCAAACTACGGTGTGAAGTGAAACTCTGGATTAATCCCACTATAGGAGCCACCTGCCCTCCACTGGAAGACAAACTGTGTAAGACTGTTGGCCAGTGGCTGTGTTTGAAATCCTAATTTGTTGGTTTGTGGCGCTAACAGCACTGCTGTCCCTTTTAAAATGTGCTTCATTCTACACTGTCACTCTCTAGAACTGCTTTTTGACACGTGGTGGTGACCTCTTGGCCAGGTCACACGTGTCAAAGGGATCTAGATCTCAATGGGTTTTCTGGTTGATAAATAAGAAGCATTGTTTGCTCATGTGTGACGGGGCTACCCCACAGATCTTAAACAATGTGAAGAGGCTGGAGTTGCAATTCCGAAGATGTTCATACTGGCTTTGAGAGCTGCCTCAGCTAAACCCGAGCACCTGACCGACACTAAACCTTCAACATCTACACATGATCGCTGCATAAGAAACCACACAAGCATAAAGACCAAGCCACTTGGCTTCCAGTGGAGGCAGCTGATGATGGCCTCCTGCTCCAAGAACAGCGATGTGAGCGGCCGCCGCACAACAGAGCCAGCGAGTCGGGAACAGCAGAGTGGTGGCCGTGTGGTGCCACTCATAGGACTTTACTCCTTTTTTTTTAGCAGAGACACTTGACGTAACAGATGTGATGCATGCAGACAGAGCTTTTAATGCTTCATATGTGTTTTGCATCATTCATCTCCATACAAGACCACACTGTCTGAAGACACACACACAGCCCTGCCCCTCGTACATCATGTGAAAATACCAGCAATAAATATCACATCTGGCTTGCCTTCTCGCCACATTGTGCTCAAAGATTCATAAGGTACAAACTGTTTTATGCAGGATGTTTCTGTGTCACAGCTGATATCATGGATTTTGTTTCCCTGTCGTTTTTTCTCCAAGCAAGGAGGATGTGGATAAAACCTGAAGAGTAATCAGAACTATCAGCTTCTTTTTTGTGCACTGCCTCACAAGGCGGTTCTGAGCCTCTGCAACGTCTCCCAGTTATAGTTGTCAAACAAATGCCAGACGTTTCCTGTTTCATGCCTTATCTCGGCCAATCAAGTCAACTGACCTGATCCTACTGGGTTCTATAAAGCACATTACATAAACCCTGCTGCTCAGTCCATCTGATACTCAAAATGACAATAAAATCCCTTCATTATTCGTTCTTCTTCACATTGTCTGCTTTTAAAGCTAATCTTCAGATATTTAGTACAATTCCAAGAATTGTTTGGTACGGAAGCTTATTGCATTCACTTGGCAAATAAAAAAAATATCTGTTTCCAGTGTAATTATTTCTGTTTTTCGTGCAAATTTTTTCCGGCCTGTTTTTTTAATTTATTTTGAAATCCCGCGAGAAAACAGCAGACAGGTGACTCTACGGCATGGATGTGCTCTACGGTGGTGACACATGTCACCACGTAGCCAGCCTGAATGCACTTCAAATGCATCATTTTGTATCCATGGAGCCATGATGCCATATTTATCCAACTGATCCCGAGAAACATTGCGCTGTGGAGAATATCTGAATGGTCTTTCCTTCCAAAACAACCGCAAAGTCCTCAGATGCCTACGTAAAGTTGCTAAACTGATTGTAATGCCATCAATGTCACTTAAAGACAGGACTATTTCCCAGTGTCTTAAACCCATGTCAAAATACAATTTGATTAAACTGAACAAGCTGGCCATGTTTTCTTCCATTATCTCTAGCTCTCAATGAAAGAACGGATGCGATTGTTTCCGATGCTCTCTAAACTCGGGAAAATAGGGCGGAAAACATTTGCACGAAAAACAGGGCGGAAAAAATTAGCACCAAAAACAGAAATAATTACACTGAAAAACAGATATTTTTTTAATTTGCCAAGTGAATGCAATACGCTTCTTTAGTTTGGCTCATTTAGTACAAGAACCAAACAATGTCAGTAGTGAAAGTGTTCACAACTTGACCGGGATATTCTAGAGGAAGTCTGGCTGCTGAACCACCTTCTTCAATCAAAACCATGCTGAGTAACTTTAAAATGTGTTGTAATGTGAAATGTATCCCACAATACACTGGGGTGGAGGTGTAGAATAATGAGAGTTTAAGGTTAAGAGCTTCTTGGATGGTTTTACTTTTTCAAACAATATGCAAATGAAAACCAGAACTACAATTTGTTCAACTGTGGAATCCATGTTGTTCTCTTTACAAATAAATAAGCGTCTACGTTTTAGTTAAGCCAGTGAACTCAATATGAATTTTAAAAACAACCACATATATATTTTTGGCAAAACTACTTCACAGTTGTTTTCATAATAATAATTATGAAAATCATAATTCGCTTCCATAACAACAAACAAATCAAGACAAGGTACTATAACCAAGATTATTTTCCCTCCTCCTGTCCACAAAGTGCATTGTGTTCCATTCCCTCCCACTACTTTGCATAACCAAAGGACTGCATTGTCTTTACTCTGTGTCTACCCCCCAAATGCTATTTTGGGATTGTGCCACATAATTAAAGTATTTATGTAACAGCGAAATATAGATGTTTGCTGCGCACAATTCTTTCCCTTTGTTGCCTGGAGCCCTGACAGAGATGCGCTTGGCAGTATTTATGAAGCTTTGAGCTTATCGTGGAAATTTGTCTGCTTAAAGGCTTGAAAACTTCGAAACTCATTTCTCTGCGAGAGTTCAAAACCTTCATCAGAGCAGTGTGAGATGAATCCATGGGAGTTGTCATCACTTTGAATAAGTTGTTGAGTGTCGGGTTAGACCGGCTCTGTCTTTCAGACCCCAGAATCTCCTCTATTATTCATCTGAAGCGTCATCCACAGTATTGCTTCTGCCCAATTTAAAGCCTACATTTTGGGTTTAAGATCGCGTCAGAGCTTAGAATTTGTTTCAACTCTGAAGCTTATTGATTCCCCGGGATCAACGAGTGTCAAACTATTGACAAGCTGGTTACAAATTAATCGTGTCTTGGGACCCCAGAAGGTAAAAAAAAAAAAACACACACTCATACAAAATACGATGGCGTGTAAATATTTCATTCAGCCGCCAAAAGCAAGACAACGTAACCCTGGGAATGTATGGAAAGTGTGTCAAAGAGAATGTCAAAGACAGAAGGCATTCAGGTTCTAGGGACATGGTTCTAGTAAAAGCAAACATAAGAAACTTTAAACATAATCAAAAGGTTGATTAAAAAAAAATCATTCATGCAGAATTATTAACAATAAATGAGCCGGGGCTCACCAGTGAGGAGCTGGACCAGCGGGCGTCAAGGAAAGTCTCCTCAATCACACACACACACACACACACACACACACACACACACACACACACGCACGGAGAAGGCAAAGCCAGGGACGTGCAGCACAGCACACAGGAAGGAGATCCAAAGAGGCCAAGACAGCAGTGCCACCAGCGCAGCTTCTGCAGAGGACAGAGAGAGCAACAATCATTAGTAAGTAAGCAACACAACTGGGAAGAATATGAACTACTGAACGGTAATTAATTGCCGGTGGTTGACGACCACCTAGTTACCATAGAGCAAAAATAAGCATGAGACAATAAACCACCAAAAGAAAACAATTTACAATGATAAAAATATTATTCTGAAGAATTATCAAGAGATGATACATAATGTATAACTCAATCAAACGCAAATTAAATAAGATGTGTATTTGCAACTGAGCACAACGGAACAAAAAAAAAAACAACAACAACCCACCAAAATGAAAATATTCAATTCAAAGAAAGGACAACATTTAACTTAATCACAATAGTCCAGCTAATACTAACAAAATGATACATATTGACAAACATGATGCTATAACAGAGTGGCATGACATCATGCACGCCGTAAAACTACACGGTAACAGAAGTGTGTCAAGTATGTAAAGCAGCAAACATAAAAGGGATGAGCAAAAACTGCAGCAACATGCACAAACACACAAACATCACGTCACAAAAGCAGATAAAGTGTGTGCACTTGAGAGTAAGAGCTTTAGAAAGTGCCAGACTGCAGGGACGGTCGGGAAAGTGAGGAGGAAGAGAAGCTGAGAGTCTGATTAAAAGGCAACTCGTGACCTGAAGCAGCTGCATCTCTCACAACAGGAAACACAAGGCGAGCTCGCGCCTGTCGGCACCATTCAGAGGCATCTGTACGAGCGTAATGTGTCCTGACTCCCCTCGTCCATCTACAGCCATTTTCTTCCAGCTTCACCCACCTCAGCACAGACACTGACTTCTGAGGAAATGAGGCTTTCGGTGTCACACAGAATCACACGTCCCTGTTGGGAGCACATGTCCGAGCCTCATCGTCCTCCCTCTCTCTCTCTCTGTGTTTCCTCCTGGGCTTTGAAGCAAAGGGTACTGGGTGGTGGGTGAGTTTGGGGGGGTTTTAGCAGGATGTCCAAGACTCTGAGTGATGGACGTTTCTATCGGAGCTACGGAAACACGGAGCGTGACGGACATTTCTGTCGTGGAAAATATTCCCTTCCTGCCTCTTTAGCCTGCGTTTGCGAGCCGGAGAGACGCATTCTGCTGCACTTTAGGGTACGGGCACTCACAAAATGGTGTGGGGGGGGAATAGCAATGCCATCGACACAAGCTCCTTCATTTTTCTCACCGCGCTTTAAAATCTACGTCTCATCTCACTGTCTGCCTCTGTCTTTGCAGCGGGGGGGCTTTGGCTGTAATAGTATGCGTGGCTGATATAAATCTTCTCCATCGGCCCCGCGGTGTTCCACTTGTCACTCCCCTGCAGAGGGAAGTGAACATGTGAGATGCCATGGATGATCCTCTGTGGCGAAGCAGTGTATGGTTACGTAATCCGTTTAGTATTCAGAGAGGAGAAAGGAGCGGCGCTAGGACGGGGACAGAGAAAAGATGGGTGGAAAGCGCTGGCTGAAAAGAATCCCCATGAAAGAAAGTCGAGTAAATGGGGGCAAGGACCGAGAGGGAAATACGTCACAAAATGATAGCATGGGGAAATAATTAAATCAGCTATATGCTATCCTTCATGTGCTTTCAGTAACACTCTTAACTTAAGGCCCCTTAGAGCTCGGGGGGGCTTTGGAACACATCACCAGACTCTGTCATAATGTCTTCATGGAAGGAAGGTTTCAGGACAGCTGGTAAACAAGCCAAGGGAGGTGATTGAATACAATGTATATTTTAGACGTCAGACAGGGACAAGTCGAATTATTGATAACTACGGGACCAGCGGGTCGTCAAAAAACCCCTGACCTGCTGGAAAAGCAAATCAATCCTTCAGTGAAGCTGCTTGGCATACAGAAACCATCGCGGTGGATGGCTGTGATGATCCCATTATCATGGACTGCATAAAGCACAGTGGACCAACACCAGCAGAAGACACCAGAATCATCGTCACAGATCATCACATTGGACTTTGACCAACTCTGATTCTGTGCTTCTCCACTCATCCAGACTGGAAGCCATGCATCCATCCAGTTTCTATCACCTCCACTGCTGCTGCTCCTGGTCGTCGCAGTGCTGCAGCCTAGCGCAGATGTCTCTGGGGTGGATCCTGGACAAGTCACCGGTTTATTGCCGGGCCACATAGAAACACAAACCACGAGTGTTGTAGTCAAGACGGCACCAACCCAGACCAAGACTTGATCAAGACTGGACAGTATCGAGACCAGACCAAGACTTAATCAAGACCAGAGAGTATCGAGACCAGACCAAGACTTGATCAAGACTGGACAGTATTGAGACCAGACCAAGACTTGATCAAGACTGGAGAGTATTGAGACCAGACCAAGACTTGATCAAGACTGGAGAGTATCGAGACCAGACCAAGACTTAATCAAGACCAGAGGGTATCGAGACCAGACCAAGACTTGATCAAGACTGGAGAGTATCGAGACCACACCAAGACTTTATCAAGATTGGAGCGTATCGAGACCAGACCAAGACTTTATCAAGATTGGAGCGTATCGAGACCAAGACCAAGACTTAATCAAGACTGGAGAGCATCAAGACCAGACCAAGACTTTATCAAGACTGGAGCGTATCGAGACCAAGACCAAGACTTAATCAAGACTGGAGAGTATCGAGACCAGACCAAGACTTAGACATCAAAGAAAAACAACATCAAAACAGAAAAAAATGACCAGTATCTCTTTTTAAATTCAAGTTTTAAATTGAACTAGGAAAAGGGGTGCAGGGTACCCCCAGTCCATCCAGTCCAAGACTGAGACCAGACCCAGTAAAAATGCTTCCAAGTCTGAGACCAGACCGAGACTACAACACTACAAACAACCCTTCGCACCATTTACAACAACGGACAATTGAGCGCTCCTAATTCGCCTCACGTGCATGGTTTTGGACGATGGGAGGAAGTCAGAGAACACAAAGTGAACCCACGCAGACACAGGGAACATGCAGCAAGCCCCCAGGCCCAGGGGATCAAACCCACAACCGTCTTGCTGTGTGGTGACGGCACTAACCACTGACTACTAACTACTTTCTTCTGAGAAGAAGACTTTGAAGAGCGGCTCTTTCTCTGGTCCAGTGGTCATCTGCCCCTGGTGTTCTTGTTCCAGGAGTCCCACCAGGAATGTGAAGCCTTTGCTGGACATGTGGATGTGTCTGTGTGGCGGCTCTTAGTGCTCTGACTCCAGCCTCAGTCCACTCCTTTTGAAGCTCTCCCAAGCTCCTCCATTGCCTTGGCCTTGATAATCCTCTCAAGTGGCCGTCATCCGTGCAGCGTGCAGAGCTTCTCCTACCACACTTTCCTCTTCCAGTCAATTTTCCGCATGTGTGTGTGTGTGTGTGTGTGTTTTGACACTGTATTCTGTAATCAGTCAGCATCTTCAGCAATGACCTTCTCTGGCTTGTTGTCCTTGTGCAATGTGTCAATAATGTGTCTTATGGACAATGGTCCAGTCAGCAGTCTGCCCCCATTGTCAGGTTTCACACTGTGTGAATTTTCTGATCAAAAATTGTATAGATTTTTGAGGTACTGGATTTAAGATTTACATTAAAATAGAAAAAAAGCTTTGAAATGTTTACATTTGTGTATAATCTTGAAAACACAAAAGTTATACATTTTAATGAAATTATGAGAATAACAATATTCTTATTCTTTGAAAGGCATCTGTAAATATACAGGTACTAGCCGAAAAATTGGAATATCAAGTAAAAGTTGTTTTATTTTGGCAATTTAACATAAAAGATGAAAGCAACAATTTACTGAGCCATTCCACGCAAATTGACATCTCAAGCAGTTCCTTGTTGTAACTTTGCTGATTAAGATTTTCAGCTTATTAAAACCACAAACCCACAAACTCAGAACATTATTATAAAATTTGAGGGTTTTTTTTTAAGCTGCAAGACCTGACCAGCAAAATCCAAAGAAATAAAAACTTGAAATATATTGATTTGCATATTATTTCTTTATATAATATGTCAAATTCACCTTTTAAGTTGAATTGCAGAAACAACCTTTCCGGGATATTCTAATTTCCTGTATTTGCCGAAAAGGATTTTACGTGAAGTTCTCTTACATGGAGGTATCAGTAGCTCAGAACAGACAGTAGTGGGAGGTAGCATATATATCAGATACAATCGTATACTGATGGGTACAATTACTTGATGTGATTTGACTTAATTTTGGAAAACAGACACCCGAACCTGTGCCGTGTTAAAATGATTGGCATTGTATAGGAAACACTTTGGCTCGATTCACAAAATGACATTGCGACAAAGCAGGCATGATGAAGACTGGAAAATTGAATTACTGTGCATGATTTAAAAGAGCTGCATTTATTCTAAACTGATTTAAATGTATTTTTAGTGGCTTCTCTGTATATTGTGGAGGATGTTGCATCACACTCAGTCGCTTCTGGACGTGAGGGTTTTGTGGAGGGACCGGGAAGAACCGCAAAACCATCGGAACCAGCACCATGTGGCTCATTCAGGCAGAGGTGTGCGTGTCGCATGGACGATTAAGTATTGCTTGCTTATTGTGTTAAGAATGGTCTCGGCCCTCGCACCTCCAAATCTAAAACACTTCCTAAATCTGGTATTAGCGCTTCCATTAGCGATAGCAACTTAATTCAGACGGATTGCAAAAATAGGCTAATTGGTATTTAGAGAGTTAAATGTGGCTTTCTAAATATTAGGTCACAGTCTTCAAAGGCAGTTGTAGTTAATGATTTGATTAGTGAACGTGATGTTAGAAACATTAATACACCAAGATGAATATGTGTGTCTCCTCCTAGATACATTAACACTCATATAGCTCGCGATAGTGGTCAATGCTGACGTGAACTTGACTGTAGATGAAGATAAGAGAAAATGTATTAAATGTATTGTGTATGTATATGCATGTAAATGTATATACAAATGAAAAATAAATAAATAGAAAAATCTAAATTTTAGAAAATGATTGTCATTTTTCCTGCTTAATATAAGTAACTGCAACATATTGAAAGCTTTCTAAGATAGTTTTTTCTTAAAAAGTTTTTGTTTTACTTTCAAACACTGTCCTAGTATGTCAGAGTAGATTTACCTGTACTATGAACTACTATTACGTTTACTATTTAAAAGTCCAATATATTTTACCAGAGGAGGTGAAACCTGTGCACGTCTCTGTCTGTCTGTCTGTCTGTCTGTCTGTCTGTTCCTTTTAGTTGTGTTTATTTTGTTTGACATGCATGTAGCGATCACAGTGGACCAATCCGCTGTCGGTGTTTTAGTATGAATGCTGATTTTCAACACCTGTCCACCGGAAGCTTTTCTCTTTTCTCAGCACAAAGTGTGCGTGCGTGTGTTTGTGTGTGCGTGCGTGCGCGCGCGTGTGTGTGTGTGTGTGTGCACGGGGCTCCATCTCTTTGAGTGAGCAGTGGGCCAAAGAGGGTTTTAACACGCTTAATGGGATTTCACACTCTGAAATACACACATGTACACACTTTTGGTCACACAATAATGTCGAAGATAAACATGTCTGAAAGCTATGTGTGATCCCAGACAAATAAACACACCCACGCATGCACACTCTGTGATATAAAAGGATTTGTCAGTCACATTGTACACATGCAAAGCTAATGGACTCCAAAAAATCCACACAGCCACCGCGCTGCCTCTGCCATTTCCAAAATACACAGCTGCACAGTCCTGCTCGGACAAATGTGCGGATACATCGCAAACACACCTCCAATTTATGTCAGCCAGGGTCACGGTTGCATCACCTCGCAGCGGTCACACACTAAGCCATTACTGTGCAGGTAGAAACTATGGAGACAACAGCAGACAGGAGCTCGCAGTGTATTTTCCTGCGTTTTGATCCTCCAAATTCAAATCAATCATTTTGAAGGAAGTGCAACGTAGAAATGAACCAAATTTAGTGCCGAGGAAAAAATGGAATTTTGTTTGGCACGCACTTTATTGCAACAGTACAGAAAGGTAGCAATAAGTACATTAAAAAGAACAATAGATCATCAGCAAAGGGCTGCTGAGATTTACATGCTGTCATCTCTTTTCTTCATCACTCAGCATTAATGTCAAATTTGGTGATGGAAAGAGATGACCTGAAAATTTGAGAGAGCACTCTGCCAGCCACGGAGGTAGCGCTCATAAATTAGTAAAAACAATTCTCGTGAAAGTTTTCATTCCTCCCCCTCATATATATTTGTGTCTGCCTGTAATGGCAGACACAAAAAGAAGGTTCACATGCCAGAATACCTCCTGCTTTTTATTTATATATAATAATGATGAACACTCCACATCTCTGTTGTGTTATTCCGTTCTGGGAAAAGTCCGTCGTAAGTGAGAATCACACGTCTACAGAGACCTCTACACAAGTCGAGCAATGACGCGATATCATTTGATGTGCTGATGAACTGCACTGCTTGGTGTCGAGTCAACTCCCAAGGCCACTTCCCCAAACAGTCACTTCCACATCGTCATGACAAACAATTTTACATTTTACATTTTCCATCTAGTTGTTGTTAGGCATGTACAGTACTACCCAGAAAATGAGAATATCCTGAAAAGGATAAACTTAAAAGGTGAATTTGACATATTATATAAAGGAATAATATGCAAATCAATATATTTCAAGTTTTTATTTCTTTGGATTTTGCTGATCAGGTCTTGCAGCTTCAAAAAAAAAAACTCAAACTTTATAATAATTTTCTGAAAATTGAATATTTGTGGTTTTAATAAGCTGAAAATCTTAATCAGCAAAGTTACAACAAGGAACTGCTTGAGATGTCAATTTGCGTGGAATGGCTCAATAAAAGTTGTTGCTTTCATCTTTTATGTTAAATTGCCAACATAAAACAACTTTTACTTGACATTCTCATTTTTCTGGTAGTACCTGTATGGTTTTTTTTTATTCTTCTTTCTTTCTTTTTTTTTGGCAAATGATTTCCCTGGAAGCACAGCTGCTAATCTCATGAGGTCTCAAACATAGGTGAAAACTTTCTCCAGAGGTCTTAGAAAGTGGAGAGAATTTTTCCAAAGCTTGTTTATCTGTTGTCTTCAGAATATGCAGCTACATAGGGAGCAGCTACAGTGAGCAAGTGAGTTAGAGCAAGACAGAGAGATTTCTGGGTAATAGAAAGCAGAGCTTATGTGCTGTGGGAGGTGGACCGTGTTATGGCCTGTCTGAAAAGTTCCTCAAAGTTTGACTTCAGGACTTCTCCAGACAAGTAGCCAGGACTTTCATACTGTGTCATAACTCACGTAGGAAAGCATCCCTCCCTCCCCCCTCTTTCTATCTGCATAAACATACAACCAGAAGCAACGAAGAAGAAGAAGAAACAAAAATAAACCTTACGACTTTAATTCAACACAAATGCGCAAGGATAAAAAAAATAAATGAAATGCAGAGAAAATGAAAGAAAAAAATGAGCATCAGCAGACGTGTGCGTTTTCTTCATCAAATGTGTCCTCAGCCTGTCCTTCAGTTTTGAATCGAAGAAGACTTTCTTGCTATTTCAATACAGCTGTTCCATAGGTTAGTCACAAACCAGTGCAGGGAAGTAAACCTACTGACCTGGTGTGTCTGCAAAAATTTGCTGAAAAACAAACAAGGCAGAAACACTTGAGGGAGTGAGAGGGACCCAGGTGTGTCAGTTCAGCAGTGTGAGCTCGGAGCTAGACAGTAATTGCAGGAGCTGCTTTTCTGAGTCTGTTTAGGATCATTTCACAACATCAGGCATCTTGCTGTCCTGTGGACGCTTATGGCTTTTATTGTTGGCTAGCATGTCTTTTTTTTTATTGAAACAAAATACTCAAATATTCTTAATAAGTGTGCTCAACACCTACTGCGCAACCCACCTTCCCAAATCACCCAGTCACTGCTGTTAGCACGTAGATGTTTTCTCCTCATTTTATTACCTTATTATTATTCCATAGCTTAACATAATGTTCACTTCTGCCAACTAACAACCCCAATTTCAATAGAAGTATAATATATATAATATTAAGAGAATAGAATAGAATTGAATATTAGTATTCTATAGATCTATAATATTCATTCTGCTCTTGCAATATCTATGGAAAGAATTTATAGAAAAGGAAAGAATTTTATTGAGCCATTACACGCAAATCAAGCAGTTCCTTGTTGTAACTTTGCTGAGTAAGATGTTCAGCTTATTAAAACCACAACACCACAAACTCAGAAAATTATGATAAAATTTGACGTTTTTTTTTAAGCTGCAAGATCTGATCAGCAAAATCCAAAGAAATCAAAACTTGAAATATATTGATTTGCATATTATTCCTTTATATAATATGTGAAATTCACCTTTTAAGTTGAATTGCAGAAATACAACAACCTTTTCAGGACATTCTATTTTCTGGGTAGTACTGTATATCAGGCACAAGACGTCTGTCATTCTGACATTGATTGCTTTCTTTCATGTGACGCCGCAAACCCCGTGACAATTTTAGCTGTTTTTGTAGGTTATTATGCGTTTGTGCAGGACAACAAGGAAACCGCCTGAAAGAATGCAGATTTCTGCCTAAGAACTTTTGAATTCAACATTTGTTAATGGCAGTTCACTTGAAAGCAGAATGTCGAGAGCACTTCAAAGACTTGTCATGCGACGACAGTAAAGCTCCACAGCTTCTGACCATGGAACAGAATAAAGGATTTAGTGGGCTTTGAAAACATTATGATCCGGACAGTTCCTCGGCCAAACGGAGGGAAATTATAGCAAAATAAATATGGCCAAAAAAAAAAGGTTTCCTTCGCAGCTGTCATCTCAGTGGTTTCAGGACTACATCAAGTTCAGCTACTGTCTTCACATCTACACAAAAATACTGAATCATAGGAGGAGAGTTCAGTTCAAATGAATCTTGTATCTTGTGTACAGGTACCTTTAGATCTTAAACAAACTTTCAGAGAGAGTGATGCCGACCTCCTCATTTGTTTCAATTCAGACACAGCAGAGTGAGTTGTGGCACAGCTGAGCATGTAACTGCTGCCGCCGCCCCATTTCAAGGTGGTTTCACATTATATTGAAGAGGCTATTTTTTACATGGCAAAGCAGCTGTGAGAACCAAGTCCAGCGGAGCCATGCCAGTGCCTTTTATTCTGACAGCACAGCCACAGAGACACAAACCCTGTCTGTCTCGCCATTGGTTCTTGTTACCATTATTTAAACCTGCTACGTGTTTATCATGACATTATAAATTAAAAAAAAAAAAATGTTCAAATGAAACTAAATCACACTGGTATAATAAAAGACTAATGCAGTGGTCATGTGGGGTAAGTGACACAATTTGAGGTCAATTTGTCTCAAGAAATACAGGAAAGCAGCAATGACTGTAAGATTTGAAATTATAGAAAGGTAAATTTCTGCTGCAATGTTTTCTTGTTAGCGTGTTGGTGTTTTCATTCATTGCAGGTGAGCGATGGTGTCAGCCCTCTTGGTAGATGTGTGTCTGGTTAATGGAGAAAGCAGTGACTGATGGGAAGGTTAATCATTCTAGACAGACGGTATAGGCCGCCAAATCAGCATTACATGTAGCTAGACTCTCTCTCCCGCGCGCGCGCGTGTGTGTGTGTGCGTGCACGTGAGTGCGAGTGCTGGCTGTGAGCAGATAATCAGTGGGCGCCAGCCACTTGATTGGCCAGTTTTTTTGTGAAGAGAAGCCAGCAGTCACGCTTGACAGAGGAACCAGAAGTGTTCCTTTCAGCGTATCCAGACAATAATAAAAAAAAAAAGAAAAGAAAAGAAAAGAAAAGCAGAGCAGCCGCCGTTTGACTCGCGCTCGGAAGTTGTGCGTGTGTGAAAGCCGCTCTGCCAAATGAGAGACAAAGCAGCTGCGATGCCGGCGAGAGGCGAGGTCAACACCTCATCACGCCGCGGCTTCATCTGACTCCATAAATGCCTGCAGAGAGCTCGCCAAGGTCACTGCATAGCAACCGTGACTCAAGTGGTTATTGGAACGACCCAAAAACCAATTGTGTCGTGCGTGTGTGTGTGTGTGTGTGTGTGTGTGTGTGTGTGTGTGTGTGTGTGTGTGTGTGTATCCGTGCCCGTGTAAAAATGTGGTAACACACAGTGCCTTTCGTCTAACCCCCATAAAATCTGTTGACCTGAGAACATTGATTCACTGTGTTGGTACCACACACACACACACACACACACACACACACACACACACACACACACACACACACTCACAGTCTTAATACAAGCTTGTTGATTTGCTAAGACATGCATTATAGCCACAGTGCCTCAATGCATTGCATACATAAAACATGAATCTGTGTTAACAAAATGCCTTCGCACAACTCATGCAGTGCCCTCCCCACACACACACACACACCCCCATCCCCTTCACACACGGCTTCCCACATGAGATGGTGAAGGGGGAGGAGGGAGGGGGAGGCGGAGCCTCCGAGCCACAGTGTGCACAATGTGATGAATGTGACGCTTTTACAGCCCCTAAAAACACAAAACCTCTCTCACACGACGTTACTGAGGTGGCACTGGGAACCAGTGACGTGCACACAGTGGCTTCTTGAGGGGGCCATTATCCAAATGAAGCCAAATGAGGGTGGAAGCATTTCAATTATGTACATTGATGTTAAAGGTCCAGTGTGTAACATTGGGCTTGATTTATGATTTTTACATTGGTGAAAGCTCAACACACTGCCCATAAATACACATAAGTACAATAAAGGTAGTTTGTTTTTCTATCCTCAGAACAGTTCTTGTATATATAAGAATGCACATAAAGCAACAAGGGTTAGCTGCCATCTTGTGCTGCCATTTTTACACACACTGGACCTTTATGTCGTAGACCTTTATGGTTATAGACAATGAGGAAATCCCCATAATGGGCAACGGCCAGCTTGAGTAGCTGGTACAGTTTGGACCTGAGTGATGACAAACAAGCAATGCAGTTGGGGAAGGTTTGTGAAGGGACTTGACAGAATAGTTGAGTCAGCACTGCGAGGGAAGTTGTAGGTACGGTGCATATAGGTTGGACTGTCACTCTACTGAGTTCCAGTATCTGCTCGAAGGAAAATAGAAAAATGCCAGTTAGGAAGCGGTGGATGTTTGTGGTATTAGTAGTGGTGTCTAAGAAGTGTGGCTTCCCATCTATTGATTAAGTATACCAAGCTAAGGACATATTTGTATGGAACCTGGGTTCCACCGAAACATGAAAAAGGTAGGAAAAAAAACTATGCATGTTAAAAGAGAAAGAAATAATTCCACAACAAATGATCACCGAGTGCTTCACTGAGTGCTTATCTTTTCTGCAGAGCTGTTTCTTGTTGAACTCTACATTCACACTTTCAAGATTCACAGCAAAATCAGGTGCTCTATTCAAATAAATGCCAGGTAAGAAGGTCCCTGACTCCAGGCACACCATTAGGTGCCACATATAATTTCAATAATCTGTCACGTTACCATCACAGATTAGAGTTACCACCTCAAACAGACACAGCCTCCATATATACAGCTTATACGATGGACCCTCCTATTGTTTGTGTAAGACCAGGCGGACCAGAGCAGAAGACCGGACCAGAGGACCAGGCCGGAGGACCAGAGCAGAGGACCAGAGCAGAGGACCAGACCAGGGGACCAGACTGGAGGACCAGACCGGAGGACCAGACCAGGGGACCAGAGCAGAGAACCAGAGCAGAGGACCAGACCGGAGGACCAGAGCAGAGGACCAGACCAGGGACCAGACTGGAGGACCAGGCAGAGGACCAGAGCAGAGGACCAGACCAGAGGACCAGAGCAGAGGACCAGAGCAGAGGACCAGACCAGGGGACCAGACTGGAGGACCAGAGCAGAGGACCAGACCAGGGACCAGAGCAGAGGACCAGAGCAGAGGACCAGACCGGAGGGGACCAGAGCAGAGGACCAGAGCAGAGGACCAGACTGGAGGACCAGAGCAGAGGACCAGAGCAGAGGACCCCCTCAGCGGTTGCAGTGAAATGACCTCCCAACCACTCAGCCATGGTCCCAGTCCTGGCATTGCCACCCCTGGCTGTGTCTCCAAGCAAACCCAATGACTTGAACTGCCTCATCTTCTATCTCCATCACTGTCCTTCACGCGACTGCCTCCATGCACTCACAGCTGTTACCTTCCCTACCAGTTTGTCATGCATTGAACCGCTTTTTCCTTTTAAATTTCAATCACAGCCAAGTCCCAAAAGGTCAGATCAATAAAATGGGCGGATCAATGCTAAACAGTTTTCACTCTAACCTCTCTACATTTCCTGCGGAACAATGAGCTCCTCCCCCTTGATCAACCTCCCAGTTGTAGTTTCATTTTCACAATGATGCAGTATCACCGACGTAGAACAAGCCAATATTAATCTCTTTGACCACAAGCAAAGCCAACTACGGATGTCCCCATTGTTATGTCAATAATGTCATCTTCTTCGCACCATGTTACATTAACGTTTAACCTAACACAGCAGCGCTTAGCAACATGCACAACTTAGAATAGAATCACTGGCATCACTGGGATAACGCTTAGAAGTGATTCCCTCCCTATACACTGGCCGACAGTTTGGCATGTGAAGTTTGAAGGTAATGCCGTAGATTGGTTCAAGCATACAATTCATACAATCATACAATCATTCAAAAATATATCAAACTACAGGGGGCAAAGCAGAGTGAACATGGACACAATTTCAGGCATATTTACGCACTTTTCTTATTGTTAAAGGTGTAACATGTTTCACCAGGTTTATTGTGGCCATGTAACATCTACGTAACATCACTGGATGGTTTAATTCAGGCAGTAGAGCGTGAAGAGGGCAGAGAGACCAAGGAGACAGGCAGGCGATTAGGGACAGAGATGGAAACGTGCTAATGGGTGCCGATGTAGCGGGATGATGGAAAGACTACTTTGAAGAGTTGATGAACGAGGAAAATGAAAAGACAAGCAAGAGGGGAAGAGGTGACCGCTGCGGTCCAGGAAGTAGCAGAGATCCGTGGAGGTGAAGTGAGGAGGATGAAGAGCAGAGAGGCTGTCGCTTCTGATGAGAACCACGTGCTGGTGACAGTAGCAGGTCGGCCCAAGCTAGCAAGTGGTTTCCACAAGCATGCACTGTGGTAGCAACAGTAGCAGGAGCACTGGAGCTGTGAATGAAATGAATCCACTTTCTCTCCCACCAGCTGAGTCTCGAGGGCGCCACATAAACTCGAGGCTCCAAATTCTACCGAGGTTTCTTTTTTTTTTACATAATCCAAGAAGACACGTCTGTGACTCCAACTGCTCGGTGTCGCTGAGTGCACATCTCATTTGATTTGAAACAAGTACAGGCAAAATGCTAATCTCATTAGTCTTACATTACCTTCTCCTTTTTTTAAAAAAATGAATCCGTTTTCCTCCCCAGAATATCTCAATGGAGAGGCTTCAGCGTGGCTCTAGGTGCTGGACTGACAAGGCTGCAATTTCTGCACTTAGGTTTTTTTCTTTTTACGTAATCCCAGGAGACATCTGTCTGTGAGTCTAACCTTGCAAAATTCATATTTGAACATTTCAAAGGAGTTACTTTGGGACAAGACACATAAACAGATTTTAGCAAACAAGCACAGACGAAATGCAAATTTGGGGCAGATAATCTGCTATTTGTGACTAATCTCTCTTGCCCCAGAGCGTGTACTCACTTTCAAATCTGTTTTTAGTTGGGACAATTCACCACAACTGTGTTGTATGTGTATGTGTTTGTACTCGGTGCATTTTTGAGGTTGTTTGAAATGTAAAAGACTTTGTTATTTTTCTGTTGTCTGTTTAATATTATCTTTTTTTTTCTTGTGGACTGATTCCACCTTGTTGAGCTGCACCTGTCATGTCAAGTTCATGGATGTTTGTGAGTCATTTGGCTTGTTTTCAGCTGTGTCTCAGTACCTCTAACTGAACAAACGCACGTCACGTCCCTCAGGTAGCTACTCAACATGTGACATGGATTTTTTTTTTTTTTTTTTTGACATCCGTAATCTATATTCTTTAAGGTTAAAACAGGGATTTCAAGGATACATGAGAACTCCACGTTAGTTTAAAGATTTCAACCTCATAATTAAAACAGAAAAGTTCTTTCCCAGGAAAATGTTTTGTTTGCTTTTTTTTAAGCTCTGTTTGTTTTTTTTGCCAAACATCCGACTCCATAAAGCTTCACAACATTTTTTTTTTAAACAGTGATGCAGTGAAGAACAAAAAATACAACAATGTACCGATTGCTTTGCTACAAAATAACACCAAAATGTCAAAGCAATGACGCTGCAACTGCTGCTATTAAAACTCTTTTCTCTTCGCTCCCTGTTTGTCTTGTCGCCTATTTTCACCAATTAGATCGGCTGAAAGTGTGTAATATAAATCATTACACTGCAAGAGACCTCACTTGCTCCCTACACAGTCTTGCACGGTCAGCATGCACCAAGAGCCCTGCAGCGGCAGCTGCTGTATTACGATGCAGCATTACACACTGCGAGTCACAACAGCTCTGTGATTGATCGCTCAGGACTGGCTGTAATTTCTAATGTGATGTTGCTCCAGCAGCATAGGAATTTCAGTCATACTTGGTCGGGGGAGGGGGAGGGGTCATGCTGCAAAACTTCTGTGTTCCTACACAGTCGCAGTTTCTTCAGGGCACAATCCATTCAGATACAGAAACTATTTAGATGAATGAATGAATGAATGAATCTTTATTTTGAACTTGAAAATAAAACAAAATAACACAGTTAATGAACGCCACAGGAAATAAAACAACAAAACAATAATAAATAAAGAAATACAATCGTTGATCCTGTCAGGAATGCCATTAAAAAAAAAATGCCATCATCTCAAAAGCGTTGAAAAGGGAGTAGGAGGAAGTCAGTACTTATTTACCCCAACCCCCTTAATTATATAATAATTGTGCTCCACATAAACAGTTTCAGTTATAATGTTAAAGTCCCACTGTGAGGAGGTATGAAACATTTTGCCATAAATCTGCATTTCCATGTTGCTTGCTGTCCAGAATGGTTCTTCTATTTTTCTCTTTGATTACTTGTAAAAAAAAATATATATATATTCTGTCTCCTCCTCCATCCAATCATAATGTGCCATTTTCACTGGTCAGTGAACTGGTCACGTGACCCCGTACGTCACGTCCGCTGACGTGTCAATGCCAAAAAAAGTGTTTCCATGACACTTTAGCGATATTCCTCAACATGGATGCGTGTGAAGAACCACCTCGCGAGAGCATCAAAACCTCAAAGCCATATTTGAGAGGTTTTTCCAAGGTGAGCTGTTTCCATCAGCAGTTTTTATTATGGCCATATTTAGGTTGAGTGTAATTCTAGAGGTCATGGAAACGCAGCTATTGAAGGTCACTGTGGATGCTTGTTCTGTCCTTGTTCGGATGCGTTCGACTCACATTCGCCGCCTCGAAGTGTATCAGCCTGATCACGTCAATTAGATCTGGGCTTATAATAAACACCTCCACGCAAACAGTCACCGCACTGTGTCAACAGCTGTGCACCGCCAGCCTCTGCGCGGCTGCAGCGCTTTGATTCAGAGACTTCTGACTATTTATTGCAGGTGAGGAAAATGACTTCCCTTCTGCAGTGTCACAAAGTGTCTTCATTCACAGCCGTCGCCTGCTTTTCCACCTGCCGAGCGCAACACCATGGGCTGAACACTCACCTGTCTGACCCCATGGAGCCTGAGATTCAATTTTAACACTCGCTAACCTCCCTTTATACCCAGACACCTGGATCCACCCTGCACCCCACCCCACTACCCCCCCGCTCTCCCCGGCCCAATTTCACACATGCAAGAATGTGCCAAACCTTGTTAGATTTAACCTTTCTTTGAAAAAAGAAAGAAAGAAAGAAAGAAAGAAAGAAAGAAAGAAAGGCACACTTGCACAGACACACACACACACACACACACGCACAAACAAATCTTTGACTGTGTCGACACACAAATTGAATCTAGGGGTCTTGACGGGACAAGAGGGCAGCGAGGACGAATAAAAATCACCTCATTACACACACACACACACACACACACACACATGCACATTCCCCCCCCCATAGCCTGACGGTCACACGTGCGCACAACAGCTCATTGGGGTGGATTAGGGCTGGAAATAGAGAAAAAAGCTTGGAATTGAGCTCAGACGTTACTGAGAGCGTGAACGCTGAGAGACGGCGGCGCGAAGCCGCATGTGACGATGGAGGAGAGAGAGAGAGGAGAGAGGAGGGGAACAAAGGGAGGAGGAGAAGGAGGAGCAGGAGGAGGACGAGGGATGGTGGTGCGGCCAGTTGTGGCAGTCAGAATAATGATGATTAGGATTCCGCTGGAGAACGATGAAGGTCACAGTGATTATATGAGCGATGAAATTGACAATAATGATGATGTTCAGCCTTTATCGCCCCCCACCCCCACCAACCCAACCGACGACCAAGACGTCCCAGCTACAGGTTCCCAAAGTGCCACCAGCAATAACATCTGAAAATGCCCTGGTCATCATTTTCACTGTCTTGCATCTACATACATAAAAAGCATCCATCCATCCATCCATCCATCCATCCATCCGTCCATCTATCCATCTATCTATCCATCCATCTATCTATCCGTCCATCCATCCATCCATCCAGCTATCCATCCATCCAGCTATCCATCCATCTATCCATCCATGCGTCTATCCGTCCATCTATCCGTCCATCTACCCATCTATCTATCCATCCGTCCGTCATCTATCTATCCATCTATCCGTCCGTCCGTCTATCTATCCGTCCATCCATCCGTCCATCCATCCGTCCGTCCATCTGTCCATCCATCCATCCGTCCCATCCATCCATCCGTCTATCAGTCCATCTATCCATCCATCCATCTATCCATCCATCCATCCATCTAGCTATCCATCCAGCTATCCATCTATCCATCCATCTATCCATCTATCCGTCCATCTGTCCATCCATCCATCCGTCTATCTATCTATCCGTCCGTCTATCTATCCATCTATCCGTCCGTCCGTCTATCTATCTATCTATCTATCTATCTATCTATCCATCCATCCATCTATCTATCTATCTATCCATCCATCCATCCATCCATCCATCCATCCATCCATCCATCCATCCATCCATCTATCCATCCATCCATCCATCCATCCATCCATCAGGGCTTTTCCAATAGTGTCTACTTGTCTTGACCCTGCCAGGTTTTGAATCTATTCCACGACCTGCTAGTAACCATTTACAAGGTGCTATTTTCTAAGCTGATTGGACAGCGAGAAAGAATGCAGGATGATTCATTAGAAGCTCCTTCACTAAAGCCAAACCTGCCATCTAAAAAAAGAAGAAACCTGGCACCAGCATCTGTGCAGTTTTTCTCTTCAGTGAAGCAGACGAGTAAAATGGCCAGCTACCCAGTGCTGCGTTCAAATGACCAAGTGGAGTCTCTCTGTCTATCTACCTACCTATCTGTGTGTGTTGCACACTGCGTACCGACCTACTTCATCAACCAACGACAACATAATACAACAGAAAAGCGTTTTTCTTCTCCCGCTTGGTTTTCGTAGACACGCCGAGCTGCCAAGTTGAGCCTATTAATTTGTCAGCAAGGTTATTTGAATGAAGCGTGAGCATGGAAAGACAGCTGCGAACACTCTGGGTGCTCCTCCCCGACTTCCCCTGCTAATTATATTTCACACTGCCAAAACGTCCTGGTGAAAAACTAAATAGAGCAGTTTGTGTTTGTGTCATGGGCACGTCTCGAAATGAAACATTTAGCGTAACGCCACGCCAGATGTGCAAATGCCCCCTGAAGAAGCAGACGGGCACAAATATTTGCCGCCAGAATTTGGGTTTGGTATTCCCGTCAAGCAGAGGTAATGCCAGATAGCAAAGTGGGGAAACAGACGACGAGAAATGAGAAATGAAAACTTTACCTTGATAGAGGTGCGATCTCTCTGAACCAGCTGAGTCTCAGCGCCTCTCACATCACTTTAAAGGAGGAGAAGAAGAGCGGCAGAAAGAAGAGGAGATACAGGTTAGCCATTTAGAAAAATCAGAACAATGGTAATAATTTACCCAAAACATGGACAGCTGAGTTGAGATCATCAAGAGCTGGTCAGAGTGTGTGTATGTGCATACATATGTACATACTGCATATACTGACTCACAAAAACTGACAAAAACAGATGGCTATGAGCACGTCAATTCTACAGGTCCTGGTCACATGACTACTGTGCACTTCAATGATCTATCAAACTGGCAAATTCCTTCTTCTAGGAAATGACTGATTCACATATCAGAGCAAATAAAGATAATTAAGGAGAATAGAGAACAGCATGGTGTGTATGTTGACTAAGTAGGACTGTTTTTAATGAGCAAACCACAAAAAAAAACTTTATTCTACAAAATGCAGTTTTATTTAAGAATTATTACATTATCCGCTGCATTATTTAATTTGTATTTTTTAATTACCATGCATTAATTATATACAGTATATATATATATATATATATATATATATATATATACACACACACATATATATATATATATATATATATATATATATATATATATATATATATATATATATATTGTGTGATTGGCCATATGATGACAAAGGATCAGAATTACATCAAAATCTCATTTTAGCTCATGCTACACATGAAACGCAATATATTGTTCATCAATATGTGAAACAGTCTTACATGGGAACCTCGTTAACGCTGTAATGCAAAATGTATTTACACAAGCATTAATGGGGCAGTTAATTTTCTGTGTGCGACTCTTGGGGGAGGGATGAACTAGAAAATGAGACAGAGAAGAGGGGAGGCAGCACGGGAACGAAGGGCCGTGTGAAGAGGGAAAATGAAGGGGGGGATTCCCATTAGAGAGACAGATGAAGGGAGGGGCGGCTGAGGATGACAGCAGCATCTGACAGTTGGCAAGTCAGGGATGGACGGAGCGAGAGAGAGAGAGAGAGAGAGAGAGAGGAGAGAGAGAGAGAGAGAGAGAGAGAGAGAGAGAGAGAGAGAGAGAGAGAGAGAGAGAGAGAGAGAGAGAGAGAGAGAGAGAGAGAGAGAGAGAGAGAGAGAGAGAGAGAGGCGGAGAGAGAGAGAGAGAGAGAGAGAGAGAGAGAGAGAGAGAGAGAGAGAGAGAGAGAGAGAGAGAGAGAGAGAGAGAGAGAGAGAGAGAGAGAGAGAGAGAGAGAGAGAGAGAGAGAGAGAGAGAGAGAGAGAGAGAGAGAGAGAGAGAGAGAGAGAGAGAGAGAGAGAGAGAGAGAGAGAGAGAGAGAGAGAGAGAGAGAGAGAGAGAGAGAGAGAGAGAGAGAGAGAGAGACTAATCTCTGGCTCTGCCTCACAGGAAAACACCGTCCTACATTAAGAGAGCGGCCGACCTTTTCTGTCCCGCCGCTAACCTGATTATTTATCGGCATTGTATCAGGGCGACCCGTGTGTGCGAGCAAGTTTCTCTATGGACTGACGGCAAGAGGCACTGACCAATCACAAGATGGCGTGCAGTCTGTTGTTTGCATCAGTGGACTGTTGTGATTTTGTCTGTCAGCCTGTTTCTGCTCTAATGTGGACTGCTGGGTGGAGCAGAGCCTCACTGGTAAAAACAGGTTTTCATTCAGCTTGAATTACAATTTTTTTTTTTTTTTTTTTTGATTGAGGACTTTGTTGACTCTGCACTGTGTGTGATTAAGGATGCACTGACACCACTGTTGTGGTAGAGTGCGAGTACCGGCATTTCAGTACTCACTGATACAGACACCAGGTACTTAATAAGTACTTAATAACACAATGTAGAATTACTGAGACTTTTATTTTCCAGAGCCTTTGCAGTTTTTCTACACAAGTTTCACTGCAGTGCAAACACAAATCTAATACAATTGTCATTTACATACACATACAACTGGTATCTGCACATACTTTACTGGTACAAGTCGAGTACTCAACCCTGGTATCAGCACCAATACCCGATACTGGTATCTGTGTCTGTGCAGCCCTGATTCTGATGAAGTGTTTTCAATGAGAACTTGTTGCTCCGGCCACAGATCGTATTGATTGATAAACAAACATGTGCGTAATGCGGGGGGGCAAAGGTCAGGTCTTTCTGTGAGGATTGTTTATAACCAGGTTATGCTACTGTTATACATGTAAGAAATACACGGTGGGGCATTGGGAAATAAATGCCAATCTCCCCAAAGCAAATGTTGCCATATTGACGCCTAAAAAAGAATTGAACGAGTGATCATCGTTCTTGCATGTCTCTCTCTCTCTCTCTCTCTCTCTCTCTCTCTCTCTCTCTCTCTCTCTCTCTCTCTCTCTCTCTCTCTCTCTCTCTCTCTCTCTCTCTCTATGAATCCTAATCCTCAGTTTAACTTGTCTGTCTGTCTTGTGCACACAAATTAAAATTTTAAAATTCCATGTCAAGAATTGTGAGGGATTTGTGCCGCTATGTTTAACATGTACTTCTCCCAAATGAAATATGATAGATGCCCCTGCATCTTATTAGTTTTACTGTTCATCATAAATATAAACACTCTGTAGTCACGTATTCATTTCTGCATAAACAGAACCTGGCCTTGCTTTACAAATGATGAAAATGCTTTGCAGTCTTAGCCAATTGCAGTTGTGTATGCAGTTTTGGGGCGGGGCTTCTGGCAACTCTAGGCTGGTTGTTCGGATTCCTACGCCACTTATGTTGTTTTCCTCTTTGTTTGTGTATATGTGTGGATTACCCACTGCAATAAAATGCTCCTGCAAAGCCACAAAGCAATTTTGAACTCATGTATGTCTTTCTTTCTGGCTGGGCCAGTCCTTCATAATCATGTAGTCTGGCCAAAATACAGGTAGGACCCGAAAAATTTGAATATCAAGTAAAAGTTGTTTTATTTTGGCAATTTAACATAAAAGATGAAAGCAACAAATCTTACTGAGCCATTCCACGCAAATTGACATCTCAAGCAGTTCCTTGTTGTAGCTTTGCTGATTAAGATTTTCATAAAGATTTGACTTTATGTAATGTTATAATTTTCTGAGTTTTTGAATTTGAGGTTTTTTTTTAAGCTGCAAGACCTGATCAGCAAAATCCAAAGAAATAAAAACTTGAAATATATTGATTTGCATATTATTCCTTTATACAATATGTCAAATTCACCTTTTAAGTTGAATTGCAGAAAGACTACAACCTTTTCAGGATATTCTCATTTTCTGGGTAGCACCTGTCTATCGTTTCAGATGAGCCCAGGTCAACTCTCTCTTAATGTTGTGCTGTGTGAATGTCAGGACCAAGCGGAGGTCTACACATGTCCAGGCAGTAAAGCTGCAGGAGCTCCTCTCTTTCCAACCCACATTAATAAATTAGTACAGAGTCTTGATTCACTGTGTGTGTGTGAGTGCTGACGTGGTGAAAGCTTTCTGAATCGCTGTCACCACAGGCAGCATTATGCATCAGTGTGGTCATGTGATGTTCATTCCCAATAGCATGCTTTCAATCTCATCTTTGTTCCTGTGAAAAACAGAATGTTGCCGTCGGTGAGTGATCGGTGCAGCAGCCCCCTGGAACCCAACTAACAGCCTCATTACAGCAAATATTAAAGATTCAGAATAAAAATGTTTCAATCTAAATATCACAGAGAAAAGTATTCAGCTAGCTGATGTGTTGCTTGATTCCGGCGGTTGACATTTTACACAACCACGAATGCAATATTCAATGGATGAAATGAATGAAAAAATGAAATCAAAGGCTTCATTGGAGGTCACAGCTGTCACATGTGTTTGTCTTCATGTTGCATGTTGAAACTACAACTGTCTTGTGTCTGTGTTTTACCGTCTTGAATAGAACTAACAATCGATAAATGAGTTTAATTAAATGACATTGATTTATATGTCCGTATACCGTAGCTGAAAAACAACCTATGCTTTTTCTTGCTGCCCATCACTGTATATGAGCAATAAGCTGCACAATACATGGTGGCATTGACCCTGCTGCTAAACTGGCCCTGAAAGTAAAATGCACCGAATTCGTCTTTGACTGCTTTTACAAAAGGGAAGCAAAGGTCTTGCGCCCTGCATAAGAAGTGCACAGTGAGCTCTCAGCAGTCTGGAGCCTTGGATGTTTTTTTTTTTCTTCTCTATTTTGCAAAATAACCCCTCATGCCTGAGGATGGAAAGATGGACAAAACCACGAGGGAGGCAGAGAGGGAGGAAGAGGAGAATGGTTGGGAAAGCCAGAGGAGGTCCGAGTGAAATGGCAACATATCAAACTGTTACAAATGAGTGGCGCCAGCGAGCGGCTGAATTACGCTGCGTGTGCGCGTGGCGATATTGACGTGTGTTCTCTGGACTGTGCCCCGTGCAGTCCTGTTGGGCTGCTGGACAAAATAAAGAGTCAAATGTTGAGCCGCTGTTCCCACGGTCCACTGCTCCGTGCTGCTTTGCAGAGATCACCCCGAGCATCTCAAACGATTTTTAATCACTGCACACAGGGACTAACAAACTCAAGCTCAAAACCCACAACTATACACAACAACGCCATAGATGGTTCGCAATATTAATTTTGGTTGGTTTGAGTTGAATTCAGGCCGCCTTTTACTGAAAGTTTTAGAGTAAAAATGTATAAAACCTCTCTTGTTCTGGCCTCTGCACAATTAAATGGCCTTTTACACATCTTGCTCTTGTTTGTTCTTTTCAGATTCACTTGACTCTTTCTTACTGTCTAGTCTATTTTTGTATTGTTTTTAGTACTGCAACAGCATAGTTTCCCAAATTGGGTTCCATAAAGTACATCTATCCATCCATCCATCCATCTATCCATCTATCTATCCATCTATCCATCCATCCATCTATCCATCCATCCATCTATCCATCCATCCATCTATCCATCCATGTAACTATCCATATATCCATCCATCTATCTATCCATCCATGTATCCATCCATCCATCCATGTAACTATCCATATATCCATCCATCTATCCATCCATCCATCCATCCATCTATCCATCCATCCATCTATCCATCCATCTATCCATCCATGTATCCATCCATGTATCCATCCATCCATCCATGTATCTATCCATCTATCCATCCATCCATCTATCCATCCATCTATCCATCCATGTATCCATCCATCCATCCATGTATCTATCCATCTATCCATCCATCCATCCATCCATCTATCCATCCATCTATCCATCCATGTATCCATCCATCCATCCATCCATCTATCCATCTATCCATCCATCCATCTATCCATCTATCCATCCATCTATCCATCTATCTGCAACACAGACTCAGACACATGAATGATTCTGTGAGTATAAATTAAAAGTGTAAATTAAAGAGAAAACTGTAAAAAGAATTTGAAAATGAGAAAACATGGTGTAGAGACAGACGTGTATCCTGCATAAGACAGACAGGAACTGTCATTGAACCATCACTGCTGGCAAAATAGCCCAACGTGGAGAAAAAAAAATACAGCCAACTGAAACGCTGCTACCCAATAGACTTTATTCTATCTAAAGCACCAGCAGGATGTTGGCTCCTCTGTAGTTTGACTGTGAATGGGGAGGACAGCGTTAAGAGGAGCTGGGTGTTTATTGTTGTCCTCACTGGAGTCAGTAAAGGCTAAGACCACAGTGACTAGCAGGCCCAGCAGCAGTGTGAGTGAGTCACACTCAGCTGGTCTCCATTAGTAGGGGGTCTGCAGAGGACTGGAGGGGATTTGATTTAATGTGGAAAAAAAAATAAATCAGGTTGGCAAGATGGGAGCGCAAGTGAAGCGGTCCCGCCCGCCCGTATCTGACTCCTGAACGTCGCATCTTTTTACTGCCGACCACCAACACATCTTCATGAGTAATTTAGCATGAGGAAAGCTTTAAAGGTCCAGTGTGTCACGTTTGGCTTGGTTTTCAATTTGTAAATGGTAAAACCTTAATATTCTGTTAATAAATACATTAATAAAAGTGTATACTCACAGTACAATAAAAGTACTTTTGTTTTCCTACCCTTAGAATGGTTCTCATATATAAAACATATAAAACCTGGCAAATATTGTCAACAATCATCCCGCTTTGTAAATGCTACTTCAGTAAACAGGGAGCACTGTTGGTATCACATAAGGTGGCACATTTTATATATTGTGCTCCTGAGTTAATGTTGCTGATCAATGAAATATTTTCTTATTCCTAGAGGGGCATAACAGAAAATAATTGAGAATCATTGACTTAATGATTTGGGTTAGGGGGTTCCCTAACCCAAATTTGGGGCCTTTAAACCCTAAAAGCCCCAAATTTGACGTGGCTGTGTCTTGAGGGATCGCAACGAACCTGCAAGTGGTCTCGTGTCTCTAGGACAAAGTTGACCTTTGACCCCATAGACTTGCATGGCATTAGGGTTAGCGATAAGGCTGGAATTAGGGTTAGGGTTTCGGGGTTCCTCATGGGCTAGAAGCCCCAAATTTGACGTGGCTGTGTCTTGGGGGCTCCCGATGAAAAAGCAAGTGGTCCCATGTCTCTAGGACAAAGTTGACCTTTGGCCCCATAGACTTACATGGCATTAGGGTTAGAGATAAGGCTGGAATTAGGGTTAGGGTTAGGGTTACTGCTGGAATTACAGTTAGGGTTTCGGGGTTCCTCATGGGCTAGAAGCCCCAAATTTGACGTGGATGTGTCTTGAGGGATCCCAATGAACCTGCAAGTGGTCCCATGTCTCTAGGACAAAGTTGACCTTTGGCCCCATAGACTTGCATGGCATTAGGGTTAGCGATAAGGCTGGAATTAGGGTCAGGGTTACTGTGTATCTTCCACTTTGGCAATAGCAGTGTGCACTAACTAGTCTTATCTTGACAAGAACAGCCCAACCCCTTCCAACACAGAAGCATGAATAAATCCATGTTAAATCTAAATGTGTCACAGGATATTAATATGCGTATGCAGTTAATCATCTTTAGCCATTACAACGCACATCATTGTCATTTTGTGTCGGCGTCAGAAAAAGGTTGGTGATGTTGTGTTAAGCTGTAAATGTATCAAACTTCAGTAAAGTGGTAAATACATGACAAAACTTTGCGAGTTGGCGTTGTTGCTGTTGTTTTTTCCACTTGACGATAATCTTCTAATTAGGCCCTGAATTTCCATCAAGCGATATTGTGGTAACATTGTGTTTTCAGCCTGTCGCACAGCACTTGGCAGGCTGATAATGACCTCATCAACTAGCAAGTACCCAAATTGATCCACATTGAAATGTGCAAAGAATAAAATCCAAGTGAGCAACTGAATCACATCCAAGCAAACGTCTTGCCGGTAGGCGGAAGCCTGCTGCTGTCTGGGCAGTGGGTGTCTGCTCTCCCAAGTGTCTAATGGCCTACTGGACCGCAAATGTATGCACACTCTCAAACCTGCTCAGTGCGACATCAAAGAACTCTCCCACGGCATTAAGGATTACTTCAGTGTCTGCGTGGACGCCCAAGTTTTAGGGGGGAAAAACAGTTTTCCGGAGTACAAACTCTCCATGACAAAGCCATCAAATCCCCTTTAAATAGGAACAGGAGAGCTCTCGGGGCTTTGGGATGGGGAGGACATTAAATCTGTCCAGGGGGAGTCAGAGTGGAGGACGGGGGATGGAGAGAACACCTACTGGGAGAAGACAGGGAACAATCTCTGGCAAAAGCACTCTGATGGAGGCAGAGGGAGTGATGAGACCAACCGAGCAGCCAGACAAGAGGAACAAGTGCTCAGCTGACAGGGGAAGCAGCCATCTTGACCCCCTCTTTGCCACACAATAGCCACCAGTGTACACTGTGCAAGCCGGTTCCATTTTCCATCGTTTAAAGTACGACCAACAGTTTTACTGATATGCTTTATCGCTGAAGGTAAAGAGCCGGTCGTGAAACGGAGTCAAACGATGTGTTTCACGACCCCACGTGTCTGAGCAGGCGCGTAGTGAAGTAGATTGTGTGGGAGTCCTTTCTTTACATCCAGAGAGTTTTGTTGGTAAAGCCGAACACTCACGTTTGGAATACAGGGCTGCAGTTCAAATATCTCTGCCTCTCCTCTCCTCCATGCACAGCTGACGAGGTGTGAACGATATTGAAATATATTGCATGATGTGAAGGCCACAAAATAAAAGTTTTGTTGGTCTTATAAATGAGATGGTTGACAGACCTCATGTAACAAGAGAGGGATGTATTATTTAAAAACGTTTTAGCACATCAACCTGACAAGTCTGGGTGTACTGTAACAGGTGTGTAAAGGGCTTAAAACTGCACGCAGGTAGCAGTGACTGACACGCATACATGTGTGTTGTTGCATGACACACATACAATGACACGCCTGTCCTTCCTTTTGATCACGGCTGCAGCATCACTGGCACTTCCATGTATTTAAAGCTCCCATTTTCACTCAGGTTTTTTATAATTGTATTTTGACTCTTTTCTGTTTTCTTTTTCTCTTTCCATGAGCCATGAGATTGTTCTTGGCACACAACCAACAATACACACATTCCATTCACTGATGTGGATGTAACGTCAACAAGATCTAAGATCTGGCCCGCTGACAGCTGACAAATATTTTAGGAATACGTGGCAAATGGCCAAAGGTAAAAACTCTCTCTCTCTCAACAGATTTCCTTCTCAAGACAACAAGACAGTACCGGACACAAAGATGAGGCCTATTGGCTGCACCCGGCTGGTGCATTTTGACAGTCAGAATTGCTGCATGTATCGATAAAATACATCCAGAGATAACACACCACCAGTGTCTGTCGGCGTGTGCCTGGAAACACAGTGGAGTGTCTTCTTCCTAACAAGCTGTCAGGGAGACAGACGCTGCCATTTGACTGGCTGGTGAAGGATGCAATTAGAATTTTATTGCGTACACGCGAATGGGCGAAGGGCCCGGCTGATGGTTTCTATGCATCACGTGTAGGGGTGTGACGCAATTCACGAGAGCATGGTGCCACTACTGATACTGCAAATGAATTGTGATTGTGTCTGTGTGTTGCTTTGCATTCAGTGATGGTTTCTCCTTTGTCTCCTCTGATAATTCAAACACTTTGTATCATATCATCACGTCTCCCTCTGCCCTATTTTCTCTGTACAGCCGGTTGATGGTAAAATTCTTTAAAAAACAAAAAAACAAAAAACAAACTCATGCTCGTTACACAATTTGTACACTGCCGTGACAAAATGTCTCAGTGGGGTTACTGCCTCCAATACGCAACCCCATCCCCAGCAGAAGAGTTTAGACGATTGCAGTTCAGATTTTAAATGCCCAGTCAAAGCTGGCAGTTAGAGATTTACATTTTGTACGGCGAAATTGTTGCAACAGTATGTTATTGTATTTTTATATATATATATTTTATATTTATATATATATTATATATATAAATATATATATATATATATATTTTAATGATCTTGTAATTCTGCTCGGCTTGTTCTTTGCTTTGAATTTACTTCTATGTCTGTGCGTATGCGTGTGCACACACACACCTGCGAACACATATTTTATTGAGCGTATACTTGCATGTGCGCTCTCCGTAGCACAGAGCAGTGACCTTTGGATTGCTACATATTTAAAAATGAGTGTTAATAATAGATTTAGTCAGAATAAAACAGCAAAAGACGAAATGTGAATTGAAATGATATGAATTACAGTCAGAGGTGAATTAGAGTAAAAGAGTGGAGGTTGAGATGTTGCCTTCGCCCTAAAACAGCTGGGATTGGCTCCAGCAGACCCCCGTGACCCTGAATGGCAATAAGCGGGTATAGAAGAATGAATGATGAATGAATGAAGGTTGAGATGAAAGTTTGACAACAGGGTGAGCGTGCCCATAGCAGTGAGGGGTGGAGGAACCACCACCAGAGGGTGACCGCAGTGCTTTCACCTCTGACATATTGTTCAGAAGAGGATATTTGTCTCGTCTGTGTAACAATTGCAACTCAGATGCTGGACAAAACAACCCAGAGGTGGTCTCTCCTTCAAGCCTCGGAGTGGTTTGTTTGTAGTCCGAATGCAAGCAACCAAGGGGCCAGCTTGGATAAGTTCCGCCTAGCAACAAGTGGCAGAGAGGCTCAACGGCCTCGGACCTTGATTACACTGCTGTCCTGGAACAGCACCTGGTTGTCAGGCTGTCGGCTTTCATTTGTCTTTTCACACTTTTATAAAACGGTGCTATTTTACTACTTGCAGTCATTGTTAGGGGTGGCCAATTTTGACTGGTGGAGCCACAATGGCTTCTAAAATGTGACAGGGGGGGGCTGGAGCAGCAGCAGATGGATGGAGTGTTTTGGTGAGCCGCCTCAAAGGAGGAAAAATATATCATGGGATATTATGACGAAAAAGTGTTTAAATATCAATTGAAAATGAACAAAAGCAGCATTGCAACAAAATATCTCTTGGATTTCATCTTTGTTGAAGTGAATGAAACAAATGCAATACAGCTTTTTTTTTCTAGTACTGACTGTTACTGCTATTCAAAAGTAATTTGGAGTGATGTTATTCTTCAGGATGTCATCATCATCATCATCATCATCATCATCACTGTAGCAGAAAACACAAAACTAAAACATTATTGATAATCTTTATTTATATAGTTTCAAGTTCAGCGGGCCGGATTATAAAGCTGAACGGGCCACAAATGGGCCCTGGGCCGTAGTTTGTGCGTGCCTGGTCTTTGTTTTGACCTGTGGCTCACCACCTGTACTCATGGGGCAGTGGGGTGAGGACATATGAGGGTTTTTTTGAAGGTTCCCAGTCACAATCTGCACACTTTGTCTGTTTCTGTGCGCTGAATGAAAAACAGTGGATTCCAACAGCGACTGCTGATGGTTGTTGTCTTATAAATATATATTAGCGCCGAGCCTTTCTGCAATAAAGGGGCAGCACTCTGCATGAATTTGTTGAATAAATTTAAGAGAGAAGCTTTTTAAAGTCATTTAACAAAACGCTCACCTCGGACCAAAATCACTTCAAAGTCCTGGAAATGGTTTGCTGCGTTTTATAGGTTGAAAACAACTTGCAGTGACATATTTGTCGTCTGCAAATGAATCTCAAAATATTATTGATGACTGATTTGTGTCAATTAAAATGAATTAAAAGTTGATTCAATTAACAAAGAACCTTGGAAATCAGTTGCGGAAGAAGGAATGTGTTTGTGTCGGGGGAAAAATAGGTGATAGAAGCAGTTAACTTATTCATGTTAAGTTACTGCAACTTATAACAGCCAATAGTAACAACTAAACTCTATCAAGTTTAACCTGTTGGCTTTGTTTCCACTGATATACATTCAAGCCACTGTGGGCCTGATTCCAGTCCTAAACACTTGTTTTCTACAAACTTTGAACAGTAATCTTATATTGAGATGTGGTATATTAATTTTTGCCCAAATCATCATCTCATGACAATTTGGTTCAGTTATTTGTGTTTTTTTTTTGTTTTTTTTTAAACTAGGCCGTTATATAAGAAGGGTGTTGAAATACAAGTTTCTTTTCAGGAAGCATCCCAACAATTTGCTACTTTGTCTGCATTGCACTCAGAGGTTGTAAAGTTGAGTGCCTGTGACTGAAAGTTTACATAAGAGAAAGCAAAGTCAGTCGACTGATCAACCGATCACCGCGCGCGAAGCTGCCGCTCTTCTTGGTGGACTTATTTTTTATGTTCACAGCAGAAGATTTTGCCTCGTTTTGTTGGCTAAAATCCCTCAAACAGCCCTTCAGTGACGGAGACAGTT
This sequence comes from Thamnaconus septentrionalis, assembly GCA_009823395.1. Lineage (NCBI taxonomy): Eukaryota > Metazoa > Chordata > Actinopteri > Tetraodontiformes > Monacanthidae > Thamnaconus > Thamnaconus septentrionalis. The sequence goes on along the minus strand of CM020501.1, from coordinate 31,940,550 downwards.
TAGTCACACTTAGTTGAACAGCTCATTAAGCAAATGAAACGGCATGGAAAGAAATCCTGTTTCGGCACAGAAGCATTGGTCACTGTGTGAGGAGTGGAAGCGGCCGCCGTGTCGGCCGGGATGCTCTCCTCCTCTGTACCTTTCTAGCAAACAGCGATGCCTTACGTCAGAAATCCTGTTACGCTACACTACTTTCTGCTTTAACAGTGACAATGAAACAACAAATAAATTGTAAAACCAAAAAAAAGAATCAGGAGCTCAGTGTTTTTAAAAAAAGCCACATATTTCACGTAATGCTGACAACAAAGTTTACATAGGTTTCCTCAGAGGGGCTGGTTAAATTACCTCTGCTTCACTTCTATACTATGCAGATGAATTATTCTCTGTCCTCTAGTGTCCCCCAATCTGCAACACTCAAATGCACGCTTCACCCCCGTGACCCACAGAGATCAGTCGTTAATCGACACGGGCCAGCGGGAGACAGAAAAAAAAAAAGAAAAACCGATGAGCTCACCAAATTAGCAAGACGGTGGGGGGGGCAGACACTAAATGAGCAAAAAAAAAAAAAAAAAACAACTAAAAGGCGAGAGGAAGATGGAGGGCAATGCTGAAGGGAAGATGAGAAGAGGAATTGCTTGTAACACAGCTTGAAATGGGCGAGCGGAAGGTGAAATGGAGTCTGATAATGTGGATGATAAGTGATAGACTAAGCAGCGGGGGAGAGAGAGAGAGGTGACATGCAGAGATGGATGCAAGATACAAGAAACAAGGGGGGGGCTGAAAGGAAGCAAAAATTGGGTTGGCAAAGTGCAGCTGCACGGGGAAAAGAGTCATGACAAGGAGGGGTAAAAATGGGGAGGCAGGAAATCAGTTGAGCAGACAGAATGTGGAGCGTGTGAAGAGCGAAAACATACAAGGAAGAGCGGAGGGGAGGGGGTTGAGATGATGTGAGGAGCGGTGGGAAGAGAGGAGCTACCGTCATCAGTATTCCAGCCTTGTGCGCTGTTTCCAGCCAAGACAAATGAGAGGCAACATCAGGGAGGAGGTGGATCAGCTGAAAACACTGAGCCACTTCGAGCTTGAACCCCGGCTCTCTTTAATTCTCCATGGCTGACCCTCAACCACAACAGAGGGGAGCTGTCCCGTGGCAACAGCTCTGATTTCTGGGGATTCCCAGTCGCACCCTGTCGCTGTCAATGAGGGGAATCTTCTTCCAACAAACAAATCGGGGCCTTTGTTTGAGGCCACATACTTGCATTCCATCACAAGCCAACCTCACAGATCTTTCTCTTAATATTGATTTATGCATGAGCAGTGTGTATTTTTGTCTTTATTTATCCTCTTTGGGGCTTCACCCCCTTTGGCACTGATATTTGTCTGTGTGTTAAGAAATCTGTTTGGAGAAACAAGCTTGCACCAGTGCTGCCTTCAGAAAAAAGGAGAAAAGAAAACAAGAGGTTGATGTGTTGAAGAAGATGCGCCTACATTTCATGTTGTCTTAGGTGTGTGTTCTTATCAGGATGCAGAGTGACAATGACCCAGGGACACATCAAGTGACACCATGAGGAGCCCCCTGATGTCCTGTATGACTTAAGGATTGCAGCAGGTCCCAGTGACTGTCACATCCTGAGGGATGTGAAATTTGTCCTCTGCTTTTGACCCATCATCCCCTGAGGGAGCAGCGGGCAGCAGGGGTGCCGAGCTCCAGAACAACCCCCCAATTCCAACCCCCAATACTGAGTGCCAAGCAGGGAGGCGATGGGGACCATTTTCACAGTCTTTGGTGTGACCTCGCCGGGGATTGAACCCACAACCTCCCAGTCTCAAGGCGACTGGGAGGTTATACACTCTACCACTAGACCACCGAGTTCAGGCAAACTGCCCAAGCTTGGCTGCACGTTCCAAGTGCCTGCTCAGCAGAGGAACGTCACACTCATGCCTGGTCGTAGGAAGTGTAGCTACTCCTCAGCCAGCCAGCACGGCTGTGGTGTGCAAGAGGACAACGGCTTGCCCTCCATTCGGCTTACCATGTCCTGGGAGCAGGGCGTGACAACAGCCGACAGAAGCGAGACCCTCCAGTACGCCGAGCTGGCGGCAGTGGGCCATGGAGGTCGGACGGCTGGACTTCCTGCTCAATCTGCAGTCAACTGCTCCGCGGCGCTGGAGAGGTGGCGTCAAATCTGCGGGAGGCAACGGAAGGAGTTGAAGAGGATGCTGCGGCTGCGGCTCCATAGGAAGAATTATTGATGGAGGGCGACGCCCCCAGTGAAGGTGGGTGCAGTGGGTGACGGGGGGGGACGTCCTGTCTCCCACTGCAGATAGAGAATGGAGTTGGAATGAAGGGCAGATTTTCAGTGCATTTTGCAGCTACGACAACGGTCAGATTTGCTTTAAAGGTCCAGTGTGTAGAATTTGGCCTGATTAATGATTTTTATATTGGTAAAAACTTAACGTAATGCCCATAAATATATTGATAAAAGTGTATACTCTCAGTACAATAAACATGATTTTGTTGCCCTACAGATTCCTACTTAAATAGAAGAATATACAGAGATCAAGGGTCTTGCTCGCAGTTAGCTGCCGTCTTGCGCCGCCATATTTTTAATGCAACCAGTGCAGACAATCCAGCTGCCTGTCAGCGTGTTTCGTATTTAGGGTGAACGCTCACCACTTCAAACAAACCAACGAAGAAGAAGGTGGTCGATTTATCCAGGTTTGTGTGCACAGGCCACCGTAACTCACTGGCAAACTTGGGAGAGGGAGGGTGAGCGATAGAGCGCTGCAATCTAGAATGCAATCACGCGACGTTGCCGTTTCCTCTCAAAATCTGCAAATATTACACACTTAAAACGAGAATGATAGCGAGTGTCACAGACGATTGATCTTCGTCATGGTGCATGGACGACTCACCGTGTGTGTTTGTGCCGAACCGCTAAAATTAAAATGCTTGTCAATGTGTTGCGAGGACATTAATCCGTGTCATTATTTTTCTTGCCATTACAATTACAACAGCAAATTTAGCAAGCAGCTCTATTGTTTACAGCCACTGCATTTGCATGTGAACGTGAAAGAGAAGATTACATGAGGTGGTGTAATCCTGCTGCATGCATGATAATCCTAAAAAAATCCAGGAGAACATGATTTGCCATTAATCTTTGCAAACTAAAAGTCAAATGATTACACATTTATGGAACAACAAAAAATAGATAAAGATGTATCTGTTGACGTCTTGCAGTGGGTGCATTCCCCAGATTACGAGAAAAGGGAATCTCGTAAGACAAAAGGTGAATGCAACCCAATTTGAAAATCAAGATGAATATTCAATTGTAGAAGGGTTAAGTTGAGGTAACAGGACTGGTTTTGCTATTTGAACTGAACCTGTCCATCTGTTTCAACACAACAGGCAAGAGCACAGAGAGAAGAACTGTTCTCAAACCAGTTGCATTTAAGAGAGAAGCTCATTTTTTCCACAGATTATTGAGAGACTAACTGAGCCCTCGGGCTATTTTTCACACAACTGAGCACATTACTGAAAGCACTTGCTGGAAAAATTGCTCTGATGTGACACGTTTAAAAAGTAAAATCTTATTTTGTTGGTACAACTCCCATTTACAAATGAGCTGAGAGTAACACAACTATCTAAAACATGACACACAGTGCAAGATGTGTTCTTTTTTTTTTTTTGGTGTTCACTGTGACTAGACTGTTGCCCCAGAAATTACACTTGCAGGTCCATTAACCTCACTACCAATTGCAGCAACCAAGTAAACTAACAGTGCTGAATTGACTCAACTCATTCTACAAAGGAGGAGGTCAGCCAGAAGAGGAAACATCAAGAGGCTATATTTGACTCACTGTCCTTGAGATTTTCCAACAAACTCTAATATACACACTTATTTCTGTTTGGACATTTCTGAGCTCAATTCTAAGGAAGAAAAAAAAAAGGCTTTGAATGGCCTGATTCCTTTGTAATTACTAATCAAATTCAGGGCGGCCAGAGCCGTGCTAAATATACACATGGGCTCTTTTTTTTTTTTTTTTTTTTTGCAGCCCTGGTGATTGGGCGGATGCTGGATAAAAAAATGAGCCATGATCTCGATGACACCATAGTATCAGCATGAGTCAGTCACATGCTCCGACTCCGCCATGGCCTTCAATCAGCTTGGAGTTATCCCTTCACTGTAATCTCTTCTCCTCTCTCTTTTTCCAGCGCACAAACGGCATCATGCACGGCGCTGCTTCCACCCACTCTGACTCTCTGCCTCCGACTCTCTGCCTCTGACTCTCTGCCTGCCCCCTGCTGCGTCTCTCTCCTCTGATTACTGTTTGTTCATACAAAAACAAAACCCACGGTCGGAAGGATGTACAATTTTCACAGGAAAATGAGGAGACACAGATTCATCGTGTCTTCCTCCTGCTCCTCGCGCACACAGTGGCACACAGAGGAGGTAACTGTGGATCAAATGGCTATCACAACAGTGTTGTGAATCGTCAGCGTACAGACACAACAGTCCTCACGCCCACTCAACCTGCCGCTTGTCATTCTCGGTGTCCGTTAATAAATCCAAACCTCGAAACCGGTTTACAACCACTGCAGTAAATTCAAGTTTAGATGTGCATCAAAACTCTGGCATGTTCAGCGCAGCCATGTATCCACTGCATTGCTGGACGAGTCAATGGCCTCTTCATGCACGACGAGCATCGTCTTTAGTCGCCTCAGCAGCTAAAATAGAGATCTTGATGATTAATGATGGTGAGCATATGAACATGTAAAGGAAACATAAAATACCTCCTTTAACATTAAATCCAGTGATATTCTGGCAGTCATCAGTGACATGGGAACTACACTGTTTAAACAGTACAAAGGCATTTGCGAGACAGCGGTGCCAGTTGGAGGGTCTGGCTGGTCTACGCTGATCCATCCAGCGAAACAAAGAGTCGATTTAAAATCCGAGTGCTTTGGGAACAGAGCTGCTGGTTGAAATCCAGCTAGCGGCCTGCACTGCAATCCCTGCCTCATTATTTGCCCCTCTATTCTCTCTGCCTGTGAAATGAACGATCCTGGGTACTACTTCAGTTGAAATCACTACCAGCTGGTAGTCCTGGATTGTGGTAGTCCTGGATATTACGTCAAAGGCAGGGAAACATTTCATTCAATAAAGAGCCTGTAACAAAATGCAAGATACCTCCGACTGTGCTTTGGCATTTAAGTAGCAGTGATTCAGGGAAGTGATAGGGGATCCCAGTAACAGTAGCTGAAATCAAATTTGTGACAACGCAATTTAAAAAATATTTTACCACTATATGTTAAAGTTCTGGACCTCATGTGAACAAAAACAAACTCGCTACCTGCACGTCCTTCACTGAAAAGGACGTGCAGGACATTCGGCAACCATCCCCACTTTGTGCATGATGTGAAGGCATAAAGCAAGGACTTGATTAATAAGTGATTAACTTCCTTCTCCTGGACTATTTTCCTCCCCGTAAATTACAATTTATTCTGGTAGTTCTGACAGTAGAAACATTAAGGGGGTCCACAAGCATAGACAAATGCCGGGCAGTAAACATGAGACAAAACATTTCTTTCTACACTAGACATCATGATGCCGCTCGATCTTGATACACTTGGCTTTACTGCAGTCTAATAAAGTGAATTTTTTAACACAGAAACAAACCACAACAAAGACTAATTCTGATATTGAATCGCTTCCTGCTTAAAATGCCTTCATTCACCCAGGAAAACCTGTCTTATATTTTAATTTTCTTGTGCTATTTCCCCTCCCACTCATTATCTTAAATTCAGAAATAAGATTTTTTTTTTTTTTTTTAATTCAGCAGGGAATTGACGTCAATTCTTTCAAATCAGCTCCAAGTCTTTCTTTTAAAAAGACTCTTTATTTAGACACTGAAATGAAAGCGCTGCAGCAGTAGGCATATACTTGTACAGAGCAGGGGTCACCAGCGGGGTGACCGAGGGCACCAGGTGGCCCGCAAGGACCGCACGAGTCGCCCACAAAAGCCTTTTCGTAAAAAAAACTCGTTGAGCTGCGTCTAAAATTCACTTTTATCCCATCTAGCGAAACCATTGTTGGAAACTATTGAGAACTCATTAACGTGATCAGTGTCTTCACATAGAGCCGTGTCATTAATAATTATGTAGAATTGACAAAGTTTGCCATCTCAGGAGAGTGTGGGAGACTGGTTGCCTGTCATGTGACTCCGCAGCCATGCAGTAGAGCTGGTGACACCTGGCGTAGAGCAACGCTCGCAGCTGTTAGAGCCTCTTTTATTAACCTCCTCACCTCCTTCGCTTGGAAGCCAAATGCACAAGTAGGAGACAAACGCATGCACACGCACACACACACACACACACACACACACACGTGAAGAAGTAATAACGAGAATGAGATTGAGGCAGCCAGGTGCCGCTACTGTATCTTATTTCTACGAGGGAAGATGAGCAATTGTACCCAAATTAAATTGGTGGAGACGGGTGGGGAGGAGGAGGGGGTGGGGGGGTGCATAAGAGGAGTGATGCTGCAGCAGCATAAAAATGTAGGGGGGGGAGTGTTGTTAAGTTTAATTTAAAGTGGATAAGGATAAGCAAGTAGGGCAGTCAGGAGAGGAGGAGGAGGAGGAAGGGGAGGAGATAAACTGATCACTGTCTGCATGGAGCTGCTCCGACTCTTCTTCTCATCCAACCTTTACAACTGCTCCCTCCAGACAGACAGCAACCCCAAGCCCTCAGTCTGCTGGAAATGAGCCTCAGGAAGATTTGAAGACTGAAGAGTCGGTGGGAAACACCAAAAGCCTCCACAGCGAATACACTGCAACTGTCCATGCTTTCTTCCTGGCCCGTGCCTCCTTCGTCCCCATGCTGATCGCCCCGTATTTAAAGGTCCAGTGTGTCAAATTTGGCTTGATTTATGGTACAAGGTAGCTTATTACATATATAGAGAGCATTGGAGTTTTGTTACTCGGTGGCCCACAGCATAAGGAGAGCAAGAGAGTGAAGGTATTTTTTTTTTAAACTATAAAACTATGTCAGTGTGGTGCAAATAATGGATACGAGTACAAAATACAAATGCAAATAATCTACAAGTGTTTTAAATTCCTTCAGCATTTATGGCACAAAATGAGGTTCCTTTGATACGGCACAGGTCTAATGATGGACGGAGGCTGATGGTGAGACATTAGGTGGGAAGGGAAACAGGGAGACAGACACTCTGGAGGACTTCCTCTCATGGCAGCAGTCGCCTGTAATGAGCTGTGACTGTGAGACAGAGGACGCTCACAGAAGAGGCTGGAGAAGATGATTGTTTGGGGTTCACTCCCTCTCCCTATAATTGTTATTGTTTTCCACTACATGTCAGAGATGTTTCCTCCTGAATTTCAAAGCTCCTGCAGAGACCTGGACAGCTGCTAGTCTGTGAGAACCTATACAATGAATGATTTTATTTTATTTTATTTTCAATTTTGTGTGGGTGGGCAGTGCATTTTATCTATTTAATTTTATTTTATCGCTATCTTCTCTCTTTAACTTATTTTATTTTACTCTATGTCATCACTTTTTATTATTTTGTCTTTCCACCATACTGTTTATTTGTGTTTCACTTGGGTTGCATCTTGTTGTACAGCACTTTGGAAAGCCTGCGTTGTCATTGAGACACAGTTCAAAACTGACGTATGAGGCCCTGCCGGCCTCATTGGTTGATGTTGTCTGGACAGGCGTGCGAAAACTCAAAGGCAGAGGCAAGAAGAAGTCCACTTTGAAAAAAGCAGACAGCAGGTGGATCAGACATTCCGCCGTCAAACTCTTCCTCACCAGGAAACTCATCATCTTCCCTCCAGGGGACTCTGAGGGGATGAGTGTGTCCTCTGTTGTTGCTAAAGGGAAGTTCAACTGACTGTTTGTGCGGGGATACAGTAAGCAAAGCAAATTCATATTTCAAGACGTGTTTGATCTATTAATAATAGAATGGAAAGCAGCTAATCCCGTCACTGTTTGGAGGGTTTAGCTCTCACCCACATGCAGTCATGGGTTTTATTGTATTGCCCCTCACACATACAATCGTCATTGTATTTCAGTGGGTGTTACTGGCTGTATTCATTCTATTTTACATGATTGTTCAGACCTGGTGTCAAATGATCCATTCCTCAGTTAGGATTGCACTTTCAATGGAATCCCTTTACCTTCAGCGGATGAAGGTTTGGCAGCTCTCGCACCAACAGCCTCCTGTTGTGTATAGGTCCTGCTGCTTTGTGTTTCTTCTTGTCTGTGTGTGCGTGTGCCTGTGTGTGCGTGTTTCCCAGCAGCTGTGGCAGTGGGTGGAGCTTGTTGACGTGATGGGAAGCCCCTGGCCAGTCTCCATGAAGCCCACGGTCACCATCCAGACTGCCTCTCTCTCAATCACCTGCTCGTCCTGCTCCTCAATGTGTTATTTTCGTTATTGCTTGTATAAACGCGAGTCTCCTCCGGTCATGGATTCTCGGAGAGCCGAATCGTGACGCTGCTAAATGACTCTGGAACTTTCAGCAGACAAACATTCAGGCAGCAATTTCTGCAGTAAATGACAGCATCTTTAAATCTGTGACAGAAAAAAAACAACTAATAAATCTGCCCCCAGCTCTGAGCACTTTATCTCATGATGGCTAATCCTGGCCAACGTGTCACTGATACAGACAATGATTGACTTGTTTACTTGCAGGCACTGTGAGTTGCTTGTTAGTCATATAATCAACACATCTACACAAAACCTCATCAGTGCTGACTGGGTGAACAACTTCATTTGAACAACTAGCTTTCACCGATAAAGAAGGGCTGACACAACTGTATCCCATGGCAACAGTACAGTGCAGGACTTGGCTTAGAGCAGAGAAATGAGATGATGGAGGTCAATGATCCAGGGGCAAATTGACAGTTCTGATCATTTTTTTTCTGTTCCACTTTAAATGAGTTTGTTTTACTGCCTGGATTGCTCTTACTGAAATGAAGTTAAAGATGCATCAGTTTGTGGTGATTAATTTTAATCTTCGCAGTATGGTAGCCTTTGGCTTTGAGCGTCCACTCAGACAGAGGAGCAATCACTATCCAGCGTTTGTGTTTGAAATAGCTCAGTCCACTCTGCCAAGTCGATGATAGCTGCCTCATTGTACTCTGCAATTCGTGTGCTTGAAATGTCAAGCACTGTAAGGTGAGGTGCTGCCTAGATTGGCCTAAGCATCTGTGTGACCCTGTTGCTATGGAAACAAGCTGAGGAATGGATAAACGTTTAGAATAAAGCAAGTAGTTGAAAAATGTTACACACATATAGATTAAACTTACATTTTTAAATAGGATTGTTTTATATGAGGTTTGGTCAGAATTGATTTGTAACATTTTGAAAAAGCTTTCTTATTATGACTCGAGAAAACTCTGCAAGCTCGACCCTCATGCTTTCTTTAAAGTCAGTTGTGTGGGACTGGTTTGGCTTCTATGTGGGCTGTCTCTGTCTCTGTCTCTGTCTCTGTCTCGCTACCCCAACAGGGCGAAGCAGATGACCGTCCTATGGATTCCAGATCTGCTTTAAGTTTCTTCCTACTGGGGAGTTTTACCTTGCCACTGTCGCCCCCTGCTGCTCTGGAGGGTTCCGTCGGTTTTGATAGTACAAAGCATTTTGAGGCGCCTTTGGCTGTGATTTATTTAGCGCTGTACTAATAAAAGTTGATTGATTGAAGTTGATTGACTACAATGGCGACGGAGGCTGCGTGGTGGATACTATGAAGATGGTGATTTATCCAGGAGAAAGTACTTCATGCTGTTGCGGCTTCCCAAAAAAACACAAAGACAGCATCTCACTCAAACCAACCGTCAGCAGCATAAACTCTACTACATACAATTAGTCCCAACACCTTGCCACCATTCTGGCCTCATTCGTAGGCAATACTCCCCATCACGTCCACAACTCAACAGACGCCACCAGCAAAATTGAGAACCTTCAGCTGGAAACGGATAAAACTGTGGTCTGTTTTGATGTCACTTCCCTCTTCACCCGTATGACTACAGCAGAAGCAGTGGAAACAGCTGAACAGGACTGATTACTTTCACGTAGAACAAACTTCACACCAGAACAAATTTGCAGTCTACTGGACCTTCTGCCTCACCGCCACGTATTTCCAACACCAGGAAGGTATTGAGGGCAAAAACACAGACGTGCCATGGATTAACCCAATGGGTATCACCCATTGTGGCCAATGTGTTCAAAAACCAAGCCCTATAGTCTTTCAGCGACCCTCCCCCAGTCATCACTTCAGATATGTGGATGATACCTGGGTTGAATTCAAAACCCATGACATGGAAGCCTTCACCAAACTCATCCACTCAGTGGACCGACACATCAAGTTCACATGGGAAGAAGACACTGCCAACGGCCGACTCTCCCTTTTCTGGACTGTGCTGCCATCATAGAGGAGGACAGGAACCTCACACTTGAGGTTTATAGGAAACCCACCCACACAGACCAGGATCAACTGTTGGACGCCCACCACCACCTCGAGCACAAGCCAGGAGTCATCAGAACTCTACACAACTGCATCAACAAAAAAAAAAACAATACTATTAGTGGGTCGTCAGAGTCACGACCCTCACCATATTAGCATAATATTACGCATTTGCTAATAGGAGGGTCCAACTCCATGTACACACACACACACACACCAGAAATGCAAGGGGGCGACCTTAAGTGTCCTCCTTGCCAGTTTCCTCCAGTCAGGATGAATAGCAGAGGTGGTGTGTCAGGAGGGGTATGAAAAAAAAGTCAATGGCAAATTAAGGCTGTGAATCGATTTCTTCAGGCAATCCCAGAAGGTGACAGAAAAAACGATTAGCTGTTATGGATTAAGACATCAAACAAAAGGTGTTTGAAGAGTTTCTATGAAACTGCACAATTAAAATGTTCTCTTCTTCTCTCTCAACGGTCTTTCAGGTGAAGATATTAGGACTAATTAGCGCAGAAATCAATATACAGAGCCATATGCTCCAGAGAAGAGAAAGATAAAAGGAGATTTTCATTAGGTTGACATCAATAGAAAAAAACTGTGATTGCAGCTTTTTGCTTCTATGTGTCAAAAATGGGGGGAAAAACAATGTGATAGAGCAGAAAAAACACAATTATCAATCAAATTATTGTATTTGATTAAATGTACATTATTTATCATGTACATTTTATCAAATACAAGTTTCTCAAAGGGTTTAGTCCTTTGCAAAAAAAAAAAAAAAGAAAGAAATAGGACGCTTTGAAATATTAGCTCAAGTGGGAAAACATCAAACTGCCGCCTCCTACGCAGCCCCAAATATTTACTTTAAAAATCAGAGCCGTTAAATGGGAGTTTCTCGGACAAACATGAAATGTTATTCTATTTATGTCACATGCACAGACTGCAAAATGTACTGCTGTTTGTCGCTGAAATGCAATCTGAACATTTCTCCGGTGAGATCCAGCGTATCCTTCATCCACCCACTGCTGGTGGCTTCTTGGAGTGTCTGGGTCTTTTCAGCCCTGCTTCCAGGGTGGTGGGGCTTCAGGAGGCAGGACATTAGGTGAGCTCACCTGCTGCCTCCACTCACCTCCCTTCAGTCACTTCATCATCTGCAGCTGAAATACTCACTACATCTTGGTCAAGTTGTGCATTTTTTTTTTTTTTTTTCTCACCATTTTCTGTTTAGTAAGATTTAGTGATGCTCCACTCGCCACACCACCCATCAAAGCTAGCAGATCTACTCAAACTGCCCAGTCACTCAACTGACTTCAGTACCACCCCCATCCTACCATTCACCTGCGAGGCCTGGGGTTGTGTGTGGGGAGTGATGAGGTCTGACCCTGGCCGCCAAACATGCGACATGTATTTTCTGCTGCCATAAAGATTGCAATATTTTTTTCTGATTTTCTCTTCAGTTATCTGACTCTTGACGTGTTCATAGAGATGATTCCAGTCTGTTAGGAATCTCTTCTGTGTTTTTAGCTCAGTTATGCATTCAAAGTACTACTGTCATATTGTGTTACTGCATTTGAAAAGGCTTCAATCAACTGGCTCCCGATATGTTGAGGGTTTGTTTTTTTTTCAGTTTTTATACACAGAATATTATTACCAAAAAATGTTTAGAAATGTTGGGTGATAAGACAACACAATTAATCAAAGTTCATTCTGAAACCAGGACATTGACAGCACAATAACATGCAAATTGGTGAAAGTAAGTACCGGAGTGGGTTCAAAGAAGTGACGGAACAAGAAATGACGAGGGATGCAGCGACGTGGAATTTTTTGGCCAATATCAATAACTGACAAATAAAATGGCTGTTATGTCCCATAACTGATTTTTACAGATGCTGAAATGATTTGTAAAAAAAAAAAAAAAAAATGTAATTGCCGTCCAGGCTGATGGTGACTTATCAATGGATAGCTCAGTCGGTCGCAGTAGAAAATGGCTTGCAGTCAACAGCATTCATGGCTTTTTTTATTCTTATTATCATTTGCGATGGACTTCGCCTCCGCGCCGTCTTTGGTGTATTGATTTGCTTGGTCGAGTGCTTGCTTGTGGTGAGCTGCCTTCTGGAGTGTTGGCTGGTTTGCGTTTAGCTTCCTGATACTCTTTGTGAAAAATATCTCTGTGTTGGCGCCTCAGAGGAATGCTCAGATATGTAGCGTTGAATGATTGAACTCTGCTTAATCCTTGCAAGTTTCTCGTCGCTGTCGTTTGCTCACCCTAAATCTGCATGGACTCTCTGCACGGACCTTCAATGAAACAAACATCATATTGTTCTACTATACAAAGTCAACCTGTCTGCAGCGGTGCTTTCAGCCTCTGGGGTTCCATTAATGCAACCTTATACGGTGCAACTCTTCAATCAACCTGTCAGTCACGTCTCACTGCCCACCGAACCGTTTTATACTTTGTGACTGTGAGCTGTAATGCCATCTCACACACTGCACCGGGTTTAACACCATCAACCCTGGCGGCTGTCACAACGCATCTCCAGGAGTGAGGGCTGATCGTGACACCTGAGACTGTGCAAACGCTGCGCTTGATGCGAACGCTACGTAGAAAATATATGCAACAAGTCATTCATACATCGTGTTTCATGTTGACATTCACACGCACGGATGGGAGGGAGACTTCCAACTAGGACACCAACTGCTGCCAGTTGCTACGTGAATGCACAGAAATGCATTCAAGGGCACGTTCGAGGCTCCTTCTACTGGAACCAAACCTGCCATTTAAGAAGAAGAAAGCTGCATCTGTGTAGTTTTTCTCTTCAGTGAAGTAGAGGAGTAAATGGCGAGCTACCCAGTGCTGCGTTCAGATGACCAGGGCGGAGTCGTGTGGGACAGAGAAAACTAGCAGGAGCTTGACGGAGCAAACTGCAGCGAGGTCTCCGCGCCGAGAGCCGCACGCCATCGCCGGCCGACGTTGAGAGCGTGTCGGGACAAAGCTGAGTGATGCAGTTCGAATAGATCTCCTCTCAGAATGCTGAGCGTGTCGCTAATCTCAAAGTTGTATAATTCAGCGGCCTCAGATCATTCAGATGAAGATTAGAAAATAGCCGCGTGGATGCTGGCTGTCCCCACCCGGCTTTTGAAATGAGTCGCGTGACAACTGCACAGTCGCACAAAGTCTCACAAGAGTCACGCTGTTTGTAGAGTCTGAGCTTTGGCTATTTGATCGCTCGAGTAATCAGACCTGAACTGTTTCTGGGAGATGAAAGTAATTAGAGGAGCTCAGCTCGAGGCTGAATACCTTCCTCCGAGTGAGTCTCTGTTTCCTTTCACTGTGTCCTGCAACCACGGCGACGCCATGACAGACAGCTCCTCCTCCGCCAGCTCGGCACTGGAAACGATTCTATGATGGGAATTTACGGCCTGCGCTGTGACATTCTTAACTTTGAGGTGAAGCTGCATCGAATGCGTAAAAATATTTGAGCGAGCGTTCGTAAGCAGACAGCAAAACAAGCGCTGAAAGCCTCAAACTTGTAAAATCTGTTTCCTGTTTCAGTCTCGCCAAGTTAAAATGCTTCGCAAAAGAAAATCCTCAATGCTGCGACCTGTCGTTGCAGATGTCTCAGTCAGCAGAGTGCAACTGATGAGATCAGTGTGTAATATCGCCATGCTCTGCAGCCCTTTTAAGAGTAATTATCACCATAAAGACAGCTTTAATTTAAGCCTGCAGGCTAAAATGAGTGGGAATTTTGAAAAAAAACAAAAAACAAAAAAAAACCCACATAACTCTGAATACAGTTCATTTTTCCATCAAAATGTAGGATGTGCTGTCTCAACAGTGAGAGCCAGCAGCTGCACCACTTGCAGCCCTTAGAGCCCATTAATGCCTGTCATCTGAAGATGTAAATGGGATTGATGTGGGGTTTTTTGCTATTTAGATGAGTAGCTGCAATTTGTTCTTTCTCAAATTAACACAGATTGAATTCACAGGATGTGAGCCTGGTCAGCCATTACTTGCAATAAAGATGTTAAACGGATAACATTTAACAGAATTAAGGAGAATAGACTCGCCGGTCTGGTGTGGTTTGACAGGCCACGTAGACACTTGGTGCTCCCAGTAGTCATTAGCAAGCTTCTGGTAAGCAAGAAGAAAAAAATCCAATTAGCACCTAGTTTGCAATAATGGATTTAGCTTGGACAAATACATAAATCCTAACTAAAATCAAGATTTAACACAAAGGGGAAATCAAATCATCAAGAAAAAATGTGCTGATGGCTATTTTTCCAAAGGGGTATATTTTGTTAATTGCATGGTTAAGTGTGTTGTCATTGAATTTTTCATGCAGAATATCACATTTCCTGATTTACTGAGCAGTAAAATTATTAGACAGCCAGTATTAAATGTAATATGAATGCATATAAATGATGCAATCCATCATGTTTTACAGCCATTGTGTAATTGTTGCAGGCTCATTTAAAATGTCTTGTCTGGGATGTATTTTATCTTCATTCCAACTGTTCAAGTCTGCGGTCCAAACATTAAGCCTGTTGTTGCTTCAGAGCATCTGCCAGGCGGATTATTTGCCTTTCAATGTAAAGCTGAACACACACAAGACTCAAACACTTGTAAGCCGATTATTCTGTAATGCCAAACGATTGTTGTAAAAAAAACAAAAATTAATAATTAAAAAGGAGAGGATCTGATTTGAAATATTCAATTATAGAATTATCTTAATGTAATGTTGAATGTTGCATTAAACTGTTGAACTGATGGGCATTAAATTGTAAATATACTTGTATATACGACATGACAATTGGGTTAAAAAAAAAGGTCAAAGGTCAGAGAAAGAATATAATGCAGGCAGCCAAGCCAGCTAATGCTGAAACAGGAGTTAGAACTGATTTTTTATGGGCAAATTTAATTTTTTTTTTTTTTTTTTTTTTTTTGGGAACTTTTATGTCAATTTTGTTGTATTCAAATGTATAATGACTATAAAGGAATTCAATTCAAGACTTATTTGCAGTGCAAAGATCCAAGAGATGAACGTGATTTTTTTTCTCCACCAATGAAACTGTGTGGATGAAAGGAGGATTGGATTTTGTCTATTCGTAGAGGCTGTGAATGCATTGTGGCTCAACCTCAAGGCTGTTTTAGCATCAATAATGTTCCATCACCTACTTATCTGTTAAAAAGTTTTTGATTGATATTTTTGGGGTTACATTTTTAAATGTGTTTTTTGAAGGAAATATATTTTGGGGAAAATACATCGTCTTGCTTCGTGTCTTTCCTTTTACATGTTCGAAATAAATCAAATCAAATCAAAATCAAATTAGTAGCAACACAATTGAATATCTTTATCATTTGGATAAAAACAGAAGCAAAAAAACGCTTTTGTTATGTTGATTTAGGCAATCTGCATGTAAGCCTGATTCTTCTAAATGTCAAAATAACAAGTTATGATTTGAAGTTGAAAATATAAATTATGGGTATTAATACAAATTAAGAACATGGTGTCGACAACTGGCATTAAAATGTGATTGTAGGAGTGAAAATGACAATTTACTGGTTTGGAGCAAAGAAAGGAAAAAATAAAACGCAACACTGACATTTTCTTCATAATTCATGTGACACCCCTGCGTAAATAATCCCGCCCTGGACATTCCTTACCACACCGTTTAGTTGTGTGTGTGTGTGTGTGTGTGTGTGTGTGTGTGTGTGTGTGTGTGCGTGCGTGTGTGCGTGTGTGCGCGTGCGAGTGTGTCTTTTTTTTTAAATCCCCATCTTTCCTCCCTAATCCTGCTGTGCACTGTAAGATAAAAGTCAGGAATGACATAAATCTTTAAAACATACACATACACGTCCTCAAGAATCCCACAGAGTCTCATTTGCATTTGAAATCACGCGCTTCCCTTTATGCCTCATCCAAGATCTTGGAATTACAGCTGGAGAAACAACTTCCAATGGAGGTCATGCGAATCAAAGACCTGGAGAGATAAGAAGGACCGTACTAATAATTCATAGCAAAACACAGATGAAAATGCATGAATAAGGAAAGAGTGCAGCGAGGAGAGGAATAACGTCACCTCGGAACAATAATAATAAGGAGCAGGCCTTCGCTGGGGCTCAGTCCAGAATAATACTATAATAATAATAATAATAATAATAATAATAATAATAAGTCTGTGTGGCTTCTCTCCGGGTTCTC
Organism: Thamnaconus septentrionalis; assembly: GCA_009823395.1. Lineage (NCBI taxonomy): Eukaryota > Metazoa > Chordata > Actinopteri > Tetraodontiformes > Monacanthidae > Thamnaconus > Thamnaconus septentrionalis. Next base: position 31,923,871 of record CM020501.1, on the reverse strand, counting down.
CGGCTTCCTCCCACACTCCAAAAACATGCATGTGAGGTCACTGAACACTCTAAATTGTCCGTAGGTGTGCATGTGAGTGTGAATGGTTGTTTGTTTCTATGTGGCCCTGCGATGAACTGGCGACTTGTCCAGGGTGCCACCCTGCCTTCGCCCTAAGACAGCTGGGAGGGGCTCCAGCAGACCCCCGTGACCCTGAATTGGAATAAGCGGGTATAGAAGATGAATGAATGAATAACAATAATAATAATAATAATAATAATAATAATAATAATAATAATGAAGCCCTCAGGTCCGTCAGGGTTGTATGTTGTCGTAATCGTCTTTCTCCGCCCTCAGGCATCTCATTTCTTTAAAACAAAGTTCTGTTTCAGAAATACCAATGTGGCCTTATTTTTTAATGGCGTGTTTGTGTGCACGCGTGCGAAGGATGCCGATTGGTTGCTGCCGCATCTCTTGTTCTTCACCTGCAACACTTTCCCGCAGCGAGTGAGAGTCTGCTCAGTTTGCTCAGATTTATTTCAGTCAAGTAATTGTTGCCTCTCAGCAGTGATGGGTGTGTGTGTGTGGGGGGTGGATGGGTGGGGGGAGTACACTGAAAGAGATAGATAGCGAATTAAGTGAGACCTAGAAAAACATGGCAGCGTACTGTAAGGAGGACACATCAGCGTGCATGTTGATGAGGTGAAGAATGAGTAATTGATGAAGCGACGCTTCCATTGTAAGTCGCCCACTTTCAGAGACTCAGAGAGAAGGAAAAAGGAGCAATAGGGAGGAAGTTTGCATACTGGTGTCACTCACGATCGTCAAAACTGAGGGGGGAAAAATGGTTAAAAAAAAAATAAAAAAAAAAAAATAACCTTGATTACATTTTGCCATTTTCGATCAATTTCATTCAATCACTTTCATTTATAAACCTCGTTCAAAGTTGCGTTGGAGCGCGTTGTTTTTTCCAGCATCTTTCATGACGCTCAAGGTCGCCTGACAGTCACGTAAATAGAAAATACAGCAGCAAAAAGTGTTCTGCACAATCAAACAGGGACCAGCAGGTCGGTCCAGAGCAGTCACCAAGCAACAGTAGCCTGGAGAAACTCCCCAGTGGGAAAGAAAGCTGGAGCAGAACCCGACCGCCATGGTTGACTTCTGTTGAATGTTGAAGAAACTGTGTGTCCAATTGTTTTTTTTTAATGGGATGTACTGAAACTGATACCAGTAGCAGGTATCGGTACCGATACCGCGGTTGAGTACTGTACTTGTACTTGTAAAATACGAGCTGATACCGCGACATCGATAGCAGTTGTGTATGTATGTATATGACAACTTTGTTAAAGTTGTCTTTGAACTGCAGTGAAACTTGCGACAGTCGCCGTGTTGTAGGAAGACATGCTGAGGAATGTTGTTCAAATAACAAACCAACATTTGTGGGGAAAAAAAAAAAAATCTGTCATTTATGAATGTGTAATGGCCTTATTGAGTACTCAGTATCGGTATCTGTAAGTACCGAAATTCAAGTAATCGTCCTCTACTCATTCTGTAAAGGTGGTCTGGGTGTATTCTTCATTTTAATGAATAATACTTTTAGCACCTGAGTGGTTTTCCATGGTGAGGAGTGGAAACCGAGCCTTTTGTCAGATGAGGATGGGTCGGTTGGGGTCGCGGGGGGGTGGGGGGGGGTCTGTTCTCTCGGACAGCTGGCAAACCATGGCTGCATACACTGCCCTGGTTTTCTGCCAGGCTTCACAGCCAAAGTTCAAGCTTCCAACATAATTTGGAATTTATGAGGACACCAATTCAAGCGGCAGTTAAAAGGCTTGGACATCGCCTATTCCATTTTAGCAACTGCCAATGAATTCCATCAAACAACCCAGAGACATGTGCTAGATCATCTCCTCAAACTTGTCTGTGTCAGTAATGCTGCATGGCGCTGGTTCATGTTTATCTTAACAGGGGAATACTAAACTTGTTTCTTCAGGTTTTTGCTGTATGACAACAGATAGAACCTATTTGGCTTCATATCATATTTGATTGTAACGCACAGTGATGCATCCAGACTCTGTTTTCAGCAGAGTTTGCTGCTCGGCTGCCAGTCAGCGAGGGCAAGTTAACAATGCGGTCCTTGAAAAAAAAACAACCAAGCAGAGCGCGGCTCAGGATGACATCAGTTGAGGTACTGAGGTACTGCTTCACTGTGCGTACTGCTGCAAAGCCATACTGAATGTATGCTGCCTCGTATTTTCTTACTTTACTTGGCCAGTTATTAGGGTTTTTTTTGCAGCTGTCTGTCTGTAACTTCAGCCTCTCTGTCACAAAACATTGTGCCACTACCAAGGCTAAAAAAATAAACAGCGCAAACACACAATACTACAAACAATGACTTTTGAGGTATAAGATATGGTATGGTATACTGGTACAGTGTAATAATATAGATGATATTCAATCATTAGGATTACATAATAGTAACTTAATAGTAATAGTAACATAATAATAACTAAAGATTCCTTTGATTCCATTATTTATTTATCTGTTTGCATTTTTTTTCTTATCTTCTCTCCAATTTTCTGTGGACCCTCTAGCGCCACCTGGCGCCACCTGCTCTGAAAACCACTTCAATAAAACATATGTCACAATGTGTGTGTGTGTGTGTGTGTATCGCAAGTATGGTGTTGTCACAATGGCGTCACTTTGCTGCGGCAGGTTTGTTGTCACACTTTTCCCTGTGTATTAAGTGCAATTTCCAGAGCTGTGTATTCTGTCAGGCTTGAAACAAAGCCGACACAAACAAAAGCCAAAACACATCGAGAGCGAGAGAGAGTTGGACTGCCGGTGCCGACTGTGTTTCATCGCTTCCCCTCTGCCTCACGTCGGCACGCAAGCCTCTGCCTTCCCCTTCAAGCCTCCCTCCTTCTCCACCTTCCTTCATCCTCCTCTCATCTCCTCTCCATCGCCATGAAGGCAATAAGTTAGGGGAAGTCACTTCAATCAAATCAACAGCACTCAGTGAACAGCTTGCTCTCCCTCTCTGGGTTCTTCCCCGGCCATCCTGGGGCTCAGCTCCCTGCTGGGGAGCTGGGACACAGCAATCCACGTGATGGCCCTCCAGTAGGGGGAGAAGGGGCTTTTATGTAGATAATAGTAGGAAAGAAGCGGATGGGAGCGGTGAGAGCAAGAGAGAGAGGCGCTGGAGGAACGGATCAGTTCCACCGTTGACTTTATTGAAGTGTGTCACGCTGACGCCGAGTCTCGGGGGCACTCTTGCTCAATTAGTGGTTGATATCTGTGCTGCAAGTGTGTCAGGATATCTTGATGGCAACCACAAATGGACGTGAATCTGCTTGGCCAGTTGACCCCAACTTATACACTGGTCACAGCGGCCTCTTGGCTCAGTTCAAACTACTGCAAGGACCAAAAAGCCAACGACAGGCCAGTGTGTTTGGTTTGTGTTGGTTAAGAATCAAAGTTGAATCTGAAATAAATAAATAAAAAAATGACAGAACTAGCCGATAATGTTGAAGGTTTACCGAGGGGAATAAAAATGAGTATCTTTGCATTGTTTTATTCAGATTCAGCTCAGAGCTCATCTGTGCAAACCTCTCTGTTCATTGTCTCACATGTAATATGTGGTGTGATAAAGTCAAAGAAAAACTCATGTTGGCAGGAGTTATATCTACATTTACTAACCACCATATCAAAGGCAGATCTATCGCCGAATGAATCATCCATTTGTATCACTCATCGTCGGGAAATGATCCATTCAGGTGTGACGAGTCATTTTGGTTTCAAGTTTGTACCAGGTGTCAGGTGACAAATCTAACAAGCCATCCTAAAAGTGGGCTGGATCCCCCCCCCTCCACACACACACACACACTAACAAATTCAAGTTACACCACCACACCTGAAGTAGAACCAAGTGCTATTTATCACAAGTACACACTTGAACCGTGAGTAAAGTCTTCATCATTTCCAAAGCAATGTTTATGCATTAAATACACACTAGTGAGTTATTTCTAATCAGTTATTGATCAGGGCCATGGTTGGCTGACCCCATCAACGAAGCCATCAGAGATACTGGCCTGTATTGTTTAGCTTGGGGCTACTGAGTGATGTTGAGGCAAAGTTCAGCCGTTTCTCCTTCTTCCATATCAATGGTGTCACTTCAATTAGACTGCAGGCGCAACAATGAAGCTGAACAGGATGACGGATCAGTGGGCAAGTGATATTCTGCTGGACATTTGCACTGGCCCAAGCAGTCGTCTGTATGAACCAGCCTTCACGGCAACATGGAACATCAAGATCGCTACTGACGGATGACCCGCTCCAGAGTGTGAAGTCATGTGACCAAGAGGTATGTTTCTCCATCTGCCAGCTTGATGGTTCTTAGGTTTTTGAGGTGCAGTAAGTCCCCACTAGTGTGATATATTCTGCCGTCTCATTTCCTGCAGGACCAAAACCATTCGCAGTCCTGCCTCACTGAAACTGCTCACCGCCCTAGGTACATGAGGGTATATTCAGACTGAATTACCACATGATTACGTAACAATTATTGGAACGTGCTCCACCTCTGACACAGCAGCCGAAAATAACGTCAGTGTTCAGAGTGAAAGTATTTGCAACCGATGAAAACTGTTTTTATTTCGTGTATGTCAAAGAAACAGACGTGTAGAACTACAAAAAAAAACAGGGCAGACAACAACAAAAGTCATATCCAGCCCTCCTCCAGGTTATGATATTCAATCATGTATTTATTTATTTATTCCATTTATCAAAATTGTACTTTATTCTGGATTAGCTAAAACCATTAAATTAAACCACAGATTATTAAGAAATAGAATAAATATGTCTTGAGAAACGTCTTTTTTTTCTTTTTTTTTTTTTTTTACCATAATCATATCTGCCATCATCATCATTCAAAAAGGTAAGCCACTCAAAGCAATATATAAAAGCGAAAAATGTAAATGCTGCAAAATGGCACTTGTGCTGTAGAAGACTGACGTTCTCAGTGAATTTCAACATTGGCTTCGGTTCATACAACAATCATATTAGATTCAGTGGCAAAGGACTTTTTTTTTTAATGGCCTATTCACGAGTCTGAGTCTTCTACACTGAGCGGACAGTGAGCATCTATTTGAAGTGTGGTCCAGTGCGGCCGCGACGCTCAGTGAGAAGCAAAGCGTTGAGATTTTTCTCAGCTGTGGTGAACATCTGCACATCTGCTGACGTTTCTTCCATTTCCAGCCTGAAAGCACTGTGACGTCTGTGAGACGCCCCTGGAGCTGCATCACTTTTGTCCGCTGCCGGGAGGCACCAGGGCCTGGTAGCACACAGTAGATGCTTGTTGCCATCAACCCTATGGCAAGGCATTAAATATGTAAAGTCATCTGGCCCAACATCACTCTCGGGTGCCAATGCCGAGGCAGGAATGAAAAAGGGCGGTAATAACTCTTTTTTTTTTTGCAACCTGGTAAAGCAGCTGCTCCACCAAATGCAGGACAAATGGTCATCTCACCGCGGCTGCGTCACACTTCACTGAGATGGAGAGACCAGGACATAACTGGGATCTTTCTCCACACTCAGAATGTGGGTGTGTGATTGTCTTGTAGAGAGAAAAACACTAAGGCAACACTTTATATCCTGGACTTTTAACGCGAGAACAAGATGAAACGATTACCCCCATGAATAATGGATTTGTTTCCTTCCCTTTTTATCTCTTGGCAAAAAAAAAAAATGGATGCAAAGGAATTCCTTGTTTAATGAACAAATTCCCATTGTAAAGAAAGCACAAGAGCAATGGCTTCCATTTTGTTTGATCCATGGTAGGTAACGCTGATTGTCTGTGATGCTACCAAAAACATTGTGATGTGTGGGGGTGGGTTTTCTCTCTCTCTCTGCTCGACTCAACCCTAGTTGCTCTTTATTATTCCTACCCTTCCTCGCCTTCATTCCGTGCAGTATATTGCTCTTAGTGCTTGAATATGTAGCCACCCTGCCTGCCTGCCTGCCTGGCTTGCTTGAAAAATGGCTTTCATCTCAGATTTGAGCTATAGCAAATTACCCCACTGGTAATATAGAACACTTTTAAGGGGTTGGTGGGAGACACAGGAAGGGTGGGAGCAAGAGGGAAACTGGGAAGTGGAAGCAAGCAGCAGGCTGAAATACAGGATTTGATAGAAAGGAAAAAGTGTTGAGGGAAGGGTCAAAGAGAAGGAGGAGGAGCTACAGTAAAGCATTAAATGACCACTGGGTTCCAAACAAGCACTGGTGATGGTCACTGTTTCTAAAATGAAAAAATATATCTCTGTATCCTACAGCGCTCTCGCTGCTTAAAGGTCCACAGTGTAAAATTTGGTTTGATTTATGATTTTTAAATCAAGCTTAACATACTGCCCATAAATACATAAGTAATTGTGTATACTGGCCGTACAATAAAATAAAAGTCATTTGGTTTTCCTACCCATGAAATGGTTCTCATACACACCAGCAGTCAACAGTTTGGACTCAACTGAAACGTATTTTATTTTGAAATTCTTCAAAATAGCCACCTTTCGTAAAAAGCATATTTAGAGTTACTGAACGTGTTTTTCTTTGCTGCATAATGACATATATGTTGCTCATACATCTGATGTCTTCGGTGTCTGTCTGCAGTGTAGAAAGTTGAAAAGACATAAAGAAAAAATGCATGAGAAGGTTTGTCCAAACTTCTGACTGGTGGTGTGTATTCTGCAGCACTCTCCCTGCTTCAAGGTCGAGTGTGTAAAATCTGGCTTGATTTTTGATATTTATATTTGTAAAAGCTTAACATATTGCCAATAAATACATTAAGAATAGTTTATACTGGCTGACAATGAAATAAAAGTCATTTGGTTTTCCTACCCATAGAACAGTTCTCATATATAAGAACACACACACAGCAATGAGGGTCTTGTGCCTGGTAGGCTGCCATCTTGTGCCACCATATTTTAAGAAGCCCACCTGACAGAGCCTTAAATATGAGACGCGCCGTCAGGCGGGCCTCCTTAAAATGTTTACACACTGGACCTTTAATTTGAGTAGCATCACAGGTGTTCAAATAACATATTTTAGAGAAGGAGAAATCTTTTGTGACAACCAATGACCCAAATCTTTGAGCTAATAATTGTCTCTCTCATTTTCTCCAGCCCCGTGGGAGAAGGATTTGCAAAAGCCGACGCAGTTTTCATTCACAAAGCAAACGGCACTCATGCGCAGATCTTCACCGCCCAAGAAGTCCAAGGTTGGAGATCCCCGAAATTTAATGTCAGCCGACGCGGCAGAAGGCCGGAGGGAGGAGGCGAGAGGAACGTAGGAAGGGAATGTGGGGAAACACAGCCGATGCTGCCCTGAGGCAGCACGCGTGTGCGTGCGTGTGTGTGTGTGTGTGTGTGTGTTCCGCCGTGCCAACCACATATGCACAATTATCTAATGACAAAACACTCTGGGAGAACTTGTGTCCCTTGTCTTCTCCAGCTTATCAGACAGTCACCGTGGCTGTGACTCAGCCCTGACACATCCCACCCTGCGCCCCATTAGTCCATCCATCAAGCGGAGGAGACAACAATGAGTGAGGAGACCGCAGGCGGCCCGGACGATAGGTGGCTCTGACAGATGGTCCCATCAGCGCCGCTGCCAGGACGACACCCAAACCTCCCCTTTATCATTTCCACTCAGCACTCTTTTGCCCGGTATCAATCCTCACTTCTAACTTCGCCGCAGACTCCGGTTTGACGCGGGGAGAAAAAGATGCGTCTTTGAAAAGACCCATTTTTCACTCGCGAGAGGTACATCTGTTGGTTGGCTTATCGGGAAAATGCTGCATGTAGTGAGATTAAACTATTGTATGAGGCAGAGGAGAGAAGGTGGAGAGCAAAGTGACTCAAGGAAGATTCCACAAAACTGATCAAAGTGATAAAAGCGCAGAAATAAGATAAAAGTTAATGTACGAGGAAGTGGAATGATGGAAAAGATAAATTAATAATTCATCTGCTACACTGAGGAGGTGTAA
>CM020501.1:31580860-31910860 GCA_009823395.1 Thamnaconus septentrionalis | reverse complement strand
TCTCTCTCTGAGGATTCGGATGTGACAGAGATGTTGCCAGTTGGAAGACAGTGATTGACAGTTTTCTATTTCACTCTGGGACCGGAGGCAGTAACCCACAGACCGCATCTTCCACAGTGTGTTCATTATCATATCAAGGAGCTATTAAAACTTGACTTAGTTTCTCCTGTTCGTTTAACGAGACAGGATTTATTGCACCGCCAATTTACATAAAGCAATTAAAACAAGACAACATGATGCTTTCAAACCTCTTTTTTATGAAGCTATTAAGACGTCGCTGCGTTGATTTTGAGATCACCAGCGGGATTGACCCCAATCAAACAATGCTTTCTGACCTCGCTGTCAGTTGTGCCAAAAACCTCTGCCAAATTTAGTTTGTAAATGCAAAGCAATGCACAGGGCCGGCCAATCAAGTTTAATGTATTAGCCTCCCTGGGGATTCTGTGCATGTCGGCGATCTGACTTGGCTTCTGACGTCTCCTGAACTTTCATCTTGTGGGCTTGCCAGCTGCTTAATTCCTCACCCCTGAGCTTTATTTACATTTCCTATTTGAATAGCGAAAGCAGGCCCTAATTACAGGACTTAGAAACTTAGTGCTATGGAATGCATATTAGGCTCTATACATTTACAGAGAGACGCAAGCTGAATAATTAAAAGCACATAGGGAATAATTTACTAAGATCCCACATAAGCTAAATTAAAGTGCACGTTTACAGATGGTGTGTGTTGTGGGTGATGGACTAAGACTGCATGAGCAATTGACAACAGGCACACATGTGGTTAAGATGCCCAGTTGAAAGGTCCAGTGTGGTTAAAGCCTAATAGATGCTGCCCATAGACACATTAATAAAAGAGTTTCTGGGCACCGTAGCTCACTGGCAAGCTCTGGAGAGGGACGGTGAGAGGGCGAGCGCTGCAATATAAAATGTAACCACTTGACGTCGCCGTTTCTTCTCAAAATCTCCAAATATTACACACTTAACCTTTAAATGAGTGAAATTATGATTATTATTATTAGTGATTCTGATTCTGACTCTGATGCGTCCGCTCCCGCTTTGCGGCAGAGAGAATATTGGACATCAGAGTCACTGCAAGCGAAACCAGGAGTTGACAACTACTGCCTTTGATGTGCGCGTTCAATCAGGACCCATGTCATTACCGGCTGGTCGGCACTGTGTAATAATAGCAATAATAATAGACACGTATGGCATGAGGGATTTAAAACCCCCATATTAGGCAAAAATTTAGACAAAAAATGTTTCTGTGTGAAATACACACAAACACACTGACAAACTGTTAATTCCTTTATCATCATACCTATGACAAAAAAACAAAAATACAAAAATATGCTTGCACTGTCCAACTATCAAAGCACCTGTGTGTCAAGTGGCTTTGAATCAGGTGACTGGTGTCAGCATCCCGGTCAGCTGCCGTTGTCCCGTATGTGGCCGGTGTTCATTCCTGCCTCTTAAAGGTGCTACACAACGACGTAAAAGTAGCGGCTGCAATCAGTTAAACCGTCACCAAGCCATTTGGACAAACTTAAAAAGGACTGCACGTTACTTTGCCCGTGTAACAGACCAAACCCTCACGACGGCCTGTTTGTAGAGCAGCTGCGTCACTTGCTATCCGCTTTTCCACACGCAGAAATCACTCCCTTAGTCTTCACTCGGCTCACAGGCGCATCAACAACTCCTGATTCCACTCTGAAAAACGCTCTCTGCTTATTTTACACCCCGCCGATCCCCAAAACCATCGCGTCGCTCAAAGGAGTCCAGTGTTTGGGAGTTCTGCTGGCTTCTGATTGGCTCCGGCCCATCGCTACGCAGCTGCTGGCTGCGCACATCAAACGCCTTTGACGAGGGGAGAAGAATAGCCAAATGTTCCGACGGTCCGTCTGTTCTATTTGTAGAAAATGTGAGGAGACAGATAGACAGTAGTCAACTGTTCAGTGGTCATAGAGAGCTTCATTCAAACGGACACGTACACGCACAAACACGGCGCGCAGTTTCACCACGACAAAGAAACAACCACGACGCACAAGCAAAGGCGCAGTCGGAGCTGCCGTCTAATGTACGTTTGCACCCGAGGTACTGTACTGTGTACACAGTGCTGCTCATGTCTGCAGGTGCACGCGTGTTTTCTTTATGGAGGAGATACCTATCGGAAGAGGCTAACGGAGAGGAAGGAGGAAGAGGAGGGGGAGGAGGAGGAGGGGAGGGAAGGGGAGGGCTGTGCTTGGTCAGAGAGGGCAGACGTGAGCCAAATAGCTGAGCTGGCAGCAAAGAGAGGAGAAGGGTGGGTGAGTCACGCGGCTGTGTGATGTGGTACAGTTTAAGGACAGTAGACTTTCACTGCTGCTTCCTGTTGGGTGGGGGGGAGGGGCTTCCTCTGGTGGCTCGCCATCTCTCCAGAAAGTTCTCTTTTGTCACAATTTCTCATGTGATCCTGTTTTTATTAAGGATGCACCAATATTACTTTCTTACAGAATGAGTACTTGCAATGCGGTACTCACTGAAACCACCGACACTTAATAAGGCCATTACACATTACAGAATGACTTAGATCCAGATCCAGATGTTTTCCTCAGCATGTCTTTCTACAACATTGGGTGACTGTCACAAGTTTCACTGCAGCTGCAGTACAAACACAAATTTAACACATTTGTCAGATACACACACACATACAACTGGTATTCTAGTCGTGGTATTGGCATATCTTTTACGAGTAGAAGTAGAGTCCAGATACCCGATGCTGGTATCAGTGTCGGTTCAACCCTTGAGCAGTAAAACACAACTGACTAGATTCAACTGATTGGTTACAGCAGTGCTTCTCAATTATTTTTCTGTTATGCCCACACAGAGTAAACACACCTGTCTTAGTCACGGTGAAGCCAAGCGCTACACACAGTAACGCTTCCTCATATTTCCTGGTCTGAGCTTTCGGGAGACTTTGGGCCAATTCCAATTCCTCCCTTAACTCCTCAATCTCAACCCTCGCCCTTAACCCTCAATCTTTGGCCCTCAATCTTGGCCCTCAAAAATAAGTGTCAGAGCTATCTTGTGACTTAGAAATTGGACACCCCTTAAGTGCAGTTACGCCTTCAGACTGTGAGGGGGCGGCCTTACGCCAAAGCTACGTCCAGTCTGTCAAGAAGACGACGACGAAGAAGAAGGAGACTGAAAAAGATGACGACGAAAAAGAAGTCCTCCGTCGCTACACAACGAGGTATACAAGTAACGTGAAGCCGGGGCTGACAAACATCGTAAAGTACAAAAGAATCGTAAAGTATAAAGAAGTACAACTTCTGTGGCCCGGCGAAATGATGCAGGTCTGTCATGTGGCCCGTTGCAAAAAATAATTGCCCACCCCTGGCTTAAGGTCTGGCTCATGGTCAGCGCCACACTTCATCTCTGAGGGGCTGCAGCTGATTTCAGGTGTCTGTGCGCACAAGTGAAGATCCACATGCAAAGCATTCCCTGGATGGGCCGTGTGGTACGAACTGGTAAATGAGTGACTTCATGCAGGCAGCATCAATGGACAGCGGGGGTTGCAAGAGATTAGTTGGACACCAGCTTTCACGTGATGTTGTTTCAGTAATTATTTTAGTGTTTGGGAGTTTCAGTCGACAAATTAGAACATGCATCACTCGTGCGTGATTCATCACCTGATTGATTTATTTTGATGTCTCTCCCTCTTACTGTATGCGGATGGACAGTGTTTGAACATTGGCCTTCATTTACTTGTTTGTCTGTTTTCGTGGTGAATGGGAAATCACAGGTTCGCCGTGGGTTAAAAGCAATTGGCTCAGATGTTCCATTATTGTGAGTGTGATATTTTGCGTGGCAGCATTTGTAAGAGTTGGCATTTATCTGTTTATCAAATATTTTTTGCAAATACATATTTAGCCTCTTCCTTTGTGTGACTGTGCTGATGACTTTGTCCTCCACTGCAGATGCTGATTTTCCCATGAGAGGCAATAAAAATCAGAATTGAACTGAACTGAAATTGCAGCTGTTGGCTGAATGTTTATTTTCAATCTGGAAAGCAGCAATTAAACATTCAGATGGGGAATTATTTGTAGAATGGTTGGTACTACAATTTTCCTTATGTTCCTCGTAGAATAAAGTTCTACTATCCATCCCCCTTTATCCATCCAAAATGTATTTCATTTAATGTGTGTGTAATATTTTTGGTTTATTGTGATTTCTTGGGGGGGGGGGGGTTTGCACTGCCATACGTTCCCAGTAGCAGTTCTATCAACTGCAATGATTTCAGAGCATCAGCATCAGTTTTGTTCACCTAATTTGCATAACATTTGCATCTCTCCATCGGTCTGTGAGCCAGGGCCAATCCTCACTTTGTGTAAATTTGCCATTTAATCTCAGAGTCTGGAAAGGTTTAGCTCAGGGTCAGGGTTGTTGTGGTTAACACTTAATTTAAGTTAAAAAAAAAAAGGAAAAGAATGGAAAATGAATGAAAGTCCTGGCAAAGACGGTGAAACATGCGTCCTGTGTGTAGCCGCGAGAACATAGCGGTGCCCTCAGCTTTGTGCGACAGGCACACAGACACACACAGCCACGCTAGAGAGACGAGAGGCTCCCGCGTGTGATATTTGGCGGTTACACATTCCACGATGTCCTTGACAGAGCTCGCTCCAAGTGATGCAGAGAGGGGCTGTGCACTCCAAACGCTGCCTCTCCCCGTCTCTCCCCGGCACCTCCCTCCGTCTCCTGTCCCACCAACGCACGGGCAATCTGGGCCCGACGCTGAGAGACCTTTCTGGGGGTTTAATACCATTTGTCGGGGAAGGAGGCAGGGAGGGATGAATGATATATTGACTTCTATATAAAAGCTGGGCTCGGCTGGTAATCTCATTTCAGGATGCTGTGATGAGATTCTGGTCTGTTTTCTCTCCAAGATGATGTGACTTTCTCCCTGACATCATCAGGGCTGCTGCTGCTGCTGCTGCTGCTGCTGCTGCTGCTGCTGCCGCATGTGCTGTGGCTCGTGTGTGCGCCACATGCTCCGCCATACGCAAAGTATCGCTGGTTCCAATGCACCAGTTACGTAATGATTTGTGCTAAATGGTGTTCGTTTACCAACGGTGGTCGACTAGTCTTTGACATCTAGTGGACAATATAGGTTGGATTTAGATCAATGTGCCTTGGTTATGCACATATATGAGAAATGTGCTTATCCATTACCTTCCTTTTGATTTCCTGCAAGTTGTGCTGAGCATAGATAGTGATATATTCATCTACACAATATGTGTTTATGATGTGTGATTGTGTCATTGTTTTTTATGTTTTACTTTGTTGGGTCCTATGAGCTGCAACCCAATTTGCCCTTTGGGAAATGAACTGAACTGAACTCAGGGTTGTCGTGAGGCAACAACTCACCCTGCACGACTCAAATATGTAATGTTTTTTTTTTTGTACGATCCTACAATGTATCCACTGGTTTAAAATGTTAAAGCCCTACTACTAGCTACTGATTGTCACATCCCAAAGGATGTGAAATTTGTCCTCTGCGTTTGACCCCGCCCCCTGAGGCAGCGGAGCAGCGGGGGGCGGGGGGGGGACCTCCTGGTCTCAGGGCGGACATTTTGAGCAACATCCGGCGGTCCCACAGAACAGATTTTTTAAATACCTGTAATGTTTCTCTCTACACTGGAAACAGCCGTCTTACTTCCTACCATTAGCAACTCCTATAGCAACAGAAACTGAACACAGCAATCTACCAAATGTGAAAAAAGAAAATACTATTCTTGTAAATACACCCTTGAAAGTCTGTTTTCTGCTTGTATCCTTCACTGAACTGCACAACGCAGGCTGAAGCTCTGGAGGACTGAAACAGTCAGGGCGGTTGGCAGCACTGCTTGTTTGCCATTACCCAGAATTCTCAGGGTTGTCATGGTAATGCATGTCTGTGGGAGATCAAAAGGGGGTCGAGAAATAAGAATAGTAGACTGTGAACACTAAGCCGTCATCTTGCATTTCAAGTCTTCGACTTGGCCTTGTGCAGCTCTCTCTGTTTTGCCTTCGACCTTCCTGCCATGCCGTTTCATGTTTGGAAAGATTTGACCTGGCTTTCTGTGGTAGGAGCCAATATTTACTGCATGTCTCAGCATTTTTTTCTTATTTTGTTTGAAATCCAAATGTTAACCAACCGTAACCCTCCTGAAGAAAAGAACCCACTGGCCTTGTTTCCTCTTGTCATTGATTTTTATCAAGGGCTCAAGGAGAAGTTGCTTATGTTGCTCTGCACGGTAGCTGTGGAGTTGTGCCCTTCAGCAGCTGCTTGGTTTGGTTTCTCATTAAAAATTGCAACTGTGGCCACACCAGGTATACCAGTCAGACCTTTTTTTTTTCTTCTTCTAATTAATAAAAAAAAAAAGTTCAGTGCATCTCATAAACTAAACCAATTTTGCAACAGGTGCTGCAGCCTTGCCAGTGCATCAACAGGCAGTAGCGAGACTGAGCCAGCGCCACCTTCACCATGAATATGTCAGCACTAGCGTGGCTCTCCTGACAGCTTCAGGACTGCAGATTCAGCTTTGTATTGATATGCAGCAACTTAACCTTTGCTCACTTGGGAAATAATCTCCTTCCGATACATTAGGTCTGAAAACAATATGCTAATCATGACACATTGGTGGTGGATCGTCAGCGTGATTTCGACAAATGAATCTGAGCTCAGATTGATCGCACCGCTGCATCATGAAACAAAGTTGTGTCATCTTCTGATTTCCACCACTAGGAGTGCCGCTGAGCTGATCTTTTAACTCTTGTTCTGCAAGAAACTCAACGTCCTGTCATCCTCTTGCCTTGACTCCATAGTGTAACAGACACTGGTACCAGTATTGCAGTGTTGGGTATTGGTACGGGTACCGGAGTTGAGTACTATACTCATAAGATATGTGACGATACCACAACACCAATACCAGTTGTAAATACATGGACAGTGTGACAGTGACAATCAATCACCCATGTTCTAGAACACGGCATGGGCAAACTACGGCTCGGGGGCCATACGCAGCCCGTTAAACGTTTGAATCTGGCCCGCTGTTGTTCAGTGAGGTACTAGTACCACTAGTACTTCATTCAGAATGTATGCCTTTCCAAAAAACATCCTTCTTATCTCCTGGTCTGGTCATTGACTCCAAGGATTAGAACTTCACACGCAGACGTTTTAGCACCAAAGCACTAAACGTATGAACGACTCTTGTGTGCACATATCTGAGGTTTTCTGTAAAGTGGCACACATGCAGTTACATGAGGAAGCGGTGTCTCTTGGAAAGTGTTTTGAGTTGTAAGGTTTTTTCTCAACCTCTCAGAGAGCAAGCGATGTTCCTGTCTGAGAAGCCCACTGAGACAGTGAACAGCATAGAGGGCTGGATAAACAAGCTTAACTTGTCAGAGTGAAACCACAAAAATGTTTATTTTTCTTTGTAAGGTCACACATGAACCACACATTAGCTCCGTTTGGTCTTGACGAGTGTTTTCCTTCTTCTAACATAATACTAGGATAAAGCTAAACCATCTGGCAATACTATCCAAAGATCTCAGGAATCCAAGTCATGATAATATCAGTTCTATTACATCAGCTTTCTTTTCATTGCAGAATGTATCATTGCAGCGACATTTGCCGTAATAAAAGGTCTCTCTAATTCAGTATGAGATTGGAATGACTTCACTGAGGGGACCACTGTGTGATGGTGCATGCCAGTATGACCAGGAGACACTAACATTCCTTGCAAAGACCAACATTTTTGCAATACAAGCTGGGTGCACGCAAGATTTAGTGTTGACGTAGTGGGCAAAAAAATGATTACAAACGCAGATGATATTGTGATATCTTTAAAGTCGGGTTGCATCAGGTGCTTGAAGTGTGCACACACATCATGAAGAGAGATAATGTGTATGCATTACACTGGCGCTTTTTTAATATGTATAGAGGTCGACGGTTGTATTAATTCTGAGATGTCCGAATAGATGCACCACTAAAAGCACGTTTTGTTAATATCAAAAATGTAATATTTCCAAACGTAATTTTAAAATGTCCCAGTCGATGCAGCTTCAAGCTAAGAAACCTAAAGTTGGACAGGAACAGAATATTTTCTATGAGAAAGTGAACTGGAGGCAGCTGCGGTGCGTTCAACTCGCCTGGCCTGCACACCAGGAAGAATTTTCAAATGATAATTCAGTGGGTTTAAATGAAATGCTCGTCTTTGCGATCTTATGTTGTCTGTCAGAACTGATCGGAGGATATTTGGCGCAGAGAGGGGGAACAAGTGTTTGTCATCGAAGATGAGAAAAAAAAACAGACACAGATGCAGATGAGGAGGGAAAGAAATCCCCCAAAAAATGATACTCTCCCTTCACAGTTGCAGGCATCTTAGGGTTTGAGTGACAGATCTTTGTCAGGAAATGGAGAGAGTGGACGTGCTGCTCAGTCAGGGGAGGTAATACAATTTCAATGGGCTGGTTTCCAGTAGTTAATGGGACAGCCAGGAAGAATTTTCCTCTTAGCCCTGAAGAGCACCTCTGAACTGAACATCTGAAGAGGGTGGGAGCAGGAGGGGGGGTAGAGGGGTTCAAATCTCTGCCAGGCCACAGCGTCTCCACACTGGCTCCGCCACAGCGGCTCTGCAGTGTGCAGTGCAGAGGGCAGCCGTAATGAAACAGAGTGGAAACGAGGAAAACACACATCTGCCCGACGCTCCCTGCGCCTTTCCCACCCATTTGTTATTTTTTTTTCCCTCTGCCTTTTCATTTCACCCTGTGGCATCCCTGTCCCTCTCTTTATTCATCCATCACCTCCCACCCTCGCTCGCTCCCTCCTCCCTGCCTCCGTCCCTCCTCTCTCAGCACACACACCACCATCTCCCCTTGATTTCAAGAGAGACTGGTAAAGCAGCAGCCAGCATACAAACTAGCTGATGTACAACGTACGCGCACACACACACACACACACACACACACACACACACTCACGGGCTGCCACATATTGTGTGAGCACTGCAAGTGAAAGAAGATGAGAGATGAGGAGGAATAAGGGGGAGGGTGAAGGTGTTTAGATGTGAAAATGGAGAAGTGCTGAGGCCCTTGCGAGACAGTTTGGCTTTGCTTTATCTCCCATCATGGCAACTTGGCATCGGCAGCAAATGCGTCAGCGCGTGCAAAGCGACCCATTCATCATTGGCGCCTCAACTAAGAAATATGAAGTCACCACCGACTTGTCTCACCGTTTCCCAATGCAAAGCTGGATTTGTAATATTCTTAAACATGACTCCATGTATACGTACAGGTACTACCCAGAAAATGAGAATATCCTGAAAAGGTTGTCGTATTGCTGCAATTCAACTTAAAAGGTGAATTTGACATATTATATAAAGGAATATGCAGGTGTTTTGGTTTACTTGCCCGATTAAAATTGGACTCTTTGAAGCTACAAAACTGAAGCTTTTCACAGTAATCTAATTTTCTGAGTTTGTGGTTTTAATAAGCTGAAAATCTTAATCAGCAAAGTTACAACAAGGAACTGCTTGAGATGTCAATTTGCGTGGAATGGCTCTGTAAAATGTGTTGGTTTCATCTTTTATGTTAAATTGCCAAAATAAAACAACTTTTACTTGATATTCTAATTTTTCAGGTACTACCTGTATATGGTACTGCAGCATTCCAAGAGAAAAAAAAAAGAGAAGCATCGAAATAGCATGAGCTGAAAAGTGGCGTCAATAAGGTTTCGATCTTTGACGAACCCCCAAAACACACCAGAAGCAGAAGCCGAAGCAGCGAACTAGACGCAGTAAAACGCCGCCATGAAAGTCAACGTGCAGGTTCACACCAGGCGCAGCGCGGCCGCCTTTCTGAAGCGTCCCAGACACGGAAAAACGTGACGCCCGGGACAAGAACGCCAATGTTTATTTTTTGACGCTTCACGCGTCACTACTGCGCCAACGGCAGCAGGTAGGATCGGTCAGGCAGGAAGCCAATGGTGTAAAAACACGGTGGATCCCGTTGATTTTTCATCATGATGTACAATGTGCTGGATTTTGTTTTTGTATTCGCTGGATTTTACTGTGAAACATCAACATGACGCATCCGCTTCAACGCTGTTCAGTTCGGCCGTCAAACAACAAAGCGGACAAAATACCCATTTAATACAATTTCTAATTCTAAGCTGTCTTGCCATGTAAATCAGCCTGGATTGCAGTATGTGCCTTGTTACATAGATGCATACATAATGCACGTGTGATTCCAGACAGTTTATAATCTGCGTATATGTTTAAGCAATCTCCCCTGCAGATTAATAAAGTCCTGTGGTTGTGATTTTTGTTAAAGCTATGCAAGATTGATGCAGCATTCAGGCTAAATTCACCTAGACTAAAAACAATCACAGCACAACAGATTGGCACTAAACAAATGTAAAATAATTGTTAATTCTTAAAAATATATATATATATTTTATATGAAATAAAACTACATTCAAACATATCACCACTGTTAATACTGCAGTAGAAAATCCAAAAATTCTCTTCAGGCTTATTTAGGGTACTGAGGTGAAACCAAGGTTAACCAGTCAGATTTCAGAGGGGGGTGGGGTGGGTCGGGTGGGGTGGGAGGTGCTTCATCAGCAACTCCAGCATACCCTCCCCATGGGGTCCATTATTTATACTCGCACCAAAAACGAATTAGCATTGCAACTTCTATATATACACCTATGCATTTGGACTGTGCCAGAACAGGTTGCAATCATCCATTCTTACTGTCAGGCAACAGTGCAGCGCAACACTGTTTGTACTGCCAGTGTTTCTAATACTCAATTTTTTTTTCATTACATTTTAAAAAAAAAAAAAAAAATTTAATCTGTCATTTTCTGTACTGTGCAAGTACAGCAAAGAAAAAGTAGCATGTGCCATAACTGCTACATCAGCAGCAGGAACAAATACTGGCTGTTCTTCCCCCTTTCCCCATTTTCATTTGTGTGTTCGCTGTGCATGTGCGTCTGTGTGTGTGTGTGTTAGGCTTCAGCTCGCAACAATAACTTCTTAATTACACTTGCACGATGTTGGTGCCTTCTTCCTGAAATGCTAACTAGCCTCCCACTGGGAATATGCTGCATTATTAATCCGCATGCACACGCTCAGTGTGTTTTGCAGCATGCGCAGCAGACACATGCACATGGCCATATGTGTTCCTTGGTGCATTGCTGCCGCGTGCGCGGCGTCCAGTCAGCGATGCACAGGTGTGCGCTTGTGTCGTTGGCGTGTGCAGTTTCCGTTAACATGATCAGTAATTGAAGCGATAAATTCCCTTTGCTGGCCGACGTCCCGCACCAACACACTGCAATATGAATAAACCTGTGCTTCAACACTGCAGCGCCGCAAAATCTCAACATGTTGACACGTTGACGTAGATTGAGACTTCTTGGCTTTGTATGAATGCATTTGCATCCGGCTGAACATTGATTTAGACCAGGGATGGGCAAACTGCGGCCCGGGGGCCATATGCGGCCCGTTAAGCTTTTTAATCCAGTGGGGCTTCAAAGACACTGATTCTGTTGTCACACTTTTGTTCCTTTTTCAATTGACATTAAAGCAACATCTTTTCTACACATCCGAAAATATATTGCTTCCTCCTATGAGGTGGCTCATCAAAACACTCCATCCATCTGCTGCTGCTCCGCTACCCCCCCGTCACAGTTTAGAACCCACTGTGGCCCCACCAGTCAAACAGGTTGCCCAGCCCCGGACCAGCCTGTTCTGGCAGGTACATATTAAACATTAATGTCAACGTGAACAATGACTCGATCATCTGATTAACTGCTAATCACAATTAAGAATATCACAGTTTACATTCACTCCTATGATGTGCACAGCAACCGACAGAGGCTGACTGTGTAAGGTGGCCTTGGATTTTAACAGCCTCATACAGCATTGTGCACCACTGGCAGTGGCAGTTCATAAGGAAAAGGCTAAGTTGGTTGGCAGAGTGAGTAGGTGAGTAGGCCTCTCCCATTACACAGCAGCGTTCCTTTGGTATTCCTGGAGAACTTGCCCCAGAGTGATGCCTCGAGGTACTGAGATTGTACCATGGATGGGTAGCTCCCTCCTGGGTCCGCAGTAAATGATACAGAGAGGAAGGGGGAGGGGGGGGGGGATTCCTTGCAACCACAGGTGAAGGTTGAAGGCAACAGCCATGTACGAAGACAAGGCCACAGACATTAAACCCATCACTTCTCATTCATTATCATTTGCACTCGCAGACATTCTTGGCAGTTCCCTCCGACTGAAGTTGTCACTTTTTATTACGGCAGACATTTAAAGTTGCCAAGCGCCTTTTAGGAAATGCCTCCGTTTCTGCTGCAGCGGCACAAGTGTCTGTCTTACGTGCCCGTCGAGAGATTTGATTTGATTTAATGAAGTGTGTAGCTGTCGGAGATCAAACAGTATGCGCCGTACGGCAACACGGAGTTTTAGAGTCCCTGGTTTTTTTTTTTGTTTGTTTTTTTTTGTCTTTCCCTGATACTAAAGCGTATCTCCCACGACTCTTGGGGTTGTGGGAGTGTGCTGCAGCGAGCACTGCAGCAATAATGCAGGACGAAAGCAAGATGAGCGACCTCTAAGATAGTTATCGCTAAATTCCCAGGAGGAGTCAAAGACCAGGCTGTGACGGAGGATCGCTGCCTGAACCGTCGCCCGGCCGACACGACTTGCAGCCAAACATACAAATCCCACCCTTTAAAAAAAAAAAAAAAAAAAAAACAGCCGTCCAAGGTGTCCTGTCACACTGAAAACATTCCATCTCTTCAACCTCGCTCATCTCTCTCTCTTTGTTTCAATCTGTGCCTCCTCTCATCTCCTCTCCTCCCTTTCCTTCCCTTCTTCCCCTGTTTGGCGCTCAGCCAACATGAGGAGTCAGTCAGTGGAAAAACTCTGTTAGTAGTCCATGCCCTGTGGGACACTGTGGCAACAACATCCGTTACAACAGACAGGCAGTGGGGCAGCAGGTAGAAGGCACACAACCCAACCGGTTGGCTGATTTCCCCGTCATCAGACGACAGTTGTTCCAGCGTTGTGTTGCGATTGCCAGATTGTCGTCCCGAAGGTGAAAGTCGTGGATCAACGTCCAAGCCGTGAATTCTGCTTTGGGTCAATTCCCGTCCATGCCGTGTCCTGCACTCAGGGGTCACAGGTGTGCTGGAGCCCCTTCAACACTGAAGCTCTGCAAAGAATCTCAACGGAATGTTCAAGCAGATTGAGACTTCTTGGCTTTGCATTGATGCATTTGCGTCCGGCTGAACGTTGATTTAAACCGTGCATCTGCAAACTACGGCCCGTCAAGCTTTGTAATCTGGCCGGCCGAACTTTGAAGAAATCGCTGTATATGAGTAGTAAGTGAGTAAGTGAGTCATAAAATAGCTGCATTTCATCGATTCCTTCAGTGTTTTTAAGAGTCACTTCAATAGAGAGCTGAACACCGTGTGGCTTCAGTGACACTGATTTGGTTGCAACGCTTTGGTTCATTTTCAATCAACATTAAAGCAACATGTTCTCTACATTTCCCATGATGCATTCTTTCCTCTCCTATGAGGCGGCTCACCAAAACACTTCATCCATCTGCCGCTGCTCCGCCCCCCCTCTGTCACGTTGTAGAACCCACAGTGGCACCACCAGTTAGAAAGTTTGCCCCCCCCTCTGAATTAGACAGTCCGCCAGAATCGACGCGACCTGCAAACCCTCTGGACTCTGCAACTGAACCGAGTCGACCACAACTCACTTTCAGCAACCTGTTTCAATGCTTACTGCAAGCACCTCAAATAATCCCGCCAGGGGCATTTTAGGATGAGCATCTTTTTTTTTGGGGGGGGGCAAATCCGGCACGCACGAGCATATGTGGGTTTCTAACTGCAGAAAAGAAAATTGAAATCAAAATTGTCATGGGAAAACCAAGCGGGCGAGAAGTAATCTAGTTCAAGAGCTCCAGGACCGCAGGTCTCAGATCGAAGACTGGAACCCGGGCTGACAAGAACACACACACACACACACACACACACACACACACACACACGGGAGGACATTTCACCAAACACACAGTGCAGATGAGGCTGCGTGTTATTGTGCCGTCTGCAGCGCCAGCAGAAGAGCGCGCGGATGGAGCCTCTGTCCGAGGTGCTGAACCCGCTCAGCCCGCTGGACTGCGGCGCTGCCGGACCCCCGCACTCACACTGCTGCCTGCGTCCCAGGACCACAAGCTGGATTCGAAGACGACCGACCGACCCAAACCCAAATGGTCAAATGTTCACAACTGAAACACACTGGATTTCTGGTTGGGGCGCGGACAACAGCTGGAGCGATCGCGAGGACTAAAGGAAGGAAGGAAGGAAGGAAGGAAGGAAGGATCTGGATCTAGACCTGAGCCCGAACGAGCGACGGACACACAGGGATGGGGGTACCAGCCAGACCCCCCACCCCACCCTCCTCAACACGGGGGGCAAAGATAAGGGGTCAGTGGTGGTGAACCAGAGCCGCAGGCAGGAAGGTCCGAGCAGCGGAGGTTCACAGTCAAAGTTGCCGACAGACGCAACAACGAGTCCGGCTGTGACGGCGACGGCGACGGCGGCGCAACGCAAACAGCCAATCACAACGCTCACAGTGATGGTGTTACCTGCTCTGCTCGTCAACATGGACAGATGATGATGATGATGATGATGATGTGGAGTCGAAGCTCGAAGTCCCTCGCGCGGTGCGGCTCGCTTGGCTTGGCTTGGCTTGGCTTGGCGCGCGCGGGCTCTCTGGTCTCGGCTAAAATGCTCGGCTGGCACGTGTTTCCTCTGAGGTCCCTCCTCGCGAGGGGTAGGGGGGGTGTAGGGGTGTGGTGGGTGGTGAGGGGGGGGCAGCAGACAATCGGTCAAATTTAGGGAGCGCGTCGAAACGCGCGGGTCCGGGTTGGGTTTCTCCCTCTCTCTCTCTCTCTCTCTCTCTCTCTCCGGAGATGTGAGACGGCGCGTGCGGATGCCGTGCTGCCTCCTCGCGGCTCTCCGACCCTCTCCTCTCCTCGCGGTTCCTCTCACACTGCGTCAGCCTCTACCTCCCCCTCCTCCCCTCACCCCCCCCCCCTTCTCCCCACTCCCCCCTCCTCTCTCTCTCCCTCTCCCGCTCTCTCGCTCCCTCTGCCCTCTCTCCCTCCCTCCCTCTTTCTCCCGTTTCCTCTCTCTCCTTCTCTCTCCCTCTTTCTTTCTTCCTCCCTCTGTCACTCTCTCCTTCCCCCTCTCCCTTGTTT
This sequence comes from Thamnaconus septentrionalis, assembly GCA_009823395.1. NCBI lineage: Eukaryota > Metazoa > Chordata > Actinopteri > Tetraodontiformes > Monacanthidae > Thamnaconus > Thamnaconus septentrionalis. The sequence continues at coordinate 31,895,569 of CM020501.1, read as the reverse complement.
CCTCTCTCTCCCTTCTTCTTTCCCTCTCTCTCTCTCCCTTGTTTCCTCTCTCTCTCTCTCCTTCCTTCCCTCTCTCTCCCTTGTTTCCTCTCTCTCTCTCCTTCCTTCCCTCTCTCCCTCTCTCTCCCTCCTTCTTTCCCTCTCTCTCCCTCCTTCTTTTCCTCTCTCCCCTCTCCCTCTCTCTCCCTAGTTTCCTCTCTCCCCCCTCTCCATCTCCCTCTCTCTCCCTCCTTCTTTCCCTCTCTCCCGTTCTCTCACTCACCGTGGAACAGACGGCGATTAATTCAGTGGAATTCAGCTTCCCTCTCTCCTCTCTCTCTCTCTCTCTTCCCTAAATGTGCCTCAATCACCCGCAATCCGTCGCCTGCTTTATTTTTCCCACTGAACTGAAGCGACCGGCGGCGGCCAGCTGTTCCGGTGCTGAGCAGAGGGAAGAGAGAGAGAGAGAGAGAGAGAGAGAGAGAGAGAGAGAGAGAGAGAGGTGGTTTTCATGGCACTGGACGCTGCGCAGATTAGCCATGCCCATGAGATGCTCTCCCATTAGGGGAGCAGAGAGATGGTGAAGTGCTGCCGCTACCATCAAAACTCAAAGCGGCAAAGTTCTCCACCAAACTGCCTGAAATCCGGCCGCAGCTGCGGTGTTGGAGTCAAGACCACACCAGCCAGACCAAGACCGTCTATGTCAAAGAAAAATCACACGAAAACAGAACAAACCACCAGTATCTTTTTTTTTTTTAAATCAAGTTTGCTTCTACATAAATGGAACAGAATGATTTAATGTTCTTTAACATTTTGTTGCTTTTTCAGCTTTTTAAAAAAATCCATTTTCATAAAAAAAAAAATAAAAAAAACTTTGCTCCATAAAATTACAAAGATTAATCAACTAGGAATAATTTCACAGAAAGTTATGGCATGCCAAGCATGAACAAAATGCATAAAAACCTTTAAAGTCTGAGCTCAGCACTAAAAATACACTCATCTCTCTCATGGTGGTTGCAAAAGTTCTGCATGGCTCTGGGGATGAGGTGGTGAAACAAAAGCTTTGTTTTTGTTTTATTATCCGTCGGTCTCGATCAAAAAATCTCGAGTCCGCCCAGACCAAAAACAAGACCAGAACCAGTAAAAATGCCTCAGAGTCCGAGACGAGACCAAGACCCTTAAAAGGTGGTCTGGAGACCAAGACCAATGCCAATGCTACGCCACTGTGGCCCTGCATTCTGCTGCGGCTTCGCCTATTAAATTCAGTTTATTCAAGTTTTGGCTGGCCCACAATAGGGTCTAAAATTTGTACCGAGGGGCCGGAGCAGCAGCAGATGGATGGAGTGTTGGTGAGCCACCTCATCGGAGGAAAAAATATATCATGGGATGCGTAGAAAACCTGCTTTAATGTCAATTAAAAATGAACAAAATCAGTGTCTTTGAAGACCCGCAGTGTTTCGCTCTTTATTGAAAGGACTCTTTTTTTATTTTACTATTAAAACAGTTTATTCAAGTTTGGCTGGCCGGATAAAAAGCGTAACGGGCCGCATTTGGCCCCCGGGCCATAGTTTGCCTCATGCCTGCTCTAGAGGCAAGGCTGCAACTCAAATGAACAGTCTAATGTTATTTGTGAGCGGCTCTTTGCCTGAATGCAATAAGGGGCAACCTGATGTTCAGCCAACAGACACGGTCAGATTAACTGCCTCTTTGCTACAGACACACGTGCTCTCAGGGCAGCCTGATAAATGAGCGGAGTGGAAGAGCACCGTAAACGTTGAAACACGAGCGGCGAAAAATGCACACCGTCCTCTGTGCGAATAGAGACGCGGATCTTTCGAAGCCCGGCTGCCACTTGGCTTGGGGGTTTTTTTTTTTTTTTTTTTACAAGGAGCATGCATTTGTAAGTTCTCTGGCTTATATCATATGTCACATTAGCAGCACTGCAGACTACAGCGAATTACGTAAAGCCTGTAATCTGTATTTATATGGCTGTAGGTGATAGCTGACATTGGAATGAACCGTGCCCTCCTGACCTGAATTATGCACGATTGGGTAATTAGGAATTAGGGGGATAAGAGGCACATGGGGTCAGTGTGAGGAAAGGAAATATAGCAGAGCAGCCAATCGCAGAGCAGCCAATCGCAGAGCAGCCAATCGCAGAGCAGCGTCCCTCCTCCTGCCTGCCCGACTCCATATGCTTCCAGTAAATAGAACAGAGCTGGCCGGAGTGTCCATGAATCACACACTAAATCATTTACATCTGTTCCACCAGCGCTGATTCTGGCCGACCTTTGACCCTACCCCTGACCTCTTAATTTCTCCACTGGGTATGAATGCATAATGAAGTGTCACACTGATGGATTTCAAAGGTATTAGTCCATTTTCTAATGTGCAGTGGCGCCAGGAGGCGCATGCAGTTGGTGCTGCAGAGACCTGAAAAAGACACATCAGCGACAATCTGAAGCTCTGAAGACAGAGACAATTCACACCCCATCACATTGACTGTTGTTTTAACACATGACAACAGTGTGCTTCTACCTATGCCTGGCTTTCATAGACAGAAAGATAGAAACTCATAGTACAGTGGAAGTTCACGTCACAGTGCTTCGCCCTAAAATTAAAGGAGTGGTTCAGCATTTTGGACATGGAACCTCATTTCCAAGTTGGCTAGTGTGCTATTTATCTGAATTCATCGCTTCAACAAATCTCGGGTCCAATGACAGCAGCAGGTGAATAAAAGAGCCGCGAGTCCAGGTTACACAGCAGGGCAAAACAGTATTTGGCAGCCACCGATTCTGCAAGTTGTCCCACTTAAAAAGCTCAGGGGTCTGTAATGTTCATCACAGGTGCACTTCAACTGCGAGAGACAGAATGTAAAAAAAAAAAAAAAAAATGAAGAACAGAAATCACATTGTATGATTTGTAAAGAATTTATTTGTAATGGTGCAGAAAATAAGTACTTGATCAATAACAAAAGTTCGCCTCAATACTTGTATGTAATGTGACCCTGGTTGGCAAGGACAGGTCAAACTGGAGGTCTTCCCCAGGTTTGCACTCACTGTAGCTGCTATTTATTTAGGCCCATTCTCCCATGCAGATGGTCTCAAGAGCTGTGATGATGTTTTGAGGCTGTCGCTGGGCAACACAGACTTTCAACTCCCTCCACAGATTCTCTATTGGTGCTCTTTGCACCATTATACAAAGAGATTCTTTACAAATCATACAATGTGATTTCTCAGATTTTTTTTTTTTTTTTTTTTACATCCTGTCTCTCACAGTTGAATAGTATCTTTGATGAACATTACAGACCTGTCTCATCTTGTTAAGTGGGACAACCTGCAGAATCGGTGGCTGCCAAATACTTTTTTGCCCCACCGTATCAGCCTGCTGTAGTCCACCAACTCCAAGAAGTATAGCTATGATAGTGCTAAACACTCGTCCCTCATGTCATGGTAGTTACATTTCTAAGATCATTCCATCAACACAGACGTTTACATTAATAGTCATGTGTTGTGATTTATTTACCTGAGGTGTATTGAGGAGTGCATACGATTGTTTTTTTTGGCAGGCTAGCGGAAACCACTGACTTGTGCTGGCCTAGCACCAGCAAACTCTGCTGAACTAGAAGGATGAAATGTGTTTTTAACTGTCTCCACTGATAAACAGCGCCCTGGCAAACTTGGAAATGAGGTCCAGTGCCCAAAAATTCTGCGGCATCCCTTTAAGAGATTTCAACTGTTGCAGAGCGACAGCGGCTTTTATTTTTTTTTTTTTTTTTTTTTCTGAAGCAGTCAAATGTGAGAAAAAGGATTTGTCCTAAAGGTTAAAGGCAACCACGAGTGATCATCAAAAATGCATCTGCAGAACAAGGAATCTTCAGCATTTTTGACAAGGGATTGGTTTTAAATAATGCAGGAAGTAATGGGACAAGGGGGAGAAGCCACAGTCAGCTGATACACAAAGAGCTGCGGGCGACAGGCGGCAAACCGCCAACTCCTTCTCCTGTCCCCTGCTGCTGCGAGCAAGCTTGCACAGTGCAAAATCAGGTAGCAGTTGTACATGACATGATGCACAGAGGCCAAGTTGCTTTTATTGAGAAATGATTTTAAATCATAAAGAACAACCAAACCTCTTCAGTCACCACTTTCACAGCTCAAATTCACTTTGTATGTGCACTTAATAATAACGTTTTTTATTTTTTTTAAAACTTGGCCTCTTTGTTATATAAATGACCTACAAACCCCATTATAAAACTGCTCTCAAATAGGAATTTTGCATTGTCTAAAAAGTGCAGTTGTACTGTGCCTAGTATCTTCACCGTCATCACCTCAATTACTCATTAGCAATGACCTTGCTATGAAATCAACTGCAAATCAGAGTCAAAGTGCAGTGAGTGAGAAGCGCAGGATTAAGCCGGGCTGCACGGATCGCTTTAATTACCTGTCTGTCACAGACGGGTAATTTAACTCCAAATGCAGACCACACTAGTAGTTGTGATGCGCTCTGTTTGTACAGTGAAAGCGTGGTAATACAAAGTCCTTGCACATGCTTGTACTGCCCGGTGCAGTAGCTTCTATTCTTTCTGTTTCATGACCCAATTAATATCCACTGAAAGCCGTTAATGTAGAAATACATGCGCACCGTCTTGCACGACCAGGCACACTGATACATCTGAGATGTTTTGTTTTATGCTGGATTCTTTTACCTCTTTTTTTCATGAAAAGGTTCATGTTTTTATATCCAAACAAAATCAGTTTTATTAGAGACACACGGGACCAGGACCTATGTTTAGGTTGAATATATTTTAATTCAACTCCGACTTTTATTTGTGCAGCACTAAATCACAACCAAAGGCGCCTCAATCAGAAGAAAACCAACTGGGCCCTCCAGAGCAGCAGGGGGCGACAGTGGCCAGGAGAAACTCCCCAGTGAGAAGAAAACTAGAGCAGATCCAGACTCCAGAGGGCGCTCATCTGCTTTGACCATAATTTATCATATGCATCCATTTCTTAAAAAAATGACACCATCTTCGATGCAAATAATATAGTTATTGTAAAACTGAGCCAGAATTTTTTTATTTTTTAATTCAGTGTTGAACCTTGCTATGCTGATGATTTCTCACTAAAATCATTTCATTAAAAAAGTAAAATAAACAATGTCCTCAACACAAAGCTTACCAACTTTAAAGGAACAAGGCTTGTTCCAAGATTCACATTGAAAAATATAAATAATATGAATAACATCCATCCGTCAGTGGTGTCGCCCACCAACCGCAGCAATTGTTACTATGTTGGTGCAAAAAGACTTGAATCGCTTTGAAAGAGTTGTCACATTGCCACAGTAACTCCAGACCCTGGGGTCGCCACCATCGCTGCTCTGTTACTTTGACTTTGAACCCATGTCACGCGTGCGTGTGCGTTTTCTCAATTAAATATGATCTTAATGACCTCGATGCGCCTGAATCCTGGAGGGCCTAAAGATGTGACATGATTCTTTTTGAGTGGGTGTCATCCGACAGCCCAACAAGCCACATTACAGCAGACACATTTGAGAAGAAAGCAAAGACGGCCTCGTTGTCGTCAACCCCCCCATTGCTCAAACACGTCAGTGTTTCCTGTTTTTGTCCTCACTTCCTGTTTTATTTTGTACTTTGCTGTGTCTGAAATCAGCCAAACGTTGCCTAAATATATACACTGAGTTTTCCATCACACGTTGCCTTTTGAATTTAGACCAAAAAGTTCAATCTTCCTTGTGTGCTGTGCAAACTTTCATTTCCAGATAATAGATTGCGCAGTGCTGTGTGAGATGTTCAAAGCCTGGGAAATCTTTTTTTTAATCACCAACCCTTCTTTATACTTCTGCACAACCTCATCCCTGACCTGTCTGGTATGTTCCTTAGAGTGCAAAGAACAGCTCATTGTAATTTTCTTACAAAAAACTACAAAAAATGTCAATAAATTTAAATGTATTCACTGATATATACTAATATTTGTGGTTGTAATGTTGTAATGAATACTTTTGAAACTACTGAAACAAATGTGGAAAACTTTATCTATGGTGATGGATGAATACTTTTAATGTAAAGTTTGAAGTTGATTGGGTGTCTACAGGGATGTCGGGCACTTAATAAAAAACAAAATAATAAATAAATATTTTAATATTGAAAAACGCAAGTTATCTTCAATCTGAGTTCACACAAAAATGAGCCAAAAATTGTGTTAAAAAAAAAAAAATCAGCTAAAACCTAAAGCGTGTAGATGAATGAACGAATGTGTGGTGCGCATGTGCCAGTGCGTGTGTGTGTGTGTGCACATGCATGTGAGCACGCATGATGAATCTGCATCCTGTTTGTCCAGCTCTGGAGCCCCAGAGGACCAGAGTCTCCTTTGATACGGGAGGAAAAGGCCAGCGGTGGCAGCAGAGACAAGCAGAGGCAAGAGAAGACATGAAAGCAGCGGCCGTAATTATGCTTAACCCTCAGCCCTTCAGGAGAGATCTGGTGATGTAACATCACTCTGCCTCTGCAAGGGTGATTCAACACCAGCACCTCGGCTCACTCTACCTTTCCGTGGGGCTGATACGCACACTGTTTATGACTCGGTATAAAAGAGGCGCCACAGGATGCAGAAATAAATACAATAAAATAAAATAAAAAACAGTCAATGTCAGATCTAATAAGACGCTGTTTCCCAACAGGTGGGTCGCCGAGCTGCTTTGTTTGGGTTGCGGCGTCGTGGGCAGTTTCAGATTTTAAAAATATATGCATTTATATAGAGAACAGGTTGGGGATTTATTTTGCAGGACACACAATTAATCAATAATTTATTTACTAAACATGGTGTTGTAGTCAAGACCACACTAACCGAGACCAAGACATTATCAAGACCAGAGAGTGTCGAGATGGAGACCAGACCAAGACTTTAGATATCAATGTAAAATAACAAAACAGGAAAAAAAAATTACCTGTATCTTTTTTAAATTCAAGTTTGCTTCTAAATCCAACAGCAACATCTCTTTTCAGCAACGTATCTTTTCATATTTTCTTCAATATTTTGCTGCTTTGCCAACTATTTTGAACCATTAAAAAAGAAAACAACTTTGCTTCAGAGAATTAAAAAAATCAATGAACTAAAAACTAAGAGGGCAAGGTTTCCCTCTGGGGAACAGAGCGTAAGTAGGCAGCAGCTGGATTCTTTTCTGTTATTATCGTGTTATTACAGCGTTGTGCTGAGTCTTGACTGGTCTGGATCAAAAATTCCCAGTCCGTCCAGTCCAAGACCGAGACAAGACCCAGTAAAAATGCCTCAGAGTCCAAGATGAGACCGAGACCCTTAGAAAGTGTTCTGACACCAAGACCAACCTCCAGTTTCTACAACACTAACCAAACACGGTAGAAGGTGGGCTCGCATTTTTCGTGCTATGAAACAGCTTTTGGTCGCAACTTCATGATGTGGGTCCTGAGGCTCCACCAGTGGAGAACCACTGCGATAAGAAGCCTCTGTAGTCGTTCACTCATCACAATTCTACCAACTTCATATTGTGAGATTGGTCATCTCACCATCTCTGCCGCGCTCGCACGCAAAGATATCTATACATGTGCACGCAGACACACACACACACACTCATTTATGGCAATATGGTAATAACGCTAATGATATCCCATGGGTGGCTCAAAGTATAGCGGAGGGCCTGATGAAGGAGAGCTGGAGAGAGGAGGAGGAGGAGTGGGAGACTGAGCAGCGTGCTCTCATCTCTGTTGGCAGGAACAGCATTTGTGAGTCTGTAAGATGTTTAAATTGAGACTGCAACTGATGCGAGTGCACGCACACTCACACCCTCTCTCTGAGGAACAAGAGCGTAAGACCACGTACGTGTGTGTGTGTGTGTGTGTGCAGTGGAAGACAGAGACTGGGGGAAAGGAGAAGAAAAGAGGATTTAAGGAACACTGGCAGGCTCTCACACTGTTTTTAGGTCAATGACAAGAAGCCCGTTCAGACACACGCGTATGCAGTCGCAAAATTAACACATGCTTGCAGTGCGAGCGCACGTGCTCCTTCCACGCCCCACCCCAAATAAAAACTACTCATCCACACACAAGGCAAAATATACTTCACAACACTTACTGTCAGCCTCCTCCAAAGGAATTGTGTAAGACGAGCAGAGGCTTTGACAGAAACCTCACTCTCATCAGCTGCCGTTGCCTTGTTTCTGTCTCGTTCACCTTGTCGTTTCTGCCTCACTGTGGAATAGTTTTTGCCGAGGGTACGAGGAAACAAGGGTGTAGTTTGCCAAGTCACACACAGAAAGAGAATCTTTTCCTGTTTGAAACGGACAGTCTGTGCTCCTGGCCCACTGCCTTGGCTACGCTTTAAGTTTGTGTGTGTGTGTGTGTGTGTGTGTGTGTGGTGGAGCTGGGTGTTACACGAGTGGGCGAACGGATCAAGGGCAGCGGGGGGGCGTCAATTGTCATACATGAAAAAGGTGAGTCTATAGTCGTTGACAGAGTTTTAGCTGCTTCATTGATCAGTTATGCAACACTTCTCAAAGTTCCTCTTCAGTCAAATAGACAAGTTTGTTTCATATAGTTAGTGCCACCTCTCTCAGTCTTTGTCCAAGTCAGCTATCAGTTTAGGTTGTAGCTCATCAAAGTTCTTATGACATGACCAACCGTAAGACCGTAACCCTTTGATTGTGACTTGGTTACTATGAGATACAATCCAATGATGGCTCATATGTTACCTAGAGCTGCAAATGAGAACCAGTCAAGGGGAATCATCTATGGTGATATCGTGCTTTGGTTTATATTGAGATATTTTCCCAAGTCCCAATCACACAGTGCTAAAGTCTCAAACTTTTGCTTTTTGATTGAAAAAGGTCCATGACCGAAACGTCGCAATAAAAGTTTGAAAGTTGGCCAAGTGTGCGGGATTTCGTTTTTGTCAAAGTCTAAATAGAAAGTGTGAGATTCTAGGCTGCCGTCTTGAGCATCTCTTGCACGGTAAGTGGGATACTTTGGTTGGAAGAATAGGGTTATTTTTGTATCTAATTTTGCTGTTGTGGCCAAACCGATCAATCCCAATGACATGGTTGGTGTGAAGAGAAACAAGGACAAAACCATAATGCATAAACCTTGTCTTTTTTGGTCGCAGACACCGCCGGCCATTATGAGTAGACGTGGCCACAGAGCAGAGAAGTTTGACACCTTAACAAGCACTGGACAGACAAATACTTTTTCACTGGAAGCCGAAACAACGGTGTTTGTCTCATCTGCCAAACCTTCACTTATCACTCATCAAATCATGAACTAAAATGACCTTTAAAGACAGTAGCTGTGTTTCTATGATCCATAGAATTGTGCAATATGGCAATAAAAACTGCTGATGGAAACAGCTCAACTTGGAAAAACCTCTCAAATATGGCGGACGTGACGTATGGGGTCACGTGACCAGTTCACCGACCAGTGACAGTAGCTCGTTATGCTTGGACGGAGGAGGAGACGGAATTTTTTTTTCTTCAAGTAATCAAAGAAAGAAAAATATAACAACCATTGTTGGCAGATGCAGATATATCTCAAAATGTTTTGGGCCTCCATCCTCCTCAGAGCGGGGTCTCGTCTCGCAGGACGAGATTTGACCAGAATTACGGCTTATGCGTTTGACACCATTCAATAGAAACAACTGCAAATCGCAATTGGACTTTGTTGAAATTTTAGAAATATCGCTTTTATTTTGCCAAAACTGTCATGGAAATGCAGCTATTGACCTAATATTTAGAAAGCCGAATTTAACTCTCTTATCACCATTTGTATAACCAACTACAACCATTGGGAGCCCTTATAACAGATCTAGGTAGTGTAATAGATTTAGAGGTGCGAGGGGCCAACTCAATGTAAAGTAGGGGAGGGCTTATTAATGGCTGGGTGTTGCAGTGAGGAAAGCCCAGAGTGGTGTGTGGGATGGATCCCCACCCTGGTGCATCAATGGGTGGAGGCTGAAAATGTAACTGTATTGCAAGATAACGCCGTCCCAGGTGGGGTGAACGCCATCCCTCCTTGGCCAAACCAGGCTTGCCTCAGAAAAAAAGCTTCTAATCATCCACGAAGCTCATCCACACTCTCAGCAAAGCTGTTTCACTTACTACCCAGTAGCATTACAATCATTACAAACGATCCACAAACACAGCTCTCAACAAGCAACACATTACCACAGTTGAATGAGCCACTTCAACATACGGCCCAGCGGTATTAAATTTGGTGTCCTGTTGTGTTGTTATTTAACTTAGTCCACCTTCATCCACATGGGGCAGTGCAGCAGGTCATTTCTTTTGCACTTTGTGAGTATTCCAGTGTTCCGGGCAGTCGGGCTGAAAGATGCCTTCGACTGAAGGGAGAGGAGAGCGAGGGAGAGGGAGAGGGCGTCCAAGTGCTCCAGGTACTGGTAGCCGTAGCAGCACCAGTTTGCACACACTGTAGCACTGCTGTTGCAGTGGGATTGCAGAAGTCTAATGCAGAAATACTGGCGTTGAATGGGGACAATTGCACATTTTTTAAATGATTGGATAGAGGCTTTACCTCCGTACATTTATATACATTCTGTATTATGTTATATATTTGACAGTTACCGCCACCTACGTGTGATTTGTAGCCGTTTAGTGGCTCATCTGATCGACGAAGTGTGGGATTCAAGTGTATATCATATATTGTGGCTTTGACAAGAAAAACAGAAGACAGAAAATAGATTTGCTCTACAAATGCCTTAGCATGAAAATAATAAAGGACCAAGAATGGAGCAGCAGAGGTTCCTGGAGCTGCAGAGGAGAAGAATTCTCCCACAACAACAAAGAAAGTGAGAAAACAGAGCAGGTGTGTCTTTAATGCCAACACATTTCTCTGTGCAGTGTAAAATGATGTGATAATCCACTGTGTCAAATGCAAAGAATAAATCAAGATGATTTAAAATGGTTTTGACCCGAGAATCAAAAGTGAGCACGAGGTCCTGGGTCGGTGTTAGTGTATTATAATGAAAGAGATAACGATGAAGGTGACAGGGATGTCCTCAGTTGTAAGTTGGTGTCTTTACACAAACACTAAAAGACAGGTGGCGACCCAACGGGGAGGGTGAGCAAAATTTGCTTCAATAAGAATGTTGTCATATTTAACCCTGATCAAAGGGAAATTGTGAAAAGTACTCGGTCAAACCACTATTTGCACAGAATAGCAGAATAGTTGCCGTTTGTAGTTGCTGCTCCTTAATGATAAAGGTGAGATTAAAAGGAGGAAAAGCAGTTTGCGGAGACAGCTGCACATTTGTTCCGGTTATTGGAACATCCACGCCCACAATCAGAGTTTGTGTTTTTACTAAAAGAGGAAAATCTTGGCATAAGAATGACTTATGGCAATTGATCCGATACCGTAAACAAACAACAGAAATCTTGATGATGCCTTTTTGATGGATTTAAAGTGTAAAGTTTTGGACAGGCGCCTCTTATACTGTCAGACAGTCAAAGGCCACATTTAAACTGCAGGCATAAGTGGCTTAAATCTGACCATTTATAAATCAGATCCCGTATTTTTTATATCCAGATATGAATTTTTTTCTTCATTTGTCACCCAAGCCACTTTCCTATGTGGTCCGAATAAGAAAATTCAAGTCAGGGCCGTAGGTTTCTCACAAGTGAGTCTGATAGAAGCTGCAATTATTATAATGCAAACAACCAAGCAAAAAAAAAAAAGGGGGGGGATTTTCATCAAATATCAGAATTGAGCATTCAGAGCTAAAGTGCTATCAAAAAGCATTAAAAAAATGATTTTCAGATTCAGTACAGGCAGATTTGAGGCATTAATGCAGGCTCCAATGATAGCTCAAATTCTAGTGACCTTTTGAAGGAGCAGGAATAGGACCACACCAAACTCTAACTGCAAGAGACGCCAGTCGGTCACGGAGCTTGATCGATTGTCCCTTCATGACCTCATTAGTGCACATGTGAAAATTCTATGTGTGCAATGGAGGGTGACGATCAGTAAGAGCTGCACATTGATCATGCGTATCTGAAGGTTGCCCCGGGCGAAGCGGTAAGTGAAAGTGCCAAGATGAGCAGAGAGCGTAGCCCCCCCCCCACCAAGAAGACCGAACACAGCGTCGCAGTGGAGAAACAACATTGTTGTACTTTAAGTTGGAGAGAGAAGGCGGGGGACGGGGTTGGGGGCGTGTTCATGATTTTTGGCTTTGACATGTTGGACAAAGTGAAGAATGAAGATGTTTCTTCTTCTTTCAGAAGAAACAGAGGCACATTACTCTGGATGTAAGAGCAGAGTTTCACGCAACAGTGAAAGCTCCACCAAGGATAAACCAAAATATATACAGTATATACACATTACCATTAGGTAAGTTTCTACTGACACTAATAAAAAATAAAATACTAGGACACCATTCTAAGATGAGCTGTTGTTTTTTTTAAATTTACAAAGTTGAATTGTGTCGTTGTGCAAAAATGAAATTAAAAAAAGTCTTTTTTTAATTCGGGGGGGAAGACTGATGCAGTGCATCTCAACTCTATTTCACAAGGTTAATGGTTTTTGTACCTTGTCCCTGTATTTAAAAATGAAGTCAGTCACTGACTGAAATGAAAACAAGGAGCCTCGGTAGTGAGCAGAAGACGCAGTCCCAACAGAATGGCACCTCGACCTCATGCTGGAGACAATCCTGGTCACACACTTGCAGGACAGCGTCGCAGTTCCACAGCAGGATTTGGAGGAGGTGAGCCAACATGGTTGTGTGGGTTAGTCTGGCTCGTGCAGCACATCTAAGCTGATCCCACAGTGTTCAGTCAGGTCCAGGCCTGTGATGCTTCAGGGCGCTCCCACATTGTGGAGGAAATGGGTGATAACCCAGCTAATCTGTGTGTGCTGTGTACTCTGCCATGAAAGAGTGTTTGCACAGGCCGCCGTCCAAGGTGGGGAGGCGGGGAAATATGGCTAAATAAAATGATATGGCATGCATAATATAAGATCAACCAGTGGGAGCATTTTTGAAAATAAAGTATATATGAAACTGATAATCAATAATTGGAAATAAAACAAGTTCAGCAATTTGGTCATTCTTTCTGCATGACCCCGATAAGCTACAACTCATGGACGGTCAGCGGTCCACTGCCCATTGTTTGCTGAACTCTGTGTTGCAACACTGCGATGGTCTTCAACCAGTAAAACGATGGAACAGCAGTAATACTCAAAGACACTTAGATTCAAACAAAACTCAAATTCCCAAGCAGAAGACTTGCCATGCAAAGCAACCATACATGAAGCCTAACACAATAACATGGCAAAAGTTAGCGACATTCACTGACAGTGGCCCAGTAAATAGACACATGGGAAACGGCCTGCACTTATGTAGAGGGTTTTTTTTACTCTACTGAACATTCAAAGCTTGAGACGGCAGGCTTTGACTACAGCTTTACACGACAGATGACATTTATCCCTCAACACACGCCATTCAGACAGTCATGGTGGGAGCTTCTGACATCACAAACACACGAAAGTCAAGGAACTATTGACGTGCACTGGAGAAAATCAGAATCCAAACACCGCCCTGCTGATGGTTCACTTTCTGAGCAACAGCTCCATAGATGGATAGATGATAGATGTGTAGTGTGTGTGTGTGTGTGTATCCCCTCTTGCTGTGTCTGATTTATCAAATTGGTATTTTTATCAATCATAAGGAATTCTCTTTTCTGTGAATTATATTTTATTGAATTTTTTTTTTTTTAAGTTTTATTGTGCAGAATTTTGCCTTCTCCTGCTGATACCTGACTTCATTTGATTATCATGAATTATCTGCTGTTGTCTTTTGGCTTTTATTTAGGTGTATCAAAAATAATAATGACAGGACCTTCTACACTTTTGTTCTTTCATACGGTCATGTGGGCTTCACAAAACTGATTTTCACAGTTTATGTTAGTGACAATAAAGAATTGAAATGAATTGAATTGAAGAGACCATGCAGGACATTCTGGTTCCTCTACTGTTTTTTCTGATTCAGCTCTATTTTAGGAACTGTTGCTCTTTGATTGTTCTATTGAATACACAGGGTGGTCCCGAAAACAAATGTCCACCAATGGCCATTAGCCAGATTCAATCATCATCACAGACACGACAATAGATGTTTTGCTTTACAATCAAAAAGTATTTTTTTCTCTTGAATATTAAATACAGTGGTGTTTCTGGGAGTTGATACATTGTGTTGTGTGGCCAAAGGTAAAAGTCCAAAAAAGAAAAGGCAGAGGTTGAAGAGGAATCAGCCACACTGGGGCTGAGCACTGCCTGACAGCTGGTGGTCACCCACACAAGAAAAACAATTAACCTTCTGACAGAGCCGAGTTCTGCCATTTACTGGTGCCTTTTTATGCTGCTCTCTCTTTTGGATCAAATATTCAGTCTCCAAACACTGGGACACATCATTTTCTCATGTCTGTTCAACTGGACTGAGGGTTTTGTCGGGCACAAGTTGCCGAGAAAGAGACTGAGGCATAGAGTCGGCTGAGTATTTTGAATTTGCCGAGATCTAGGCAGGCTTCGTAATCCGACTGGACAGGTGGCAAAGCAAAGGGTCCAGGCCACCAGGCCGAGTCCCACGGTGAACTGGCAAGGAGCAGTACGGACAGAGAGACCTCACGTACTAAAGGTACGTACACACAAAAACTTGTCGTGCACCTGTTTTCACGTTCAGATGTACAAAAAGTGACTTGACGATATGCGCAGTGCTTCACATCAACTCCCTTGCTAGCGTGACAACATTTCTACACTTGTTGGTCCGTTGGTGACACTCACTGGCATTGGCACTGTTGGAGGACAAGGCAAGAACGTTCTGGTATATGACGATGACTGACTCCTGAGCGATGTCAAGATCTCCAGGGTGGTTCTGCTAGAACTCTGTACCAAGCAACAGCCCATACTTGAGAGCCATGCCGAGTCACGTGTTGCACGGCCATGCCTGTACAGGTGCTGACCACGCTGGGGTTCCCTGCAACAAGCACCTTCTAAAGAGGGCTGGCAGACCAATCGGTGCTGTGCCAGTCGACCCTCAGTCCAACTATGCCAGCAGTGTGGGACAGAACCTCCCATATAGCAACCAGTTAAATCAAATTCCTGGACAATGCAGTTGATACTAAAGTGCAATTTAAAGCGAGAGCTGCATTTCCAAATGTAATCAGAGCCATTGACAGCACATGCATTGCTATCTATCTATCTATGCAATCTATGTACAAATCATCTGTGGTGATGATGGCTCACTGAGAGCCAGTGGCTCTTTTGGCTCCCAAGCGGCTCCTTAGATTTTCTCCTGCTTCTTTTGTTTTGTGTCCAAATTATGTGCTAAAATTAATAATTAACGTTCACGATATCAAAAATATGAAGTGGGTATTATTTATACACTCTACATGGAACACAGATATGATATACCAAAACAAACACCCACCCCCCAATGCAACAATGTACAAGTGAAAGAACACATCAGTAAACATTAAAATAAAAATTAAAAAAATTGCAAAACAAACAAAAAGCAGCTTCCAGCTAAAACATTTTAGTTTAGCCAAAATTGGCATTAAAAAACAAACCTAACAAATCTTGTGCATCTGTGTGAGTGTGTTACAGTGTGTGTGGTATTCATTATTCCGTTCATTCCGTTTTTGATATATATATTTTTTCACATTTCCCTTTGGCACAAAATCAGCGCTAAAACACCTTCTAAATTATCAACTGTGCAACTGGATATGGTTCAACCCGTTTTCTGGTTTACTTCCAGGATGTACGGCATAGCATCCATTATTCTCCGTCTCTCCCTTTCTCTCCTTCACTCTCCGGCACTCAGGAGTGAAGTGCTCAGCACAGGTAGACAGTGACACACATCTGGACTAATCTTGTGCAGCTTTCGCAAAAAATAAATAAATAAATAATAAAATAAAGGAGACGGCTCTCTTCATTCACTTCAAAGAGCCGGCTCATTCACCAACGACCCATCACTCGCAGACAGTGGAGGCTCCTTGTAATACCAAAGTGTCCAATGCTTCCATGGCAAGCCTCCAGCACCACTGTCCTCAACTCCCATAGAACTACACCCTGCCACCACTCCACCCGGTAGAAGGGTCTCTCCATCTCTGGCACATGAGCACCTGGATGCTCTGCACTTTAAATTGTTGCATTTTAAACCTTTGTATTTTACTGCATATTTTTTTTATCTTTATGTTTTGTACTCAGTGGAGTTGTACTCTGAATGTTGTTGTTCTGAAAAGCAGAATGACAATAAATGCTTTCAATTTCATTCAATTCAATTGGCCCACAGTCCCTGCGTTGTGATGGAGAGCCCCTTGACATCATCTCACGGTGGCCTCTGCTCACACTCGAGCCACTGCAGCAACTGCTGTAGATCAGGGCCAGTCTCTTGCTGTGCCCGCCTCCCGCCCAAGTCGAGCACGTATAATAATATACATCGAGCGAAAAGGTGTAGGCTGAAGCACCTCCACCACTATCAGAACTCTGCATGAGAGCTGGGCAGGGTTTCTGGCCTCTCAAGCACCAGACGGACGTAAAAGCGCGCCGCATTAGAATTCTGTAAGTCATTCTAATGCGGCGCGCATTAGAATCTTTATTAGAATCTTTATTTTCATTTACACTCAAACAGCCACATTGGCTTTCTTCCCAAACTCAGGCCAATAGATAATAATAGTTGTCCTCATGTCGCTTCAAAAATCTCTGACAACTCCACACACACACACACACACACACACACACACTCGCACACACTCTTGCCACACATGTCACACACAACACACACACACGTCAACAACACAGCAAACACACACACACACACACACACAAAACTATTTGAACTCACGTCCAGTTGCAGTATGAAATCCCCACAGGTGTTTGTGCATGAGGAGGCTCCAGAGCAGGCAGGCAGGCAGGCAGGCAGGCAGGCAGGCAGGCTGGGCAGGACAACCTGGCTGGCAGGTTGAGCAGCCAGCTGAACAGGCGGAGGTTGGAGCTTCCACACACCGCACTGCAATTTGGCTGGATGGTTCCCTCTGCTCTCCTTAGGTAGCAGGAGGATGATTAGCGCTGGTTTGCACCTGGGCTCCACCTGTCACCTGCTCACACGGCTGGTCCTGCTCCTGCAATCAGAGCGAGGCAGGAGTGGGAGAGACTTGGTGGCTGGAGGAGCCTGACAGCTTCTGTTGTTGTTGTTGTATGTTCTAGTCCCTCCCACATCTACAGGTGCTGCTCACTTATCTCCTCATGCTCCAGGCTGCAAGGGACTTTTTGTTTTTTCCTTTTGCTGTTGTTTCTCTGAGTCATGGCTCATTTAACAAAGCTGCAAGCTCTTAATCTCCAGGACATGCCAGGCTGTCTGTCTTTCTCAGCTTGTTGAAGCTGAATTCTAGACATGAAATATTTGTTTTTCTAAATCCTGCCCAGTATTCCCGAGGACATATCTGCAATTAAAATGATTTATATTTCGAGACTTTACCCGTTATAAATGTCTGTATAATTTTCTTTGATGGTCCATTTGAAATATACACTTTCACACAAGCATCTGGGCAAACATTGTGTAACAACCACTTCACGAGGACACATTTAGTGACAGATACACAAAGGATTGTGAAGCCTGTGTGAATGAGACAAGAACTTAAAAAAAAAAAATCATATCCACAGAAAACATGCAAAAAATAACTGAGCTGCGTGATGCACAGATAGCACGTCACAGCTGCCACACTCTCATTTAAGCATATTTTAATTGGTAATTTACATACATTTCCTTCAAAATGAGTCCCTCTTATGTGCAATTATCCCTCACGAGGAATCACACCTTTCCCAGAAAGACTTTGTACTGACTTTCACGCTCACTCAGACAGGCGCAAAGATTCCTGCCACAGTCAGAGCAGATTCTCTCCTCCCTGCAGACGTTCGCGAGGTGTTGTGGAAGACCTTCGCCTTTGTTCTCCTCTTCAGGAGGTTGGCACGCGCCTTACGCTTAAAGCTGTCACAGATAGTTTTGTTTATGGCGTCCCATGTTGTTTCCTCTCACTTTGTCTAAGGTTTTTTTTTTATGACTGTCATTTTGATGGCCAAGTTGCCTGCAACTGCAATTTATTTCATTCAGGCGCCAACTAGAATTCCAAAGTGGAGTAGATTGCGAGCAAAGTATCCTCACAGTACCCATAAACTGGTGACCACTTTAGCCGTAATGGGGGATAATTGTGTTCAGAATTGTATGACATGTCTTATTTTTCAAAGCCTTTTTAGACGCTGCCCGTTATTTTCAAGTCATCTTGAATCTCTATTGGGTTCTTTAGGTTGGGGTTAGTGGTGCAGGCTGGCCAGCTACGCAAGGGTTCCAATTCAATAGTCTCTGCTTTGGCATCTTTGAGAATCTATCGTCAGGGTCAGTACTGGAGGAGAAAAATGAAGAGCTTTAGTGAAAACAACAGAAATCAATAAGTATGAAACGCCCCATGTGACATGTTAATGGCTGTCATAACTCACCTGTGCATTACCGCTTCCCTGAAGACCCTTTATCTCTTTATGTACGTGTATACATTGGCACATGTGTACGTGAGACCCTTTGATTTATCGTTGTTTCCCTGTTTCTTTAGAGAGTCCGTTTAATGGCCCGCTCTGTCCGTCAGTCCTGCCTGGCAGCGGACTCATTTAAATAGTCAATGAAGTTTACTATGGAGACCACAGCAGTTGTGACTTAGATAGACCCACAGAGTTCATCGAAACATGAAAAATCATTGTTTTCATTTCCCAACACAACTGTAGGCAAGGCAAGGCAGCTTTATTTATATAGCACATTTCATACACAAGGCAACTCAATGTGCTTTACATGATTAAAGGTTCAACATTATAAAAGCATTTAGCATAGTCTTCATCGACAAAGTGCAGAGAAAAGGACAATTTAAAATGCATAAACAACAATAAAGTAGAATATAAATAGAAATAAAAATATGATAATAAAATATAATTATAAGCATAAGAGAAAAGAAGAGTCTTGGACCTGGATTGAAACACATTCACACTGACTTCACTTCTGTTGGCAGCTTCTTCTATTTGTGTGCAGCATTGCAGCTAAATGCTGCTTCACCATGTTGAGTTTCAACTCTGGGCTCCACTACTTGACCTGAATCCACGGATCTCAGAGTCCTACTGGGTTTATATTCCATTAGCATTTCATTGATGTATTCTGGACCTAAACCATTCAGTGACCTCTAGACCAGTAGCAGAACTTTAAAGTCTATTCTCTAGCTGACTGGGAGCCAGTGTAAAGTCTTCAGCAGTGGAGAGATGTGCTCTGATCTCTTTGTTCTGGTAAGAACTTGAGTCGCAGCTGTTTAATGCTCTTCTGGGCCAAGTCCTGTCAGAAGACCATTACACTGGTCTAGTCTACTGGAGATAAAAGCATGGACGAGCTTCTCCTGGTCTGCTTGGGACATGAGACCTCTCACTCTGGACATGTTCTTCAGGTTCTTCTGTGTGTTTTTGGTTTATAGATTAGATAGCGAGACTTTCCTGTTTTGGCCATTTTTTTCATTCTGGTCAGATTGCTCTTCTTTGGTTGTATTTGTTTGTTTGATTTAACAGCAACACGTGGTCCCTTTAAGTTGCAGCTCTGCCTTGCTTTTTGTTTGTTGGATAATAAAGCATATTTCTTTTCTTTTCACCAAACTCTTTCACCAGAGTTTCATGTTACGACTCACCCATTTAAAAAAAAAAAAACAAACGAGCCGGGTTGTAACATAATACTCCCTATAAAACAAAGTGACTTTGTAAATGACGTCCATGAATAGCATTTGCAATATGTAACTGTCCCACTTCCACACAG
Organism: Thamnaconus septentrionalis; assembly: GCA_009823395.1. Classification (NCBI taxonomy): domain Eukaryota; kingdom Metazoa; phylum Chordata; class Actinopteri; order Tetraodontiformes; family Monacanthidae; genus Thamnaconus; species Thamnaconus septentrionalis. The sequence goes on along the minus strand of CM020501.1, from coordinate 31,875,716 downwards.
CCTTGTGCCCTCTGTGCAACCTGTGGAAAATCTTTTTCACCGTTCCAACATGAGCCTTCGGGCAACAGATGATGAGTTGATATTCACTGTGTGTGCATGCAGTCTGCATGTAGGCGTCCGTGTCTATGGTTTAGTCTGCGTACCTGCAGCAGGAAATGTTAAACTGTAGAGTGTCTTTGACATCCGTCTCAGATTCATGTTGTACCTGCTGTAAAAAAAAAAAAAAAATGGACCACAGCTTCAAAAGACAATTTGAATTTGTCATTACAATATTTTTTTTACTTGTTTGTTTTTATTCCAAACAAACACTTTTCCTAAGATTTAAATGTTTTAACTTTATTAAGCCTAATCATCAGATGGTGGGCGCTGTTTTAATTTTGAAGTATACATTTGCACAATGGCTGTATTCTTTTATTATTCTTTGTTTTACATGCACATTGATCAATAATCATGGTTGGAAGATGCAAATATTCCTTGCTGGAGTTCAGCTGCAGTAAAGATCGCAGTAAGGCTGTGTGTGCCTCTTGGGTATTGTGTATCTGTGTACTTGGAAATAAAATCTTTATAAAAATCTTTCGACATTAATCAATAGCAACGTTCTGTTGTGCCTGAGCCTTTTCAGCATTGTCTTTGTGTCTCAGATGAAGCATTTTCAGCCAATAATGTTTCATCAAACTCATTGCTCAAAGTCTCTCATGTTGATTTGCTCTTTCACAATAGATGACCAACACAGAGAGAAACTGTGCAAATAGGACGACAAATGCGTCTTATCCACAGACTGCATGTACAGGTGAAAAGTGTGGGTGGTCACTGTCAAATGTGTAGCATAATCTGGAAGAGTGGTGGTGGGTCTTGACTGCTTTCTGGTCATGACAGCAGTCATACTAAGTGGTTATCGTATCGTGTCCCTTTCCAAATCAGACACTTGCAGGTGACCCGGATGGTTCCAGCCACACAACCAACCACACTAACGATGTAGGGCCCAAATTGAGGCCAGGTTACCCAGACCGCAATTTGCGCTCTTGACTCATCAGGTGCCATATTTCTAAGTGTTTTTGCGGCTGAATATGATTAGGGCAAAAACCTTTGCGGGAATGGCACTAAAGTGGCGGTGATCACAGGCACAACGGTGCGCAAAGAAACTATTCAATCATTCACTGCTGCACACCTTGGAAACAGACGCAGTGTACGTTGTCCTAATGAATTAGTCAGTCGCTCGATGCTCAAACACATTTAGAATATCAATGTTGAAATGACCTCATGTGTTGACCACTTTGTTGTTTGTTTGCAGATATTTACCCTCCATCCATCCTCTCAACCTGTCAATATCTGTACTTGGTGGCCTGAAAATGCAGTGTTGGGTGTTGGGCTGCACGCAGTGATGCTGTGACACTGGGTTCAGTGGGTGGACAGGGTGCTGTCCTTGTTTTGTTTTTTTTATCTGTTAGTAAGAGTAGTTTAGCCTTTTCTTATGGTTTTGAAACTTTTTCAGTTATTGAGATTATATTTTTGTTTTTAGACAGAATATTTTTCTCCCACTAATGTCTTTGTGTTGACAGCGCTCCTTTCGCCCTTTCTGCTTTATTAGAAGAGAACTTCTAATAAAATATTGCCCTGTTTTTTTATACCTTAGCTTTTTATGTTACCTATTTTTTCCTCAACAAGCCTCATTTTGGGTCATAGCATCTTCACAAAAGAAAATCTTGTTGAAAAAAGCCAATGGAAAGAATCCTCTTCTTAAAAAACAAATCCAAAAACTCCTCATCTCACAAAAGTCAAAAACTCTTAAGTCCTCTTCTAAAAAGTCCAAACCTAGAAATATTCTTCTTCCCAAGAAGGTCGCAACAAAAATCCTCTTATCCTCTTCTTTCTAAATATCAACTTCAAACTGAGAGAAACCCTCAGTGCTTCTGTTAGTTACCAGGGGAGGCTGGAACAGCAGCAGCAACAGGCAAATCAGGTTGGAGTGTCATGCAAGGAAGAGGAACAATCTGGCAAAGAGGAGGCTGCAGGGGAGCAGGGGTGGCTGTAACCTGGCTGGTGATCAGGTGTTAGTGGTACATACTGATTGCAGTGAGGATCGGCTGATTGGCTTAGGAGGAGTGGAAGTGTAGTGGTGGTGCCTTCATGGGGAAACTGAGAAACCAGAGGAGATCAGATAGCAAACCGTGACATAGGCTGTGTCTCAATTCAGGGTCTGCATCCTTCGAAGGAAGCGTCCTCTGCCTGAAGGAAGCGTCCTCCGAAGGACCTGGCCGAGAAGGACGAACCAAACCCCGCCTCCCCGGTAACCACACGGGACGGTCTAGCCTTCGGCGTATTTCCTGGTTGCGTCACCGCCGTTCCCTCCTGCTGGCCAACCCTGGAAGTGGGGTTTACATAGCATCAAGCTAACCATTGGTTCACCATCCAACCATGGCGTTGGATGTTCAAATAAATAAAAATCCTACGTTCAAAACTGAATATTTTATGTGAGATTTGAATACTTCAATTCATACGTTGTGTCTTTGCCAGTAGATGGCACTCATTTCAGCTGACTTTCCAGGATCCCAGGATGCTTTGCAGCAGCACGCAAAGCATCCTGGGATACAGAAGGAGGTGAAGGATAGTAGCGGTGCGTCCTTGGAATCGGCTAAAAGTAGGGCGCATTTCGAGGGCGCATTTGGAGCGTCCTTCAGACTTTGGGGAATTGGGACGAGCCTTTGCGCTGTGCTGTGACGCGACCTGGCCTTCAAATGCAGCCTTCGAAGGATGCAGACCCTGAATTGAGACACAGCCAAAGCCAGTCATGGCCATTCTGCAGAGAGAGGACTGTGTTGTGTCTCTGTATGTACCATATGGCGATAAACAAGAAAATATGCTGTAATGAACAAAATGAAAATGAATCACTCAATCACTCTAACCTTCATGGTGAAAGTGCTAGATCACAACCAGAGCGCTCTCAAAGTGCTTTGCACAATCAGAGCAATCAAGAGCAGAGCAAGGTGCGACGGCGGCCAGGGACAAACCTGGAGCAGATCCAGACTCTAGAGGGCGCTCATCTGCTTTGACCAGTTGGGGTGAAAAGGAAATAGAAAAAATGTAGAGAGGGAAGTAGTCAGAGTGGTGGACAGGCCAGAGTGGGTCGCAGGGTGAACAACCAAATACAAACCTCACATAGTACAGATATATATATAAATACGAGTATAAATAAATAATTCACAAATACAAATATAGAAATACATGTATAACTACATGTACATATATAAATATAAAGATTTATATGTATATAAACAAATGTTATTGTATAATTATACCATACTACAGTTATTCTAAAATTGAAATGGACTTAAACGTATAATAGTGGACAGTTTTTTTACTGCTTGTGTTAATTCAAATTGTGCGTATACAATGATGTAACACATCATTCCAAAAGCCATATTTAGCAGTGTTTTGGGTTTCACACACACGATTTTCTTTGAATTTTTATCAACCTTCCAATGCAGAGGGATTAATCTGATCCCAGTTCTGGAATCTGCTTATCCTTGTTGAAAAAAACGGAAGCATTCTTCTTTGAAAGTTGCTTTCAGCCAGTTGAAGTTACCACCCTTTAAGATAAATGAAGTGGTAGGTAAAGCCCTGACAAACAATAGCACTTTAATCAGTGCTATACAAACATGCTTAACATTTCTCAAATAAGACCAAGACAAAAAGAGACAAAATATTGATCTATTTCTGACTGGCTCTGGTAAGAGTTCAGTTGTGACGTCCTGCAGCTCAACACAAAGGCGTCCTGCTGTTACTCAGTCTGTTGCTCAGTAGTGTAGAAATCTGTTTGCTGTGGCAGTTATTGTCTTTATGAATCACTGACTTTACACATATTTCCTGTTGGCACTCCCGTAGACTCAGTACATTCCTTCATTTGTAAAACATTTCCTGAGGTAGAATAAATGTCAGCAGAAGTTGTGCAGTGTGTAAAACTTGTGCCATTCGCTGGTGCTTCTGTGCAGTGTGATGAGAGACACTGGGGTGTGTTGTGTCTGACCTAACAGAGAATCATTATTATTATCACACATGGTTTGTTTTGCAGTATGTAACTGCAACTCAATGTCAGAAAACACCTGTTTCTGTCAGTGTTGTAGGCAAACAGCTGGGGACAGAAATACAAAACAACACATGCACATTTTTCAGTATTTTGCAGTAGCTGAACTGCTTGCAGTATCTATCAGCAAACTGGACTGAATCCAGCGTGGTGGCGTGAGACGCGGGGCTACGGGGACGACTTGTTTTTCTCCCCTGCAACTGTTCCGGCGTTCAGGGCAGTTTTCTCTCTCCACTTTTTTGTGATCTTTGCAGATGCAAGATGGTGCAACAATGTGCAGCCGAAAAGCTGCTGAAAAGCTGCTGTCACCGAGCCAACACACCAAAACACATGCAGACTATGAGGGAGTGAGAAGAATACGCAGATGGTATGAAATTTATTTTTAAAAATTGTCCTGTATGTTTGTTTTGTCATTCAGCTGTTCACATTGTAAAGCGTAGCAACGTAAAGTCTTTAAGACAAGTTTAAGATTAATATCTTTATATATATATATATATATTTTAGAATCCAATTATTTTTTCTTTCACTCATCCACTGCAATTTTTATAGAGTCAAGGTTTATGTTTTTTTCAGCCTTCGGGCATCATAGTGCTTCACCTCCACTGATGCTTGCCTTGTATTGCACTGGAGTTGGGGAAGATTTTGTTGTGGCTCGTTCTATCACAAAGCAGCTATCAAATTACATGAGACGTGTGCGCGCTGTCATCGTGTGAATTGTACATTGCAAACACGTGTTTTCTATTCCCACTGTGTGCTGTTTTTTTCAGCTTTCATGTGCCCCTGCAACATGATTGACATCTGCTGCATAAAAATGCAAGAAAGCATAACATTACCTGAAGTCAACATCACTCCTATAATTATTGTACCATTACAGTGTACAAAGCAAAGGATTATTTTTTTTTTTTTTTTTTCCTGGCTCCGCAGCGTACAGATGGGTAAGTACAGCCAAAACAATTTCATTTCCTTTTGCATTTATCTATCCTGACTGGGACTCACTTTGACGCGCCTGACACTTAAAAGCACCGTATTTGCATATTTGCTTTTTGAGGCGGCGCTCACATCTCTCCGTGTGTGACAGTTCGCACAAATGCAAGGTTCTACTGGCTTCACCGTGCGTTTCCCTCTCGCATGTGCCACTACGCACGCTCCAGTTCACAAGCAGCGAGGACGGCTGCTCCGAGGGTGGGAACACGACTGGCGAGTCTGTGGGCACGAGAAAACCAAAATAGCATGTGTGAAGAGAAGAGAGCGCTTAACCGTTACTGAGGCGAGCCGGCGAAACACAGCAAAAGTTTTATAAATGTATATTTTGCTTGTTTCAATGTTTTTGTTGGTAGAATAAAGCCGTTTATTGTTATTATTACTATTATTAGTAGTAGTAGTAGTAATAGTAGTAGTATTTGTATGTCGTTGAGGTGTATATAAGCATTTAGCTTCTGCCTCAACCTGTTCAGTCAAAGAAAGACGCACAGTCGGTTGATTTAAAACCATCCTCATTGTTTGCATTTCTGTGCTTTGAAATGACTGAATAAATTCAATCAATCAAATAATTGCAGTCAATAGTTATACATCTTTAGCCATTGCCAATTGATGTACCAGACTACTGTTTGACTTTGTATCAATCTTCTATGAATTTAGTGCACGAGTGCAGCTAAATATAGTAAATCATGAAATAAACTAACTTTTAAAAGGAAATTGTTTTTATTGAATAATTACAATTGTTTTTTATTGAACCCACAACGATCCTTTGCATTTAATCTGGTTGTGCAAATAATTGCGCAATAGCTGATAGTATGGATGTGAAAGAGAGAATACAGAGGACAATGGGGGAGCTGTGAAGCAGCGATGCCCTGGATGCAGCGTCTCATCAGGGATGAGAAAGCAGCCGCTCTGGGACTTCAGTGAGGCCCCGGCATTGCTCACCTTCCACTGCTGTGAACAAGGACTCCTTTGTATGGAGGGAACTCAGAACTGCTCTCTGACTTTGTGTTTGCGTGTTTCCTTGCAGGCTACAGTTCAGCCTGCTCTGCACAGGCACCAGTGGTGTCATAATTAAAAGAGGCCTGAGCCTGAAGCCCTGGCCAGTGTGAGTCGGACTGGGCCGAGCTGTGACCGAGGTCTGTGCCCAGTGGACTGGAATAGGTGCTGCTTTCATTTATGGGGGGGAGACGGCTAATCCTAGCGCTTTTCTGTTAGGAAGTCATTTAAACTGATGCTTGCAAAATTCCAATTTCTATCTTGACTTCAGGTTTATAGCACTCTGTCACTTCTCTGGCTGCGTTTCCATCACCCCTAGAATTGCACAGATCCTAAATATCACAATAAAAAACTGGTGATGGAAGCAGCTCCACTTGGAAAGAACCTTTCAAACATGGCTGAAAGGTTTTGACGCTCTCATCAGGTGGTTTTTTTTCATGCGTATCCATATGGAGGTTTAAAAAGTGTCATGGAAACACTTTTTTCACATTTACACATCAGCGGACGTGGTGTTACGGGGTCACATGACCAGTTCACTGACCAGTGAAAATGCTCTAAAGCGCGAGATGTTTTGTACCTCCATCCTCCTCACAGTGGGGTCTCGCGGGACAAAATTTTACCAGAATTACGGCTTCTGTTCTTCACACCATTCAATGGAAACACCTGCCAATTGAATTCAATCCTACTCTAAAATCTGAATTAAAAATTCGATGGAAAACAAATCATATGGGGACTTATTCTTTAAAGAATTGTTTATTGTTTACAACTTTAAAATGCAACTTAACAATGATGTCAAGGTTTGTGAAATTACAATGTTTCAGCTTTAGCTGCAGTCTTTTCAGTGCTTTTCTGCTTCTTATTAATCTTTTGTTTTCAGGGCCAAGACGCACCAGTTAAGATGTCACGTGCAGTATAAAGGAGACTAAAATCACCGTCATAATTCATGAGATTGTACTTTATTTTTAGAAACAAGTCAGTTTGTCTCTTCTACAGGTACTACCTGAAAAGTTAGAATATCAAGTAAAAGTTGTTTTATTGAGCCATTCCACGCAAATTGACATCTCAAGCAGTTCCTTGTTGTAACTTTGCTTTTTCAGCTTATTAAAACCACAAACACACAAACTCAGAAAATTATTATAAAATTTTAGGGTTTTTTTTAAGCTGCAAGACCTGATCAGCAAAACCCAAAGAAATAAAAACTTGAAATATATTGATTTGCATATTATTCCTTTATATAATATGTCAAATTCACCTTTAAAGTTGAATTGCAGAAATACAACAACCTTTTCAGGATATTCTAATCTTCTGGGTAGTACCTGTATGTGTACGATCACGAGTGTCACATGTGTTCCTGTGTTTGGCAGGCCACTGAAACACAACTTTGTTGTTGTGCTCAGCACAGGGCTGCGTGTCAAGGTCCAGGTGTTGTCAGATGTCACAATCTATCACTCCTTTAATATGAACAAAAAAAAAACTACTGGTGTGTTTGTGGACATCAGCAAACCAGCTGTTAATACACACAAGCAAGAGGCAGTGGCATGTCAGACAGCAGCAAAATGTGTTTGGTTAAGCAGTGGTCATATTAAAAAAAAAGAAAATGATAACACAAAGAGCAGCCTAGACGCTCTCATGATCCCTTCTTGCTCTCCTCCTCTGCCTCCATCCCTCCATCTTCTCCTTTCTTTGCCTTCAAGGCTGAACTGAATCTTCCTCCCAATCCTTCCCAACAAGGCCGAACAAGATTAAGTGTCTGTTTGTGTGTGTGTGTGTGCGCGCGCGCGTGTGTGTGTGTGTTGTGTGTGTCGTGTGTGCATGCGCGCACACGCTTGTGATGCTTACAATACATTCCCTCTGCCCTCCCCTCTCTCTCCCTCTGTTTTCATCACTCACTCTAATAGACAGATAGATGATCTTATTTTTAACTTCATCCGGACTCACCAAAGCCCTTTTTATTGCACCTCCGCGAAAATAAATAAATATAAACAGCTCGAAAAGACACCTTCTTCATGCTTTGCTCTTGTATTTCATTTGTTGCTGTGAAAACTACTCTGACGGTGAAATACTTCAGTGACTTTCTTCAAAACTGCAGAGACGCTGACAAAAAACAATGGCTCTATGGACTATATTTTAAAGCAGATAAAAACTTGGTCCTATTGACCCCGATTCATAACCCAAAGAGATGACAAAATCATAAGGCACAGTAGACTTGACACGACTGCATGCCCCTACCCTCAGTAGTACCCTAAGTAGTTATTATTTATATATAAGAATATACATAGATCAAGGGTCTTGCTCCCTGTTAGCTGCCATCTTGCGCCGCCATATTTCTAAGGAAGCCCGGTAGGGACAATCCAGCTGCCTGACAGTGCGTTTCATATTTAGGGTGAGCGCTCGCGTCTTTAAATAAGCCAACAAAGAAGAAGGTGGACGAGGCCTCCAGGGTTGTGCTCACAGGCCAACGTAGTTCACTGGCAAGCTCGGGAGAGGGAGGGTACGGAGGCCCTCAGGGGACATAAGCAGAGAAGCGCCGCAAAACAACATTTTCAAGACAATTTGAAAAAGACAAAGTGCTGATGTTCAAACAGGAAGTGGTATCCTGACATTAAACCAGTCAAATCAGTAGCAGCAGTATATTTCCCATGCTAACAGCAGGTTTTAATTAGCTTAAACCCAGAAGGTCCTGCCTGACTCAGAGGCATCAAACTTGTTGTTGAAGGGCACTGTGGACATGTACATGGCCTGTCTCAAACTCTCACTCTTAAAGGTTTATTGGCAATTTTGTATCACATACAACGATGATGCACAGCCTATTACTGTGCATGAATCAAATGTTATGTAAGGCCACACAAAGGGCAGAAACAAAGCTGAAATAGAAAGTGAGGAGGAGAACAGAAAGATTGTCACAGACCAATGAAATAAAGTGAGAGGCTGATCTTCCATTCGCCCGTTTCAGATCCCAGATGGGGGGATTTGTCCAAGCTGCCATGTTGTAAATTGGGAGCCGGGCAGATATAAAATGGACAAATTGGTCTGTATTCCAAAAAGAAGCACACAACTAAAGTGAAAGCCACTTTTTGCAGAGAGCATCTGTTTGAGTTAATATACCAACACCATTCCAAAAAGCCCATGTTTGGATTGTTTTTCTCAGCTTGTCCACGGCGCCCTAAACATGCCAGATGAAATGTCCCTTAATTCCTTTGACTTAAATATATCCATCTGCGGAAACATAAATACACAGTGCTTGGAGAATCAAGCAGACCAATCACATTGGTTTAACCAGCTGGGAGCCTCCCACTGGTCTGAAGCATGACGTAGGCCATGCATTGGCAATCTGTGGGTAGGCAGTGTATACCAGTGTTTTTGCAAGCAAAGCAGAAATGTTGTTAAATTGTTATTTTAATATGAAAACGCTGTCTGCTCCTTTTTCTCTTTCTCTGTCTCTCCTCTATTTTTATTTCACCCCAACTAGGCAGATGATGGCCGTCTGCAGTCTGGTTCTGCCCTAGGTTTCTTCCCACAGGGGAGTTTTTCCCAGCCACTGTCGCATCTTGCTTGCTCCGGGGGCCCGGTTGGTTCTCTCTGATTGTATAAAGTGCTTTGAGACGCTTTTTGGTTGTGATTTAGCGCTGTACAAAAAAAGTTTTATCATTATTATTATTATTATTGACCAGCTTGGAGATTTTACCTTGGGCTCATCAATCTTTTTCTGTCAAGTAAGATGACTGGTGACTGGTTATGAAGACTATTGTCTTCATGTATGAAGTCTATTGCTTCTTTTCTATCAAGTGTATACTGTAGAGATCAGTGTTGAAATCTACACAAGAAAGTAAACGATGACCTAAGAAAGATAGAAGAACTCACATATATCCCAAAGACCGTCTGCATAGCTACAATTTCTTGAGCATCAAAATGTTTAAACAGTGTAAAACTAGGACGTTATATAACACAAAGTGACCCTTCCACAGTTTCAGATAATTGCGCTGTTGATCATCCCCCAGACTTGATTTTATTGCTGAACAGTGTAACACCACCACCACTTCATGCCAGCTTGAGCGCAGGCTTCTTATCCTTGCTGACAGTCTTTTGGCAGCTCTTCTGTGCAGCCACTTATCTTCCTCCATATGAACTTTAGGTCATCTTCATCTGTATTCTGGCTCATACAGCCAAGTGTGTTTGCCTTTTCAAAATCTGTTTATCTGTCCTTCGTTATGGGCAGGTTTAAACGTACCTATTAACTATATATTGTAAGGAAAAGCCTGATTTACCGTTTACTATTAGCATTTCCAAGAAAGTCATGAACGTAGAATAAAACACTTGCAACTTTGATCACAGCAGCTTTTCCAAAGGGGACAAATAAAATAAACAAATTAGCACCAAAAAAAAAAAAAGCATTGCCGTGTGGCTTCACAATACACCAGTGGCATAAACGCCAATGGATGTGGCCGTTTCTGACGGACCTGACTTCATTTCTCTATTGTGGGAACAGACGTAGAGTTCTCTATGTGTGAAGGTGAGGGTTTGTGTTCATTTGTACAGTGGAAGAAAGACTGAATAAGAGTAGAATAGCTCGAGTGCATGTGTACATTGGACTTAGATTTAGGGTTGACTCTGTCGACATATCTATCTATCTACATATCTATCGATCTATCTATCTATCTATCTATCTATGTCTCTGCCTTCCTGTGTCTGCCTGTCATTAAGGAGCTACAGAGATAGTATAAAATAGGAATAACAGACACCGTATTTATAAAAGGGTAATGCCTCTATCTAGTAGAGTCACAAGCCTGGGAAATTGGAAGTGATTCATAAAATGACTTTGGCAGCGAGGGCCATCGCAGTCGCATCGAGTGAGATTATTATCATCCTGTGTTCTGCAGTGTGTGTGCATTTGCATTGGTGCATACTCAAAGCGTGTGTGTGTGTGTGTGTGTGTGTGTGTGTGTGTGTGTGTGTGTGTGTGTGTGGATGGGAGGATCTAACAGCGCAGGCGACTGGAGATCAGTGCATATCCTAAAAAATGGACGGGAGCCAAAGAATTTTTGCATACGGAAATAAAATCCCAAGAGCAATCCAGGAGACAAAAAAAAAATGTTTCTCATTTCTGTATAGACCGACTGCAGCATTTATAATTCTTCCTTCAGTCAGTCACTCCACCGATACTCGGGCCTTTTGGCTTTGTGTCTAAATGCGAGACAGACAGTGAACTGCTTGTGCTTCTCCTCCTGCTGATGGGGAGCGCTGACCAAATGTCACACTCTCCTGACCTGCAGTCGCTAATAGCAGGTCATGTGCACAAAAGAGACCGGTGGACCAAAAAAAAAAAGAACTTGCTGTCATTGGAAGCTCCTGCTCAAATGCTGTGGATGTAAAATTATGACAGGATGCAGACCAAATTCCTAAACTGATAGGTTTTTCCACCTACATTTACATGTAAATGTAGGTGGAAAAACAATCTACTTAATTTTCAAGGTGACATTTTCATTTTCCATATTCATTCACATTTTCTAAGAAGTGAAGGCAGTAAGTAGCAAGAAATAAAAATTGTATTTTTGTGTTTTGCATAGTGCACTGACAAGTGAAAAACACTTCTGAAGAGAAAACTGTAGAATCTGTGGCAAAATTCTAACGTACTACCCATAAATATGTTTGTGTACGTGTGGAATCGCTGTAAAATAAAAAATTGTTTGGTTTATCTTTCCTACCCATTGAACAGTGCTTTTTACATATACACTTGATGTAGCATGGGTCTTGCTCACATATAAGCTCCATCCAGCACCGCCATGGTGTACAGTAAGGCAGCCTATACTGACAATCCAGCCCGAGAGAGCCTTTTGCATTCAGGGTCTGGATGTCCACGTCACCCTCAAATTAAGCAAACGCTCAGAACAAATGCTTAATCATGATTACTGCTACTGAAATGCAGCGGAATCTTTTGCACATATTATGCCGAAATACAGTGTTGACGGAAAGTGTAAAACCTATTTTTACAATTCACCTTTCACTGAGTCCCATCCCCTCTAGTTACTGTTGCTATGCCCAGCAAGATTTTACTGGCTGGGCATGGAAACGGCACGTCAACCTGGATTTATCGGCCGTTTCGGTGGAAGATATTATGATAGGAAGAACTAGACAGAAAGGGCTGAGAGGGCTGAGACAGCCAGCACGGTGCACGTGCAGCCTGTGAGCGAATGGTGAGTCGGTATGAGACAAAGGATGTTGTAATAAAATCTTCCTTGTGTGACAACGACTTCAAGTTTTGCCAAAAGGGGCAAAAAGATGGTTGACATAGGTGCATTCATGGGAACATCCTAATTAAATGGAAAACTCAGCATCCTTTTTGGTTTTTGTAAACTACACCATTAAAGTTGGAGTGTGTAATATATAGAGATTTTGAGAAGAAACAGCGACATCAAGTGGTTACATGTTAGGTTGCAGCGCTCTTTCACTTCAGTCCCCTTAGGGCAGGGCTTGGCAAACTTTTTGACTGGTGGGGCCTCAATTTGACAGAGGGCCTCAAAACATGTATGAGGGATATGCAGAAAACACATCATGTCGCTTTAATTGAAAATGAACCAATGCAAAGTTACAATAAAATCAGTGTCTTTAAAGCCCCACGGTGTTTAGCTTACGAAACGCAGCTGGATTGTCCACACAGGCTTCCTTAGAAATATGGCGGCGCAAGACCGCAAGACCCTTTGCTCTATGTGTATTCTTATGGATAAGTAAGAACTGTTGTTTGAGTAGGAAAACTAAATGACTTTAATTGCACTGCGATTATACACTTTTATTCATCTTTATATAGACCTTATATATACAGTAATATGGTAAAGCCATGTCTCATTTTTGCTTCATTGACACGACAGGGGTAAATTTTTCTCGACAAAAACAAAAAACGTTAAGTTGAGTGTTTTTTTAATTGGATATATTGCATGTTTTTTGACTTCCTAATTTTACAGTAACATTGCATTTTTCTTTTTTTAGCTAACAATGACTGCTGTTTTTGTTTTTTTTTTTTGGAGGTGAGAGTGTACAGGGGCATTTAACTAAATCAAGTTTTCTCCTTATTACACACAGATCAAATTTAAAACTGTTTGTTTTATATGTATCAATAAAGCTAGTGTTGTCCATGCATTGGCAAATATGGTTTGTAGAATTTTTTTTGGCATCTTTCCTGCAAGAGAGGGGATTCTGTGCATCAAGTCTTCAAAGTCAGGATTCATTGCAATTCTTCCTTTCATCAATGTCAAACCCCTCGTCCTTCCACAAGCTCTTTTTAAACAAAGAAGAAGACCAGAGAGAGGCAGGCTGCAGAGCCAATCTGCCTACACGGCTATCGAGTCTTTTGTTTGTTCATGCTGATCTGTTACACTTCCACAACTCGGAGAAAACTTTTGTCTCTCGCTCTCAGCATCTCAGTTCTCGGCGTCTCAGTTTCCGTTCATTTCCAGCCCTGCAATTATGGAGCGATAACCCCCACTCAGCCCCCACTACCACCCTCTACCCCCTTTGAAGCGAATGAATTCTAAATTCTATTGAGGACAAGTTGATGCAGTGTTTGAGAGAGCGAATAAACGCATGTGCACATGCCTGGAAATGCAATAGAATGAGTGAACTGCAGCTTCTTTTTTTTTTTTTGCTCTTGTAGTGCCACCCAATCTCACGCTTGATTACAACAGCAATGACACAACTGTCCGAGCAGGTTACAGAAAGGTCAGCTGCTTTAAGTGTGTGTGTGTTTGCCCCTTTGACAGTCATGACCCACTGTCACTGCAGTTATACCTTTCCTCTTTTTTTTACCCCCACCTGAGGCTCAAGTGTTTATATTAGGAGTTCTTGATGCATTTCAAAACTCGCCGGGCAATCTTGCACGATTTTCACTTGCATCCTTTGTCATTGCCATCGTCACGATCGTCTTTGGAGGGGAAATGGCCTCATCTCACTCCATTTTGTCCTGTTATTGTACCGTTTCTCCTCCCCGTGACAGTACTTTCCATTTTTTTGACTCCTTTTGTTGGTTTTTTGCACTCTTTGACTTTCTCACTGTGGTCATTCCCATTGTGGAGCTGTGATGTATTGTGAAAAAGGGCTTTTTGTTGAAAGTGTGTGTGTGTGTGTGTGTGTGTGTGTGTGTGTGTGTGTGTGTGTGTGTGTGTGTGTGTGTGAGAGAGAGAGAGAGAAAGAGAGAGAGATTTACCAGCAGGGCGTAGCACCCCCTTGTGGAGACTAAAAGGGACCGCCTGCTGTATAAAATGTCTTCCCTACTAAAGCAAAAGTTTTGTCGTAACAGTCCTCCTCCTCCTTTATTGGCTAACTGGAAACATTGCACCAAAATAATGTAAATACGTCAAATCAGAGTTCAAACGTTAAAAAAAAAAAAATTACACCAAGGAATACATTATAATTTTATAACTCTCCATCTCACTCATAGATAGATAGATAGATAGATAGATAGATAGATAGATAGATAGATAGATAGATAGATAGATAGATAGATAGATAGATAGATAGGGGTTTATTCTATCAGGAACGTATACTAACTCAAAAGGTAAGAAATCCTGCAAAATAAACTAAAGAGCTAAATCCAAGTAGATGGGGCAGATGGTATTTGTTTGCGTTAATTGAGCTGAACATTTTTATTTTATGATTATTTTATTATTTTTATAATTTAAAAAAATATATATATTTTGAAGTTTAAAGCCTGTACATATTGCCAATCACAATATGATTCATGCGATTGGAAATGCTCCCATTCTTTTCAAAGTCGGCATAAAAGCTGGACTTGCACCGGAAGTGCTTGAGAAATGGTTAAAAGCCCGTTGACGGAGGCGAGCTATCTTTAGCTGTCAGCCGGGTTCAGTCGTTGTTGAGGGATGGAAGTGACACGCCGAAGTAAGTACAAAGTGCCGTTTTGTCCGCGGGTTTCGCAGCTTGCACCGCGTGTCGTGGCCATGCACCGCAAAGTGTTCTCTGTACGCATGCGGTTCAAACGCGTTGAAACTGCCGTTGCTCGGCGTGCAAATGTTAGCTTAGCCTGCTAGCTCGGCACGTAGCTCCAGCTCACTTTCTCGCAAAGCACGTTATTCTATTCTCGCGTTAATGCACGCGCCCCCTCTCTCTCTCTCTCTCTCTCTCTCTCTCTCTCTCCCTCTCTTCCAGATTTTAAAGACTGTTTAAACGCAGTGTACAGCGCGATTGAGGAGGCCGACTTTCTTGCCATCGATGGGGAATTTTCAGGTAACCCATGTCCAAGGCTGACCGGTGTGTGAAATTGGCTTGAGCCACCAGACGCGGTGGTTCTAGATCAGGTTCTAGATCACCAACCCTCCAGAACCTTAGGGCTGCTTCATGGGTTCTGAATCATATGAAGGGCAACCACTTTGCCACACTATTCTGATTTTTTTTTTTTTTGACATCTCAGTTTGCACTTTGCTATTTATCATTATTGTTATTATTATTATTATTATTATTATTATTATTATTATTATTATTATTATTATTATTATTGATACTGGAGACAATGACCTTAATAGGTTGTCAATAATTATAAACAGTGACTTAACGCTGGGTAAAACTGAATTAGAGACGTAGCTCAACGAGTTATGCCATTTTTAGAAAGGGCATGTGGGCTGCTCATGTGGTGCTTGGGGGTCCACCTGGTGCCTGCGGGCACTACAGGTACTACTCAGAAAATTAGAAAAAAGGTGAATTTGACATATTATATAAACGGATATGCAAAGCAATATATTTCAAGTTTTTATTTCTTTGGATTTTGCTGATCGGGTTTTGCAGCTTAAAAAAAACCCTCAAATTTTTTGTGGTTTTAATAAGATGAAAATCTCAATCAGCAAAGTTACAACAAGGAACTGCTTGAGATGTCAATTTGCGTGGAATGGGTCAATAAAATTTGTTGCTTTCATCTTTTATGTTAAATTGCCAAAATAAAACAACTTTTACCTGATATTCTAATTTTTCGGGCAGTACCTGTATGTTGGTAACCCCTGTTCTAGATAGATTGATTGATTGATTGATGTACTTTATTGATCCCAGATCAGGAAACTACACTGTTTCAGCACTAAAAAAACAACAACTATACAGTAGTTGCAAAACACTCAAAAACTATGTCCAATAAACAACCATAGTAGATGTGCACAAGTTTTATCAGCTATTAGTGCATTATTTGAGTTCTAGAAGGTTCTGACTTGTTTTCTGTGTGTTTTTAAAAGGGATCAGTGACGGTCCGAATGTCAGTGCACTGACCAACGGGCTGGACACACCGGAGGAGAGATACACCAAACTCAAGAAGGTTTACAGGCCTTGGTTATTTTTTGCATTCACTTATTCTGGCCTGCCTGGGTCAACACAAACATTGAATTGATCTCCTGTTTATTGTCCATCAGCACTCTATGGATTTTCTACTCTTCCAGTTCGGCTTATGCACATTCAAGTACGACCAGGCAACATCAAAGTGAGTAATGGCAGCATGGAAGAAGGACACAATTGAAAAAGCCCACATCTTGGATTGAATGAAAACTGATATATTATATATTGGGGTTAATGTGAAAGTATTGCATTTCAAGCATTTATCCTGCGGTGGTCTTACGAGTGGGAGTGTAAGCGTTAATATTTGCACTAAATAAAAGCCAGAAACAGTTAATGCAACATTTTCTTTCCTAATAAAAGTAGGAGCAACGTTTGGACTCCTTGGATATGAATACTAACTTTTAGTGAATTACCCAAGTTCATTTTTTGTAATATGCTAAAGTCATATGCCGGCCTATTTTGAAACAATAGCAGCTGTAGCCATTTATCATCACTTGTCTGTACTGCAGTCTGTTAAAGTGTGTTCATGTGTCTGGCATGAAGGCAGAATTTTTCAGACTGCACTGTTGGCTTTTAAATTTAAGGTCTCGTTAGTTTATTGGTGGCCAGAGCCAATGGTTTGTTTTTTAAATCTTTTGTAGAAAAATTGCATTGTTCATTGTTGTCCCTTTTTTGTCAGCACAAATCCAAAAATTTTATTTATTTATTTTGTCTTCCCCTTTTCTGCAGGTACATCATTAAGCCTTTTAATTTTTATATTTTCCCAAAACCGTTCAGCAGGACGTCACCCGACATTAAGTTTATCTGTCAAGTAAGTCAGATGGATGGCTTTTGATATGATCATGATAGTCGATGTGTTGGTGTCACGGCAAGACTGAAAGAATTCATGCATTTTATCATTTCAGAGTTCCAGTATTGATTTCCTGGCCAGTCAGGGCTTTGATTTCAACAAGGTGTTCTGTTTTGGTGAGTACTGCTGGAGTGTCCTGTCTCAAAGGCAGCCTGAGGCATTACCAGTCCAGAATTTCTCAATTGGTTTTGTCATAGTGAATTAGGCATGGAAGTATTCATACTGACAATTAGAGCTGGGCGATTTTGGTCAAAAATAAAATCAAGATTTTTTTTTTTCTCTCTCTCTCTCTCTCTCTCTCTCTCTCTCTCTCTCTCTCTGAAAACTCGATTTTCGATTTCAATTTTTTTTTGGGGGGGGGGTGGTGGAAATCTCGTTAAATATGCTACAAAAACAGGACAAGTGCATGTTGTATGCAACTTCGGAAAAATAATTTACCAGGTAGTGTTGAGGGCAGCAAGCGGAACCACTTCCTGGTTTTAACACCTGCTGTGGCTAGCTAGTGCAGATGCCAGTAAACATAGGTAGCCAGTTAACAGCTTCTCCAGGGGGGAGGAGGACTACGGTAGCCTAGAGGCGCCAACCCGGAAGCATGAAAGAGAAAAATTGATTTTCCTCTATTTAACATCGTTACGACTAAAAAAATCTGATTTCCATTTAAAATCGATTAATCGCACAGCCCTACTGACAATCTTTCTAAATAACCCTCTACTGATAAACTCTGCCTTTCAAAAAAAACAATCTTAACTGCCCAAATGTTTGTCATTCAACAAGCGGCATCCTAATTTAGCTCTAAAATTGTCTCACCTGGTGTAAATTTGTGAAGTGGAGTAAACGATCATGAGACGTGATCCTCTGTTGAAGCTTCAACAGCCGAGTGTCCTGAGAGGATGCTGAAAAAAATCCTCTCAACTTGGCAGTCTTGCTTGCATGGTTCCACTCGGGGGAGTGGAAAATGGCTTTGCTTTAAAATGACCTCCATCCAGCGCCGCATGGACTCTCCAAGGTTGCTGCAGGTTTCTGTTGGCCACGCCCTCTGGAGAAATGCAAAGCCCACTGGGCCGAACCTCAAGCAACAGTTGCACTTGTTACCAGTCCTTGTATTTAACTGGAATTTGCCCACACAGGGTATAAGGCTGTATAACAGATGTGTCTAAACTTAAAATGTGCACTTTATCACTGTTGTTAGTAAGTAATGTTTTTTTTTTTGTTTTAGAATTTTTAATTATTGTATATTTATGAATGTGTTTCAGGGGCTGTGTGTTCTTGTGTGTATTTCTCTTGCTGCTGGACACCTGAATTTCTCCTACGGAAGATTAATAAAGTATATAATCAATCAATCAATCAATCAAATATAAGTTACTGTGTTTGTTTGCTCACTCGAGGAATCCCATACTTGAACCAAGAGGAGGAAGCCCAGCTGAGAGAGCAAACAGAAGAGAGGAGGAACCAGCACGCCAATGGCATCGGGACCCCGTCCTTCATCTCCCCATCCTCTTCCAAAGGCCCAGCTCATGTTCCAGAGGAGCACAGAGAGTTCGTCAACAGGGTTGTGTAGGTGTTGGGACACACTGTCTTGAGTTTTGTTGTTGCTAGTGTTTGTGTTGTGACCATGACTGCTGGTTTCCCCTCTAGCGAGAAGGTCGAGGGCCTCATCAGCAGCTCAGAGAAAACTGTGGACTTGGATCCGTGCACTGGGTAACTTCTCATATTTACTTGCACTTTGAAACTGAGTGATATTTAGGAGGAGGTGTGTGTGTGTCTTCTCTTTGCTTCACACACACACCCTGTGCCAGCTTTGTATTCCTGTGTTCACCTCCTATTGACGTTGATCCATTTGATTGATCTCCAGGTTTCAGCGGAAGCTGATTTATCAGACGCTCAACTGGAAGCAAGTACCCCTTTGTTTTTACGACCCGTCTTTAGATTGTGCAGAGGCTCGGTGTTGTGAACATTTTTCACCTTGTATTTCATTCAACAGGTTTCCCAAAGGGCTTCATGTGGAAACCATCGAGACGGAGAAGGTGAGGATACGTCGAGTGCTACCGGTCGTTTTGTTGCGTTCGTGTTTTTCCCCCCAGAGGAAAGTTTGAAACATTGATGTGGGAACTGTGTGCACGCAGAAGGAGCGTTACATCCAGGTCAGCAGAGTCGACGACGACGAGCGCAAAAGAAGGGAACAGCAGAAACTGGAGAAAGAGCAGGTTGGTTTCAGAGGAATTTCAGCCTTTTCAGAGGAAGGAAACGATTTGATTACCGTATTTTCCGGACTATAGAGCCAAGTTTTTTTTTTTTTTGTTTTTTAAATTGGAAATGTATATATATAAGCCGCACCGGGCTATAAGCTGCCGATATCTAGGTTGTGAAATGAGATGTATATTGGATAGATAGATGGATAAAGGTTAGATAGATTTACCGCTACACAGAAAGATTTCTTACTTGTTTGTTTACATAACTGAACTGATTAGTTTCCCAACGGTGCCGGGAACACAGCAGTAAAAGTGCCGATCAACCAAAACAGAGAAGTTGCGCACTGAACCCACTGAACACACCGCTGTCCAACCGCTGTCACTTTTTCTTCATGCGCACTGGAAGCATTAAAGTGGCTTCATGAACACCGCACCCAGAAACCACCTGGCACTGTTCATCTTCCTCCTGATGAAGTCACTTCCTTCAGTGTCGGAGTTGAGCAGCCTCACAAGAGCTTCGTCACCTTTGCTGTGTCTATGTCAGTGTTGCTTCCTGCTAAAGCGCCCCCTGGCGGGTGAAGTAAAATCCACAGAAAAGCCGCACCTTTGCATCAGCCGCATGGTTCAAAGCGTGGGGAAAAAAGTAGCGGCTTATAGTCCGGAAAATACGGTAGTTTGATTGTAAATGATTTGATGTCGACCCAACAGGAGGAGCTGAACGACGCAGTTGGTTTCTCCAGAGTCGTCCACGCAATCTCCAAATCCGTGAGTCGCCCTGGAAAGCCGACCCTTCCATTTAAAATGTATCGGTTGCGTCTCGCTTTGCTTTGTCGTAACCCCGTTTTGCTGCTCCGCAGGCTAAACTTGTGGTCGGTCACAACATGTTGTTGGATGTAATGCACACTATCCATCAGTTCTACTGCCCCTTGCCAGAGGTATGACCTTTTAAAATGGTTGAGCCTTGTGTTTGCGGCGGCTGATATCATTCTGAGTCGTGTCGTTGCACTTTTGTCCAGGAACTTCAAGACTTTAAAGAAGTCACAATGTGTGTTTTCCCAAGGTAAAAACACCCCAACACAGGCGCATCAGTGGTTTTTTTGTGGGGCGTTTTTCAAAACATATTCTGATATTTTTCCTTTTGCAGACTTTTGGACACAAAGTTGATGGCCTCAACTCAGCCTTTCAAGGTAGGAAGGCCTTCACTCAAGACATTTCTCCATCGTGGGAGATGTTTTAGAAAACACAGAGGCCACCATAGCAGCAGTAGTGTGGCCACTTTGCTCTTGGCTCTTTGGTGTTGTAATCTTCTCACACGTTGTGTCTCAGGAGCACATAACCAATACGTCGTTGGCAGAGCTGGAAAAACGGTTAAAAGAAAGCCCGTTCAAGTCACCACAAGTCGGTGAGTCCGTGGACCCGGCGGTGAGCCTCCGTCCTCCTCCAGAGCCGCCGACAGCTTCTGTTTGTCCCCGACAGAAACGGCGGAGGGCTTCCCCAGTTACGACACAGCCCAGGAGCAGCTCCACGAGGCCGGCTACGACGCCTACATCACCGGCCTCTGCTTCATTTCCATGGCCAACTACTTGGGTAAGATCTACTGTGGGTGGAGGGGGGAATATATTACAGCATGTGTAGAAAACGTGCGCCTGAAAATGAACAAAAGCGTTGCAGTGTGTTTGAAGCCCCAGGGTGTTCGGCTTAGGGCTGAAGGATAAATGGCATTTGCGATGATAATATCGCGATCGGACAAAACAAAATTTTCTAACCGCAAAGATTGCGATTTGATTGACCCGAGTTCCGGTCACGTGACTTGCGAGCGGCACGAAGCAAAGCAAAGCAGGTAGTGGGAGGAGTCGACGCTGCGACGAGCTGGACGGACGGAGCGACACGCAAGGAAAAGAAGGTCTTCCTGGTTGCCACCAACTGGTGGCCGTAGTTTAGCAAAACAGTGTCGGAAGAGATTTAAAAAAAAAAAAATGCAAACGACAACCAAAGCACCAAGGACCACAACGGTCGGAGTTGTGTTCGCTGGCAGTGAACCGCTGCCTCGTAAGTTCGCACCTTGTAGCGATTTTAACGCTGCTAGCGTGTTAGCATCGGTTGAATGAAGCTGTCGCTGTTTTGTGCTTTGTGTGGACTTAAACAAAAATCATTCTAAGCCCGATTAAATTGTCTTGCAAAAACAAAACAAAAACACTAGTAGATAAATAAAGGCTCTTTCATATTAATTCATGCTTCATTTTGCTTTTATCTAAACATCAGCCTAGCCGATAAAAAGAACAATTTGTGTGTAATAAATCTGATATGTTAATGCATATAATTTTTTTGTTTGTTTGTAAAAAAAAAAAAATACATGAGAGAAAGATAAAAAATAATCACAAATTAAATCGCAATATTGAGGGGAAAAAAATCGCAATTAGATTATTTTCCATAATCGTTCAGCCCTAGTTCAGCTCTTTATTGAAATGACTCTCGCAACACTGAAATTAATGAAATGCACCTGTTTTATGACTTACTTACTATTGATGTCATTTCTTCAAGTTCAGCGGGCCGGATTAAAAAGCTTAAAAGGCCGCATATGGCCCTCGGGCCATAGTTTGCTCACGCCTGATCTGGAGTGAGGAGTCTGTCTGTCTGTCTGTCTGTCTGCAAACATGTGAATTCTGCTTCCCACTTTGCAGGGTCTTTCTTGACGCCACCCAAAGCTTACATCTCAGCTCGCTCCAAATTGATTGAGCCCTTTTACAACAAGTAAGCCATGCAGTTTTTTTTTTTTTCCTTGTAATTAACCATGGGAAAATGTATTAATTTTTTTGGAATATTTTATTTTCGCCAATGGGAAAATGATTCAATACCCTCAGTCTTTTCTCTCTCTCCCTCCCTCTCTCGTGCCCAAGGCTTTTCCTGATGAGGATAATTGACATTCCCTACCTCAACATCACAGGACCAGACCGTGAGTTTGTGAATGCAACACGGCAGCAACCTGACATCGCTGACAACACACAGTCCATGAATCACAGCAATATGGCGTCGCTATTACGCAGGGTTGAAGTGTTTCTCCACTCACAGTCGGTTTGTGTCGACGTCCCAATTCTTTGCTATTTTTTCCCATTCCAATGAGATGCCTCCAATACACAAGTTCGTATTTTTTTTCGAAATGCGACACTGAGTGGACTCCATTTAAAAGCAGCATTCAGCTTTACAGGCGCTGAAAGGCGTCCTCGGGCGGTACAAAGAGTTCCCTACACCAGCGGTCCCCAACCACCGGGGGTCATTTGGCACCGGGCTGGACAGAAAGAATAATTCACTTCCGTTAAATAAATCCCGTTTCATTCATTATCTGAGTCTGAAGAATTTTATTTTGAAAAGTGAGCGGATTTCTCTCGGTTACGTCCATCTCACGCCCAGCTCTCGCCGCACGTCAAGGCGCTCGTCTCGGTCACCTGATGCGTTAGCGCTGGATTAAACCCACGAGCTAACGAGCAACATGAGTGAAAGCAGGCGTCTTTGGAAAGAGGAAAAGGCCCAGTGAGGAGACAGAAGAGTCCACGACTCCCAAGAAAACACAGCAGATTTTTTTTTTTTTATGTTGTTGTCGCCGTGTTAAGAGGACGCTGCTAATAAAGTTCCAAACGTGCACACAGTGGATTCACGTTTATTATTATATTTATAAAATGCCACAGTTTTCATGCCGGTCCGTGAAAATGTTGTCTCACATTAAACCGCGGGGCCGTGGTGCTGAAAAGGTTGGGGGGGGGGGGGGGGCGCTGACCTACACCACTGACAGTTTAGTACACAACCAGCTGGCTAGTAGCAGATTAGATGAACATGACTGCTGCAACCTGTTCATGTCCTCGTGTGTGTATCGGAGCCGGGATCAGAGTCGTCTTAGCTGTCTGATACCAACAGATGTTGGCCATATTGAAACGCTAGCAGATTGGATTCGTCGGCGCCTCCTCGTAAACATTTCCCCTGGATTTTAATTTTGGTGTCTATGAATTTGAAATGTCACTTTTTGTCCAAATTCTATCCAGAAATTGCCTTTGCTTCATCCTCCAAATGTCTCTGTTGTTTTTCCCAAACTGCCGTCTTCAGTGCAACCTAATAGAGATCACGTCCTGTACGTCACCTTCCCCAAAGAATGGAAGACCAGTGACCTCTACCAGCTGTTCAGTGCCTTTGGTAAGACGGTGGCGTTGTCCGAAAACACGCTTGAGTTCTCGCTAAACTCGCCTCTGACTCTTTTTTTTTTTTTTTTTTTTTTGGTCATTTGTACGTTGTCCTCAGGAAACATCCAGGTGTCTTGGATAGACGACACTTCAGCATTTGTGTCCCTGAGTCAGACGGATCAGGTCCAGATTGGTGAGTTTTAACTTGGCTGACATACAGGTGCTACCCAGAAAATGAGAATATCCTGAAAGGGTTGTAGTATTTCTGCAATTCAACTTAAAAGGTGAATGTGACATATCGTATAAAGGAATAATATGCAAATCAATATATTTCAAGTTTTTATTTCTTTGGATTTTGCTGATCAGGTCTTGCAGCTTAAAAAAAAACCCTCAAATTTTATAATGTTCTGAGTTTGTGGGTTTGTGGTTTTAATAAGCTGAAAATCTTAATCAGCAAAGTTACAACAAGGAACTGCTTGAGATGTCAATTTGCGTGGAATGGCTCAATAAGATGTGTTGCTTTCATCTTTTATGTTAAATTGCCAAAATAAAACAACTTTTACTTGATATTCTCATTTTTCGGGTACTACCTGTGTGTGTGTATATCAACTCTGGAACAGGAATCTGTTCCTGCTTTTATATATATTCTTATAATGTGCTTCTTAAATTGTCTTCAGCTATGAACACCAGCCGCTACGCCGAGAGTTACAAGATCCAAACGTATGCAGACTACATCCAGAGCAAGCAGGACAAGGACAAGTCGGGTCAGACGGCCAAATCATGGGGCGAGGACGGCTGGATGAAGTCACGCTACACCTCCTCCTCCTCCTCCGCTTTTGGATACCCCAGGTACGTCTGAGCCGAGAGGCTCCCCTTTGTCCCTCGAGGTCAAGTGTGTAATATTTGGAGATTTTAAAGAGGAAACTGCAACATTGAGCGGCTCTGTTTCAGACTGCAGCATCTTTCACCGTCCGCAACGCAAGATTTCTTTAAATGTTGCCTATAGCGCCGATAATCAACGTGATTGGGCGGTGCAGTGCGGCTAGAAGTGAGAGACGTTGCAGCGACCAATCAAACAAGTCTGGGTGGGTTCGGGGCGTGGCGTTCCCCATTTCCTCCTAGGGAAAAATATCTCTCCTCCGGAGCTTGCCAGCGAACTACGGTGGCCTGCACACCCAAACGTCCACTCTCCTCGTACACCTTCTCCTTTGAAGACGCCAGCAGTCGGCCTAAACACGAGACGCGCTGTCAGGCAGCTGGATTGTCCACGCCAGGCTTCCTTAGAAATATGAGGGTGCAGGATGGCAGCTAACTGGCAGCAATACTCCTGATCTATGGAGATTCTTTTATTCTACGTTTATTATACACTTCATCTGGCTGTTCTTCACGGCACAAGTAATCCAACTGGATGGTATGACTGTCATCGGTGCTACTATGGACACACAACAAACGAGCAAACTGAGATTGGCAGTTTGTGAGGAGCGAGCGTGGCTAGAAATAGGAAACTGGAACTGTGAGAAAGAACCCTTCAAAAAACTTTTCTACTGCCAGTGCACTTTTATTAATGTATTTGTGGGAAGTATAATAAATGATAAAAATCAAGCCAAATATTTTTTTTTTTCTTCTTTTTTTTTTTTTTCTTTTAATTTTTTTTCCTTTTTTTCCAAGCCAATTATTATTACACGCTGGACCTTTAAGTACAGCAAAAAAATGTTTTCATTTGCCCTATTTAATGCACTGTCTTCCGCTCCCTCACTCCCCCGCCGCCCCCCCCACACAGATGTTTGAGGAAGCGCAGCATCAGTCCTGTGCAGGGAGGAGAGCCGGGCACTGGAGAGGCTGCAGTCACAGATGGCTGGAGTCATTACTCGTATCCAGACAGCGCCGGCAGCAAGAAGATGAGAACTGACGGTATGGAAATCGGCTCCTCGTCCTCGGCCTGATCAGATCAGCTGGATCTCCGAGTGGCAGCAGTACCAGTTGTGGCGTGGCGGCGGCGGCGGTTCAAGCAGATGTGGTGCTTTGGTTTCAGGATGCATTTTGTGAGGCGTGACCGAGAGAGAAATGTCTGCACGGCAGCGTGTTGTTTGCTTGAAGTCTGTGTTTGATTTGATTTCCTCTGAATGACGACTGGCAGATGGACTCTCGCAGGCAGAGCGCTCACAATGCACCGCCGCTCACCACCTGGTGCACTCAGTCATTCTGGACAACTTTGAAAATGAATCCAAATGTGATTTCCATCACCCCTAGAGTTGTGCAAAACCTAAACATGGCTTTTGAAAACTGGTGATGGAAAAAAAAAAACTGCACTTGGAAAAACCTCTCAAATATGGCTTTGAGGCTCTCATCAGGTGGTTTTTCACACGCGTCCATGTAGAGGAATATCGCTAAAGTGTCATGGAAAGACTTTTTCACTGACCAGTGAAAATGGCGCGTTAGGATTGGACGGAGGAGGAGACGCAATATTTTTTTACAGGTCATGATACATGGTACAAGATACTTGACGGCAAACAAACAAAAGAAAAGTTCATTAAAAATAAAACATTCACATTACGGCTTAACCCGCTTCACAAGCGTCAACCTGCCGCCCCACCCCCCAGAACCGTCATGTGTAAGGTCGGGTATCGAATGGTTTACATCTCTCTGTTAGCACGATAATGCCTGGCCTTGGAAGTGATGAGCACCGTTTGCTTTTTGATTGGAAGAAAACATTTGAAAACTCCTTGGCGTAGAAGATCTTTTGAACCCTCTCTGTACCTGCAATGTGTTTGACAAAGCTGCACTTCCTGTTCTAGACGCCGGCGGTCAGACAAACTCTGACGCTGTTGAAAGCAAGACTTCAGAGGGATGGTTGAAGACCACGTACGTATAGCGACTCTCATCCTGCCTGCTTGGGGGGTCTCCTCTTCCTACCACTTCCTAAGACCTGGCTCTCTGTTTGTGCTGCAGAGATTCCAATTCTGCAAGGCTGAGTCCAACCCCTGAAGAAGAAGAAGAAGAGGAGGAAGAGGAGGAAGAGGAGGAGGACAAGGATCCCGAGAGCGTTGAGCCAACCAACAACGCCGAGGGGACGGGGAACTGGCTGCAAGCATCAGCGAAGAAGAGTCAGAACAAGAAGAAGAAATCCAAAGGTGCGTTTGAACAAATCAGTCGTCATGCTGCCAGAGAAGTCAACGCGTCGCTTTGCATCAGAGCAAGCCAACCATGGCTGATGGCTCAACCTTCAGCATCCAACAAACGTTCTGTCAGAGTAAAGTCATGAGTCTGACCTGAGCAGTGTCCTTCTAAATCTGACGATGGCTGAGTTGGTTCAGATTGACTAAGTCAATTCTAATATTTGTAACAATTGCAGCAGCTCTGTTAACCATCCCTCAAATCAACACTGTGCTCATGGAGTCAAAGCAAAACTAGAAAGTTTTCAAATTCATAAAACTAAGACCCCTGTTCAAAAATACTGGGGCGCTATGTTAAAAAAAATCTCTTTATTGGCAAATTGGAGCTCATTATTTAAACTAATACTGCTATTTAAAGATCCAGTGTTTAACTTTTTTTTTTTCTAAGAGAGTGTGTTTCATATTCAGTGCACTGTCAGGCAGCAGTGCAACACGGCGGCTAACTAGGAGCAAGACCCTGATTGCTCTGCTTATTGTTTTATATGTATACAGGTAGTACCTGAAAAATGAGAATATCAAGTAAAAGTTGTTTTATTTTGGCAATGTAACATAAAAGATGAAAGCAACAACTTTTATTGAGCCATTCCACAGAAATTGACATCTCAAGCAGTTCCTTGTTGTAACTTTGCTGATTAAGGTTTTCAGCTTATTAAAACCACAAACCCACAAACTCAGAAAAATATTATAAAATTTGAGGATTTTTTTTAAGCTGCAAGACCTGATCAGCAAAATCCAAAGAAATAAAAACTTGAAATATATTGATTTGCATATTATTCCTTTATATAATATGTCAAATTCACCTTTGAAGTTGAATTTTTATTTATTATTTACAGCCCATGCATACTAACAGTTAAGATTTGAGAATAATAGCTAGAATAATTTTGAAAAATGGCCCTTGATGTGTGTGCCCCCCCGCCCTCCACATCCCCCTCCCTCTCCTCTAGGTGCTGAATCTACAAAAGCCCTCTTTGAGGTGCCAGAGGTGTGGTAGCGAGAGAGGCTGCCGTCTCGCCACCCGAGCTCCGGCTGACTTTGTTGAGAAGCGCTTGGAAAAAAAAAAACTCTCTGGTGAGGTCGTACTCGGGCGCGACCGTTGCCGTCACCCTCCGGTGGTTCATCCACTCCAGCAGCTGTGGAACTTCACCTCAGCCAGGCGCTTAGACTACACACTTGAGAGAGTGAGAAACCACAAGCCATAAGAATAATAACAACAACTTCAGCTGCCATGTTTCCATCCTGCGACAAGCAGGTGGGAAAGACACGCTGGCTAATCAACGTTCAAACGCACCTCTGTAATATCAGAAAAACACACACAAGTCAAAGCATGTTCATATATATATATATATTGTTGCTCAGAATGGAATCTGCCACCGGTCCACATCACATTTTTTTTACATGACAGCTACACAATCAAGTTGTATTTGGCGTGAGTGGATTGTGTGTTTTTTGAGTGAAGGAGATTTTACATTTTCTTCCAACTTTTGTATGTGTATCTATTAAAAGTGTCAAGACACCAACACCACTTGACAGGTCCTGTAGTTTACAATGTCTGATTTATTTAGTATTTTAATGCTGTCGCAATTTATTTTTCCATCTTTTAAAAAAAAAAAAAAAAAAAAAAAAAGCCTCATCTCCTCGTTTTATTGAACGTATAAACTTCTCAGTGACAATGTGATGTTTCTTATGGTGGCATTTTGATCAACTATAAGAGGTGATAGTTCAGTGGGATGTGCGAGGGAGCGGGTGGGGTTGTACAAAATACCATTGTGTTAAATGTTTTGTAACGGTCGTTGTGCGAGTGTGTCCACATGCAAAATGTGTCAACGTTAATATGATGTGTACATTTTTTTTTGTATAAGATGTGAAATATTTCCTCAGCAAGGGGGGAAAAAATTAAAGAATGTTTCTTAGTACTTTGGTCTCTGCTTCACGTCCATCCGATGTCACTAATTCTCTTTTGTGTCGTTTTAATTTTTTTTTCCATGATAAAACAACATGATGGGACCCAGTGGCAGTCGGTGACGTCATATTTACTCCACCCTAAATGAATATACACCTCATAATATCCTCAATATGACTCGAATCTATTCAGAATGACGCATCACATCACCTTATAGGAGACCTAGTGGAGCAAAATGTAGTTTCTGGAGCATTTAAATTATAATCAAGACTCAGTAACTGAGGCCCCTGATGCTGTCAAAACTTACAGATAAAAAGGTGATTTTAAGAGATTCCTCAGCAAAGTTTTAAGAAGTCCACGAACACCAAACTGAGCTTCTCTTCTTAAGCTCGGTGAGAACTGGTCCAATAAAGTGCATTGATTCAAACAAGACGACAAGGAAACAAACTGTTGAATTATTAAGTTATTAAACAACTGAACATGTTGGTGCAGCTGCTGCGCTAATGCGCCACGGTATTTAGTTCTCGGGGCTTCTTATCCAATCACGTGTGAAGTTCAGCGTAAAGCAGCTAGCTGGTCTTGGCGTTGCAGATTCGAGATCTGATTGGCTGTCTCAACTGACGGTGATCCAATCAATCAATTCCGCCAGCGTCAGGCAGATTTTATGGCGCCTGGCAACATAAACTAGCTGAAATATAATTGGATTAAAAACTCGACCATAACGTAAGACAATGGAAGCAACGCAACCAAGTGGATATTATATTGTGATAAAAATAAAGCATGGAAAATAACTTTATAATCATACTAACGGGAAAATGTACTTTTTTAAGTATGTTTATGCCAGCAGAGAAGACCTCACTGGCCCAGGCTCAACAGTTTAGAAAACTTGGGACAAAGAATGTCAGGGATTTATTTATTTATTTTATGTTATGTTATGTTATGTTATGTTAAAAAAAACACTGCATGTGAGGTCAACTGAACGCTCTAAATTGTCCGTAGGTGTGCATGTGAGTGTGAATGGTTGTTTGTCTCTATGTGGCCCTGCGATGAACTGGCGACTTGTCCAGGGTGTCACCCTGCCTTCACCCTACGACAGCTGGGAGGGGCTCCAGCAGACCCCCGTGACCCTGAGCTCAGGAAGAAGCGGGTATGGAAAAATGAATGAATGATTTTCATTTATTTTTTTTAAAACATTTTTATTAATGTGACAGCCCTCACAGACTGGAATAAACAGCTACTTTTTTTTCTTTCTTTCTTTCTTTTTTTAAAAAAAGCTCCTTGTGAATGCAGAGGGTTTGTGGTGCATCCCAGGTTTCAGTTCTCAAGAAGCTTGTTTGACTTCCAGGAAGCACAAACCAGGAATTTGTCCGTGACCGCTGGGAGGAGAAAGAGAAAAACCATTTAGAAAAATTGAGCTGAGGGAATCTTTCTCCCACGTGATGCCAGTCTTCACCTCAGAAGCACCGCTGACAGGGTTCCGTCTGGCAGAGATCTGAAAAGCTTCCCCAGTCGCCGGTCCAGCTTCTGCATCCTGAGATCCACTTCTAGATCCACTTCTAGATCCTGTGTAGAACACACTCATTTATTGTGCTGTGTATTACGGTAATAATGGGTATTGTGGGGGTGGGTTGGCTTTATGATTTTATATTGGTAAAAGCTTCATTCGTTCATATTCATAGATCCAAGTGATGAACCACCTGAGGGCTGCAATCAATCACTTTTCTCTCCTCGCTGTCCCTTCCAGTGTTCTGCTCTGGATCCACCGCTGCTGCTGCTGCTGCTGCTGCAGGTGGTGGTGGTGCTGCTGCTGCTGATGCTGCTGATGCTGCAGGTGGTGCTGCTGCTGCAGGTGGTGGTGCTGCTGCTGCTGCTGCCACGGCAACCCAGGAGGGCAGGTGGGGCGGAGTGACGGCGGGACAGACCAGGTAGTTCTGCGTCTTCAGTTCCTCCGAGTAGCTGAGGGCCACCTGCTGGTCCTGTGACCGCTCAAACACTGGGACACGCACATCCATCCATCAATCAATCAATCAATCAATCAATCAATCAGCATTTATTATTTATATTCCAGCGCTTAATCACAATCAAAAGGTGCCTCAAAGTGCTTTGTAAAATCAGAGAAAAACCAACCGGTCCCCCAGAGCAGTAGAGGGCGACAGTGGGCAGGAAAAACTCCTCTGTGGGAAGAAACCTGGGCTGTGTCTCAATTCAGGGTCGGCCGGGTCCTTCTCCGTTGGACGGTTCCTTAGAAGGACCCGGCCGACCAAAGACCCGCCTCCCCGCTAACCAAATGGGACGGTCTAGCCTTCGGCGTATTTCCTGGTTGCGTCACCGCCGTTCCCTCCTGCTGGCCAACCCCGGAAGTGACGTTTTTATAGCATCAAGCTAACCATCGAATTATCATAACATTTAAATAGGCTTAAATGTTAAAGTAGCGGGCTGCTTTCGCTGCTGTCCGTGTGGAATGTGTTTTTCCCGTGTTTGGGAGGGTCAGAGGTCAGAGGTCAGAGTTCGTGGTGGCACATGATCCACCGTTAAATCAAGTCCTGGGTCCTGATCTTGGTGGTAAGGTTGAAGCAATGGCACTGAGACTCTTGCGCGCGCACAGACACACACACACACACACACACACACACACACACACACAGAGTGCCGTGAGTGACTCACCAATCTGTGCGTGTCCTGCTCGTCTCCCCGCGTCGCTGGCCAACGAGACGCTGCTGACGGGGCCGAAGCGAGCGAACGTCTCCCTGATCTTCTCCTCACGCGGTGTCCCGTTGGCTGTAACAGGGGCCAGGGTGTGACCTTTGACCTCGGCAGAAGCGTCGAATCCTACGACGGCGTGGAGCCGACTGGAGTTGAGGCCGTCGCTCGCCAGAGCGTCCAGGGTCACGTCCAGGTCCAGCGTGGACTCATCGACGGGTCTCTGGACCTGCAGAGGAACCCAGGAGGAACGTGGTGAGACACACACACACACAGTGGAGCCAACCAGTGGTGAATGGATGAGCGGGACGAGAGTCTGACCTTGATGCTGTGTCCCTTCACGTCCAGGCCGTTGAAGGCCGCCAGGGCCAGCAAGGCT
The DNA here is from genome assembly GCA_009823395.1 of Thamnaconus septentrionalis. NCBI lineage: Eukaryota > Metazoa > Chordata > Actinopteri > Tetraodontiformes > Monacanthidae > Thamnaconus > Thamnaconus septentrionalis. Next base: position 31,843,978 of record CM020501.1, on the reverse strand, counting down.
CCCTCCAGCAGCTGGAACTCGATCCTGGCGTGAGCCTGAAGGGAAGTCGCTGTCAGATCTTTCTTCAGGGTCATCTTAGGTCAGTGCTTCTCCACTGGTGGAGTCTCAGCACCCACAGTTCCCTTGTTATAAAGTTGCCGTCTAGTTGCCATTTATTCAACAGCGCTCCAATTTAATCCACAAGAAATAAAAAAACGAATCCCACTTTCTATCATATCTAGAAAATAAATGAGTGAAATTATTCTAACTAATTAACGCGACCACTGTCTTCACATAGATGAATCATCATCATCATCATCATCATCATCATCATCATCATCATCATTATTACTAACAATGTATAACTCAAGGCTAACTGAGCTAACGTGTCATTTCAGCAGAGTGCAGCAAACTGGTTGCTCTTCCAGTGACTCGTGAAGCGGCTCTCGGGTTCGGCGCGGCTCCTGCTTCAGACACAGTCAACCAGCAGATGGCGGCGGAGGGCAGACGTACTCTGACGGCGGTGAGCAACATGTGGACCCTGTGGATGGGTCCGCAGCGGGCGAACAGCCGCCTCACCTCCGCCTCGGAGAAGCAGGCGGGGAAGGGGCCGGCGAACACGGAGCTCATCCTCCTCAGACTGCCACACACCTGCAGCGCAACACACACACACACACACACACACACACACACACACAATCAGCCAGAGCAGGTTGACACCAGCCTGAGGTGCAGCAGCAGCAGCAGCAGCAGTAGCAGAGGTCCTCACTCTCTGGTGGTGCTGCTCCCGCTGGGGGAAGAACCTCTCCAGGCGGCACCAGGACGACGAGAACTGCAGCACCGAGAGGAAGGAGGGACCGACCCGAGTTCTGAAGGAGGACAAGACCTGAGGAGGAGGAGAGAGGGGGGGGGAAGGAAGAAGGGAGGAAGGGAGGAAGGGAGGAGGGACGAAGGAAGAAAGAAAGAAGGAAAGATATATAGAAAGAAAGAAAGAAAGAAGGGAGAGAGAATAGTAAGAAAAGAAAAAAGAAACAAAGAAAGAAAGAAGGGTGGATATAAAGGTAAGAAAAAAAGAAAGAGAGGGAGGAAGGAAGGAAGGAAGCATGGAAAGAAAGAAAGAATGAAAGAAAGAAAGAAAGCAGGGAGAGAGGATAGTAAGGAAAGAAAGAAAGAAAGATATATAGATAGAAAGAAAGGATAGGAAAGAAAGAAAGAAGGGTGGATATAAAGGAAAGAAAAAAGAAAGAGGAAGGACGGGCAGCGGGAGGGACAAAGGAACAAAGAAAGAAAGATATATAGATAGAAAGAAAGAAAGGAGGATAGAAAGAAAGAAAGAAAAAGGGAGAGAGGATAGTAAGAAAGGAAAAAAGAAAGAAAGAAGGGTGGATATAAAGGAAAGAAAAAAGAAAGAGAGGAAGGAAGGAAGGAAGGATGGTAAGAAAGAATGAAAGAAAGAAAGCAAGCAGGGAGAGAGCAGAGTAAGGAAAGAAAGAAAGAACGGAAGGGCAGCACAACAGTCAAAGGAAGACAGAGGTGGAAGATGAGGTCAGTGTCACTGCAAAACTAGACTGACAGGGTTCCATGGGATTTCCATGACCTTCCCTAAAGCCAGACTTTATTAAGCTTTATTATTAAAAGCTAAGAAGCTGCAGGTGGGCGTCCTCACTCTGATTGGCCCAGTCTCACCTGCTTGTCTGACTGCAGCCACAGCTGATAGGACGGATCCAGCTGGACGTGATGGGACCTCCTGCCTATGAAGACCACCGAGCGGCCCAGTGCGGCCAGGACGTCAGCAAAGCTGCAGCACCACACACACACACACACACACAGTCAGCAGAGTACAAATACTTTGTCACTGCACTCAAGTCTATTTTTTTTAGTGTATCTGTGTATCTGTACTTAACTTGAATATTTTGAATACTTCTTTGAATACTTTTCACTTTCGCTCCCCACATTTGTACACAAATATCTGTACTTTCTGCTTCTCACATTGGGAAAAACATGTTGTTTGCTTTTGTGTTTAAAAGTGTTGAAAAGATACAAATGTGTTGGAAGTCATGCAGTTCCATGCAGTGGCCTGAAGTGGTGATAATTGAACAATAATAATAAAATAACAATGAGGTATTTTTTTACATTTTACTCAAGTACATTTAACAAGTACATTATTAGTATTTTTTTTTTTACATATTATTATTACAATCATTCTATACATGAATATCTATCTATATCTATATTATATATATATATATATATATATATATATATATATATATTAAATCTATATAGACTTATAAAATTTCTCCAGTGTTCTTACAGTTGAATTCCTGTCATCTAGTTGTATAAACTTAATTTAGTTCATAAGTTTGTATATTTATTTGAGTTTAGGGGTAGGTATATATAAGTTTATACTTCCTCCTACCCCTTTTCTGACATGAATAACATTACTTTAATGTATATTTCACTGGTGTTTGTTTACTTATCCAATTTTTTTCTTCTTTTTTTTTTCTTTCACATGTTGGTTTTTGTATCCTTTTTATTTTCTCATTTTCTTTCATGTTCCAAATAAATAAATCAAATCAATAATAAGAAATGAAGGTTGTGTTGGGATGTTTGATTGATTGATTGGCTTTCAATCAGCGGGAGGACTTCTGGTGTGTGCGGTACCTTTGACTCGCAGCCGGTCCAGGTGAGGGATCAGAATCCTCCTCCTCTAACTTGTAACCCCACAGCTTCTCCAGGTGGAGCGCCACCACCTACACAGAAGGAGGTGAAGGACAGTAGCAGTGCAGCCTTGGAAATCGGCTGAAACGAGGGCGCATTCCAAGTACACATTTGGAGCGTCCTTCGGACTTTTGGGAATTGGGACGAGCCTTCGCGCAGTGCTATGACGCAACTTCCTTTCATAATGCGCACTTCAAGGATGCAGACCCTGAATTGAGACACAGCACACGTGTGTGCGTGTGTGTGCGTGCGTTACCTGCCGAGGTCCTGCTTTGATAAAGTATTGTGCCAGCTCCAAGGCTGCCACGGCGTCCTCAGTGGGATTGTGACCCTTCCCACCTTCGTCCATTTGGATCTGCCTCCTAAGATTGGAGGGAAAGTTGACTTCAAACGGCTGTCGCAGGTGGATGAGGCAGAAGAGGGCCGAGTGGGAGGCAACTTACTGCAGCACCACCTCAGCCAGAACCTTCAGCTTGAATTTTTGTCCAAACTCTCGCTTGTACAGCAATGAGGTGTCGATAATATGAGGGTGGATCAACTGCAAAACAGGAAAACATACATTAAACTAATATATATATATATATATATATATATATATATATATATATATATATATATATATATATATATATATATATATATATATATATATATATATATATATATATATATATATATATATATATATATATATATATATATATATATATATATATATATATATATATATATATATATATATATATATATATATATATATATATATATATATATATATATATATATATATATATATATATATATATATATATATATATATATATATATATATATATATATATATATATATATATATATATATATATATATATATATATATATATATATATATATATACAAATACATATATATATATATATATAAAAGAAATATAATATTTTTTATTTTTTTTTGATGCAATCGTGAACAATAGCCAGGTAAGATACTGTGTCCACTATCCATTGGCCAGTCATGCGGTTCACTGCAGCTCAGCAGTGAACCCATTTTCAAACCCATTTTCTGACAGATCAAAGAAAACAAGAAACAACGTCAAAGAAATTGATTTAAAACTAAAGAAGATTAGAGAACTTATGATGCATTTCCATCAAACGTCCATAAAGTCTTTCTACCAACATTTTAATTATAAATGATGTTTTCAATTTAGTCCATAATAACTATTAATTAGGGATTTAGAACAGGCAGACAGTGTAGTAATGTGCTGACTGAGGCAGCATGCAGTGGACAGTGTTTCCAGCGTTGAACTCAGAGGTTACTTGAGGTCATGTCATGTTCCTCTTCATGCACGTCAGTACCGTCAGTTTCCCACCTTTAGAGCCATGAGGTCGTTATTGACCGAGTGGCCCACCAGAACTGCATCGGCCGGCAGCAGACTCTGAAGCTTCACCTGAACATCTCTCAGGCTTGTTGTGATTGGTCGCAGCATCTTCGCAGTTATACCAGAGAACCTGGCCAAAACACAAGTAACTACACAGTAATTAATGTTGTTTTAAAAAAAATCCTTAAAGGTCCAGTGTGTAATATTTGGCTCGATTTTTGATTTTTGTGTCAGTACAAGCTTAATATACTGCCTAGAAATACAACAAATGTAATTGGTTTTCCTACCCTTAGAACGGTTCTCAAATATATATAAGAACCAATGCATCAAGGGTCTTGCTTCCAGTTAGTTGCCATCTTGCACTACCCTATTTCTAAGGAAGCCTGGTGTGGACAATCCACCCGTCTGACAGCGCGTTTCATGTTTATGGTGACTGCTCGTAACCTCCGAAAAGCCAATGAGGAAAAAGGTGGACAAGGTATCCAGGTTTGTGCTCGCAGGCCACCGTAGTTCACTGCCAAGCTCGGGAGAGGGAGGGGGAGCAAATGAGCGCTGCAATCTACAAATGCAACCACTTGTCGGCGCCGTTTCTTCTTCAAAATCTCTAAATATTACACGCTTAACCTTGAAGATGATGATGATGATGATGATGATGATGATGATGACGTGTGTGCATGTGTACTTGGTAAGGTAGTTGAACACTCTGTTGGGGGGTTTCACCAGCTCGTCCAGGATGCATTTCCCATCACTGTCCACCAGGGACACCCGGGCCAACTCGTACCCCTTCTCTGTCAAACACTGCAGCACAGAAACAGCATTAGAGGGACCGATAACTGGCCAGAGTACAGTTCAAACGTTACTAAAGAGGTATGACTGTTGAAGCAGTGTGGCAACGTAAACACTGCTTAACATAAGCACTGTTTCTTTTGAAGAAAATCAATTTTAGAAAATCCATAAAAGCGCCGTAATAAAGTGTTTATTACCTATTAACGGTCTAATAGTTGCCGATCATATTGAGCATCTCACCATCTCACAGTCAAGTCCGTAAAGAGGGCTGCTGTCTGTCACCTGGTCAGTGCTGTCTGTGCACACAAATTCCTCAAAGCCTGGCATTCCTTTGTGGAAATAAGCACCAAAAAAAAGAAGCGCAGGAGTAGAGTTGACACTGTTATAAACTTCTAAAACACGTCTTCAGTTCATATATCTTTTGTACAACTATGAGGCCACTGATTGAAAGTGTATGGACCTTATTGTTTTCAAGGAACAGCAATACCTGTGCATTATTTACAATGTCCACGTCAGGTACATGTGTAGTAAGAAAAATCTTGAAAAGTGCTGATCTAGTTTAGGATGAATTGTCTTTTTAAAAAAAGAAACTCACCTTTAACTGGGTAGTGTTGTTTGATTTTCTCCTCCTGAGTGAGAAGAAAGGCTGTCAGCCCTCGCGTCTGTGTTCCAAACTTCATTATCACTGGGTGACTCCTCAGCGCTGCAGCAGTGCACAAACACAAAGGCCAGCAAAAAAAAAAAGAATTATTGAGTGGCTAGAAATGGGAAAACTCCTCAGTGCTTCTTTGACGCTTCCAAGGCTTTTGATCGTGCGAGCCATGGAAAGTTATTTAAAGAAATTGAGCGAAGCAGGTGCTCCTAAATACATTGTAAGAATCCTCTTGTGTTGGTATGCACACCAAACATACCACACAATACCACACACATAACACAACCTTGAGTCTGTTCATAAAATCTATCTATCTACCATTAACCTCCAAAACATCCACGGTCTGCTGTGATTGGCCACAGCAGACTTTTTCCAAATAACAGCAACTAAAATTTTACTTGCAAACAAAAGTGCATGCAGGAAAGAACAGGCGTGCTTCCTCACCTTTGTGCAACTGACTGCTCGCGCTGTGTCCCTGCGATGCAGACAGTGCATCTGACTGAGGCACTTGACTGGAGAAGATGTCGGACGCCACCGCTGTGGATGACGGAGTGAAGGTGACCCTCTAATGGGAGGAAAACCAAACATCTTCAGTTAACCCAAAAGCATCGGCCATACGACGGTGGTTTCTCTCACTGGGCAGGGACCACTCACGGTGGTGTAGTTGGTCCTGAGACGTGGCAGAGACAGGAAGTGGTTGTAGAAGTCGCCCTGGGTGAGACCATCCACAATCACGACATTTAAGGCCTTGATCCTCTTCTGGTGACGGAGTCTGCACCAACTGCAAGTAGCGTACGCCCAGACACAAAGGAGCACAATGAACTTTACGTACATCATTCATTGGAGCAAAAAAAAAAAATACATGACAGTATGAAAACATTTTCTATCCTGTGACATCACCTGGGTTGTTTAATGCCGCCCTTTTTCCCAAGGGCAGCATAATGCAGCAGCTCTATCAGCTCATTAAGAGCGACTGGTTGTTGACTCAGGTGAACACAGATCTTCGGTGGATGAGAGGAGCATCCACTCTCGGCCTCATCGTGTTCACGCACTGTTTTCAATCTCTTGGCGTCGTCATGTGCTTCAGGGGAGACACTCTTCCTTTTCCTGGTGTTATGTGTTGCTGATGGCAGTTCCATCATTCAACAACAGTTCCTACAGAGAAACATGAAAAAACAAAAACATTGAAATTGCATTGTCTTGCTGTTACTTTCATTCTTCTTTCATTCATTTTCAGTCTTCTTTCATTCATTGTCCTGCCATGAGCCCTCTTCATCTCCTCTGGGACTGGGATTCATTTGCACATTGCAACATTATTTGTAGTTTGTTTGTTTGTTTGTTTTACTCTTCTGAGTGCGTTTTATTTATTGTCCTGAGTGTTTTATTCTTAGTGTTTCATTTTGTGTGTGTTGTTGTTGTTGTTGTTTGTTTTTAGCCGAGAACTACCTCAAAACGAAAATTTCGTAATAAACAATAAACAATCTTGAATTTTCATATTTATATGCACATAGGACTTATATATTCCAACAAAAATACTCATTGTCGGTATCCTGGAGCACTTAATCCTGGCACTAGCCATGACACACTTGACTTAAAAACGTTTTATTACTAAAAATGTAGGTTAAACGCTTAATTTGTCAAGAAAAGGAGCCAACAAGCAATAAGAGCCACACGTTTAATTTCCATCAACCAATGTCACAACCGTGTCATATAGCAGTAATGACTTAGTACTACAACCGAGTGGACTGTGGGATGGGAATAAGGAAACAGACACGCTGCAACAGCCAGGTCAATAAAGTTAAATAAACTGTTCGACTCTTCTAATGGGATTCGGGGGTTGGCTCGACTTTGGTTAAAGATACGTGACTTTGTAGCGAAACAAAAAAATAAATAAATAAATAAAACTTTATACGTAGCGGTGTTAAAAAGTTGGAGTTAATACATTGTAAAGTTTCGTAAACGTTACGTATCGCCTCCCTTTCGAAAGGCTTCTTCAAATATATGTGTAGACTTAGCACCTCTGGGAATGGAACTACGAGACAATGCGAGTAAATATAAAATACATGACTATACCGTTGATCGTTGGTCTAACCGGGTCTTCATTCACGTTGTCGAGGTTTCGGCACGCAGGCTAACTCCGCCTACTTCCTGGTCGCGTCATTCTACGATCTACGGAATCCGAGTTTGGACAAATGTCATTACAAGTATTCACGTGTGAAACAATTGAACCATATCTAAAGCGGTGGGACCCGGTCGTGTAGCCCCGCCCCCAGGCCCGGCTCTGACTTGTTCGGCCAATGAATACATCCAGACCGGGGGTTGAGTCAAGTACAACAGACCGTTTCGTGGGATGCAGGAAATACAAGGTAGCGGTGCAGCGAGAGACCTACAAAGCTTTCAGTGCGGGTAATTGTGTGTCGCTGCTCTGGAAAATTAGTATAATAGGTCTCCTTTAAACCCAGGAAACCAACAATGTCTTTGTCCAAGGTTTTGGGGATTTTATTAGAAATACAGTCGCAACGGCAACCGAGGAAACATTTGCAGTTTCTCAGGAAGTTGTCGACGAAGATGAAATAGAGCGTTTGTATCAAAAGTCCTGGAATCCGAAAGTAAAATTGCAACGTTTAGGTAAGTCACCGGTTTCAATGTAATTTTTTTTTCTGATAATCGGACGCTTAAGTCATACACAGCATACAGTATAAGGCAGTGTTGTGTTCGAACGATCGTTGACTGGACCTGGGTTTTGTGTCCCTCCAGAGCTCTTACAGCAGCGTGTCTGTAAGAGAGAAATGCTTGTGGATGATCAACCATCGGTGAACCAAGACAGGAAGTCCAGTCTGAAGCACGAGGAGTGTGAGCATGCACAGATTAAAGAAGAACCAGAAGAACTGCCTACCAGTGAGCTCAGTCTGAAGCAGGAGCCTGGTGAGCCCAAGTGGACCTCTGTCAAAGAGGAAAGTCACAGGACTGAAGATCCAACTGTGGACGACAGGCATCCTGAGGAATCTTCACAGGAGTTTGGAGTTATTGTGTCTGTGGTGTCATTAGCCAACTGTCAACTGCTGAAACTTACTGTCAACTCTGATGATTCCCACAGTCAAGATCAGAAAGGAGGTAAACGAAAAGACCCAGCAAGTAACGGTCTGAGAAGGAGACGCCATAAAGGGCAAACTAACATAGTCAGAACCCCCATCCCATCCTCTTCCACTTGTGACAAATGTGGCAAAGATTTTGAAGACGGGTCACGTTTGCTTACGCACCTTCTGAGCCACATTGATCAGAATCAGGTTGCCTGCAAAACATGTAAGATTGAGTTTCCGAGGCACAACTCCCTGTTACATCACATAAAGACTCACACAGTAGAGAGGCCACACCTTTGCCACGCCTGTGGGAAAACCTTTTTGTTCAGGTCTGGTCTGATATATCACATGAGGCAACACACAGGTGAGAGGCCACATGTGTGCAAAACATGCGATAGGGGTTTTTCACAGAAGTCAGCCTTAAAATCACATCAGACTATACACACAGGCGAGAGGCCACACGTCTGCAAAACATGCGGTAAGGGTTTTTCACAAATCTCACATTTAAAATCACATCAGGCTGTACACACAGGTGAGAGGCCACACGTCTGCACAACATGCGGTGAGGGCTTTTCACGAAAGTCATCCTTACAATCGCATGAGGCGACACACACAGGTGAGAGGCCACATGTCTGCAAAACATGCAGGAAGGGTTTTTCACGAAAGTCATCCTTACAATCACATCAGACAACACACACAGGTGAGAGGCCACACGTCTGCAAAACATGCGGGAGGGATTTTTCATTTAGGTCAGCCTTAAGATCACATGTGGCAACACACACAGGTGAGAGGCCACATGTCTGCAAAACATGCGGTAAGGGTTTTCCACGAATGTCACATTTAATGAGACATCAGGCAACACACACAGGTGACAAGTCACATGTCTGCAAAACATGCAGGAAGGGTTTTTCACAAATCTCACATTTAATAAGACATCGGGAAAAACACAGGTGAGCGGCCATATGTGTGCAACACGTGGTCAGGGTTTTCTACAAATGCAAAATTTAACAGTACATTGGACAACATGTGGGAAAAGTTTTGCACTAAGGTTCTTCTAAAAAGACACAAGCTAACACACAAGTGAGAGGCCATAGTTGTGCCAAATATGTGAAAAAAAAAAGATTTTCGATTTTAGTCGTAAAAACATTTTAAGATGATAAGCTAAGTCAGTGACAAAAATATATATATATATATATATATATATATATAATAAATATAAATATATATATATATATATATATATATATATATATATATATATATATATATATATATATATATATATATATATATAGGGGAGGAACGTGCATATGTATATACTCATTATATTCTCTTGTTAATTCAATGTTAAAACTGTGAACCCTTGTATGTGTTGAACATTCCAGCATGGACGCTGTTTCGACCTAACAGCCAACAGACCTCGAATAAAACCTTCATCTGCAAGAGATCAAACTTTGTCTGACGTTGTCGTATACATACATACACACATAGATACATACGTGTGTGTGTGTGTGCATAAGGAACTAAAACGAAGACATACAAAGAAGGAAAAGAAGAAATGAAATAAATAAATGAAGTTTACAAATGATTATACATGAATAAATAATTAAACAATGAAACAAAGTCCCAAAATAAATACCATGGAATAAGGAGTTGCATGGTAATGTTCACTGAGTCATCATTCTTTATAATATTTGTCCATAACAGATGCAATTGTCAGAGCTTTCTTGATGTTCAGTCCTTTTGTAGTATTGGTAATATTGTTCCAGTGCATTTAGAAAATGCTTCAGGCTGGGTTTGGAGTCAGTCCATTGTTTCCTAAAAAGAAGTTTGTAGAAGCTGTACAACAAAAAAATGAAGTATTTTTCTTTCTGTTTTTCTTCAAAACAAAATGTATTTCCCTTTAAAGTGGATTGTGTGTCCAGTTTTCCGGTTGATGTAATTTTAGATTGGATTAGATTAGATTAGATTTAACTTTATTGATCCCAAATTGGGAAACTACACTGTTGCAGCAGTCAAAAAACAATACAAAAGGGAAAATAGAAGGATAAAAATAAACTATATAGTAGTAGTAATTTTGCACATCCCTCCACAATATTCTAGCATAGGCTCCCTAATGAATTGATTTGGGCACTTGTTTTTAATATCATTCCCTCCGAGGAATAAAGCATTACTGAGTGGATCTGTCATAGAGACAGTTGATCCTCTAATCAGCTGCAATACACTCCTCAGTATGGCAACGAAGACCACTGAATATTCTTTCAATATTCTTTGGGGTAATTGGCAACCTGAATTTATGAAAGAATTCTTCATACCCAATCAAGTGTCCCAGCAGTTGTCAACCCATTTTTCATAGTATTTCATTCATTAGTTCATAGTTTTTAATGTTAAGTCGACAAAGAGGGGCGAACTCAAACTATATCTGATGAGCTCAACCAGAAATCTATGCAAGATTGTTGAGATCTATCTTTATTACTCCAAGTATACATTTTTTGGTTTGGGTTTCTATGCCTCCAGATGTCAATAAGGCCCATTCTGTGACAAACATTCCCTAATTCGTTCATTACTCTGTCCTCAGGAGGCCATCTGTCCAAACTTGCATCCATAACTGTGTTAAAAGTCTCCTCCCCATAATACTTTGGCTGGAGGGAATGTTAGTGACAGCTCATTAATTTTGTTTTATATTGTTAAGAATGTAACTCCATTGTTTTGTTTACGATTGGATGCATACATATTTATAATAATAAACTGAAAATGATCAATTTCTACAAGAAGGATAATCAATCTACCATTAGCATTTGAAAAGTGATTGATAATATTCCCTTTAAACTTTCCCTGTAATACAGCGACCCCTGCTGGTGTGTTGCCACACATACAGTATATTTCAGTTATAGGTGTGAATAATGTTTGTGCGCACAGTATTGACATAAATGTAGTCATGTATCACAGAGATGAGTCATTGTATCAACAAGTTTGGCTTAAATAGCTTTTCCTGCTTAGCCGATATATTATCTATGTTAAATTATATATTTTAATTTGTGAAAGCGGAAAAAATGTTTCCGTTTCCGTTTCTTGGCTGCTCGTCATCGATGATCTCGGTGATTGTTTGGATTGACTAGCAAGCCGAACGAATCAAACGGGAAAGTACGGATGAGATTTAAAATTACAAAGCGCGAAGTTGTTGTTTCGACATAAAAGCTATGACTTAACCTTATTAGGTCCTGCTCTTTGTGTCCCGTATCTGATTTCAGCTTTCAGGACAAAAGCAGCGTTATGTCAACTAGACAACTGGCAACGTAAGTTACTATGTCAACATAGCTCTTTCACACGGGTTCAGAGCGATAACAACCATTGTTGTACCAGCAACGTGTATCTCAATAATTTCAAACACGTGTGATTGAATAGTGTTAATTTATTTTAAAAAAAAAAAAAAAAAAGTTGTATAATTGTAGTTTACCGCCGTTAATTAGTAACACATTTTCCTCGCTGTCTTATTGTTTTCAAAGAGAACTGGGGTTATTGAGGCAGCGGAGTCAGTCATCTCGTGGAAGACAGAAACCATTATTATCGAGTAAGTGGAACCACTGGTCTGTGTGGGTTGTGTTTACGCCACAGCATGTTGTCTGTACATTTTATATCGGAATAATGTTAAGAGTTCTAAGTGACGGATTTATACTTTCTTGTTCTTCTTAGATCAGATATTTTCATATCTGATTGTCATTGATTTTGAATCCACCTGCTGGAGAGAGAAAAACGCCTACAGCCAGGAAATCAGTAAGAGCGTTTTGTGTATCGCACATTGTTTCTCGTTGTTGTTGTTGCCCATGACATCAATCCCTGAACAACAAGTTATTCCCTCTGTGCAGTTGAGTTTCCTGCTGTTCTGCTGAACACATCAACAGGGGCGGTTGAGTCAGAATTTCATGCTTATGTCCAACCTCAGGAGCGCCCCATCCTGTCAGACTTCTGCACGGAGCTGACAGGAATCACACAGGTAGTGAATGGGAACCTGTGTAGTTACCGCAGCCTAGTGCACTGTATGGGTCCCCGATATTAATTATTTTCCTTACAGATGCAGGTTGAAAGAGGGATCCCCCTTCACATCTGTCTTTCTCGCTTTACCCGCTGGCTACAAAACCTTCAGCTCAGTATGGGTGTGACGTTTCCCTCTAAACAGAGATCTTCTGCACCGTCAGCTTCTCAGAAACTATGTGCTTTCCTCACATGGTCAGGTAAAGTTCATGTTATGTCTTTGTTTTAATCCCCATTATCCCTTTGATGTCACCATAGGTCTCTGACAGCTTCTGTGAGTAGTGAAAAAAAAAAAGTTCTTAAATTAGTCCCTTTGTATCAAAAGTAAATTTCCCAAATTAACCAAATATTTTGTTTTATTAAAAAAAAAAAATCAACTTATTATTTTTATTAAACATTTAGCCACATAGAGTGGGCCCTGTTTATTCCAACGTTCCCTTTCTGCTCTGATAAACAGATTGGGATCTCGGAGTTTGTTTGCAATACGAGTGTAAACGCAAGCAGCTCCATAAACCTGATGAGCTCAACAGTTGGATTGATCTGAGAAGCACCTACAGGGTAAGTAGGAATTTACAAAATTAGTATTACCTACTCATTATTATTGTCTTTTTTTTCAGACACATAGGAGTAATTTGGGAATACTTTGTGTCCAAAAACCTATAACTAGATATCATTTTATTTAATTATTATATCCGTTTGTTTCAGATGTTTTACAACAAGAAACCAAAGGGCCTTAATGGAGCGCTGCAAAATTTGGGAATACAATTTGAAGGAAGAGAACATTCTGGTACTCAAAAAGTCCTAGATCTCTCCAAAAAACTAAACCCAAATCTAAAAAAAAGAAGAATATTGATTCATTCCGTTTGGCTTCTCCTTTTGTAGGTTTGGATGACTCCCGGAACACGGCTCAGCTGGCTGCAAGGATGATGAGGGATGGATGTGTGATGAAGATCACCAGGAGTCTGGGGAGGGTGAGCGGCTGTTGTCCGTCGATGCGTCCTGCTTCGTAAACCGCCTGCCTCTCTTCAGCTTGTGGAGCAGATGCTATTTCCAATGATGATGTGGATATTTTAAAGGATACAACGTGACCATTTTTATTTTTCTCGATGTAGAATTTCAATGTTTTGCATGAAACCTTTTTTACTTAAATAAACAAATTTGTAAATGAACATGACATGGAGTTCTACACCTTTGAAATTAATATCTTGAATCTTCAAAAAATACTCTGGCGCTGACACTACTAACCTATTTATTTTGTCAAGAAAAATCAGGAATGATTTATAGTTTATGAACTACTCATGTTGCTTCTCTTTTTTTTTTTTGTCATTGTAGCCGTCATCAATTGCCAAGCCCACGTCAGGTCACACAGCTGCGGACGACAAAAGTGGAAGATGCAACACAGTCACAGAAGACAAAATTCTCACAACAGCAACAACGTCATCATCCGGTCACCCTCAAACATCTTGTCTGGTTAGGAAGTGTGCACAAAGTGTTTCAAATAATGTTGACACAAAGGACAGTGAGTGCCAAAGTTTGGTGTCACCAAAAACACTTCTGAATGGCACAGAAATGCCACCAGGGCTGAGCACCACCGGAGCAAAGGCGCTGACCGAAACCTCACCTTTGGCACTAAGAAGTTGTGCTTTGCCGCACAGCAGTGTCAGCACAAACAATTTCAAACTGCCTTCCACCACTTTTAGTTGCCTTTCCAATCAGATTCCACTACACCGCCCCACACAAACGGCAGTGGCGGAATGTTTTTCACTGGAAATGGACGATAGGCGTGGTTCATACGATGACGTCGTGCTAGAAGGTGACAATGAAGTCACCTTGGAAGCAGAGGGTCAATCTGATATTGGTTACACAGAGTTTGACGATGGCTGCTCTGTGTGGGAAGAGCCCAGAGATACACATTTATGCGAAGGTCTCGTCACATCAGAACACAAGAAGGCAAAGAGCTTTGAAGGCAACTTCATCCATCAAGCAGCCATCAGTGAGTCCTCAATGATGTCTAAATCTACGACAATAATCGGACACAATGTTAGCGTGTGCAACGTAAGTGGAATCAGACGGCAATCGCTGATCCCTGGGCCGAGTCCTTTTGCTGTCCCCAGAAGTGTCACTCATAATATTAAAAATGACCGTCATAACACAGAACTCGACGCCTCTCGGAAACTCCTAGCAAAGTCACATGGTCCCGGTGAAATCTCAAAAAGTGCAAAATCTCTAAATGCATCTTTACAATTTAAGAACATCCACTTCATACCTGCCAAGAGCTCCACTCCTACTTCCTCTGTGGCTCAGCCCAGAACGTTAGTCCCACCACACACAGGCCACAAGGGGGCTCCAAAGCCTTATTTCAAAATCTTCAGTGAAAATCCCCCCTGCTCCTCTTCCAGCAGATCTTTGTGTGCCCCCACAAACGCTCTCTCTTCTCGGTCAGTGAACACGCCCTCCGCACGTGGCAACGCCTCCCCATCCCTGTGGCAAAGACAAGTGGGCAGAAAATCACTTCTCCACTGTGTTTATGTGGCCGTCGCGCGAAACGTCAGCTTGTGTCCAACGGTGGCCCAAACCACGGAAGAGGCTTTTACTGCTGTCCAGTCCGCCGCTCAGTGAGTGGAGGCCAGGTGCGAAAGGGCTGCGAGTTCTTCAAGTGGGAGTCGGCGCTGATGAAGAGCTGCTCGGTGGTCTCTCCTGCCAGCAGCTCGTGCGCCTCGCTCTGTCACATCAAGTCGTCTCGGAGGAGTTGTCCACCCCAAAGTTCAGTCCAAAGAAAAAGCTTTTGAACAGTTGATGACTTAAATCATATTTGTGCCAAGCCAGTGCTTTGGTAGGTGGAATTTTAAAATGTATTTAAACATTTTACTCGTATTTATAAATTAAATGTATTTGTTATTTTTCTTTTATTTGTTGTAGTGCCTTTCTAATCTAATTTGTTTCTGTGTATTAGATCCAGTTCTTGTGAATTTGTCATTTGATAATCAAAGTAAATACTGTATATCATGCTATTACTATATATATTATAGTGTACTGTTTTTAAAGAAGATTCTAAAATCAATGGAGTGGTAAATGAACAAAATTAAAAATGAGCATTTTTTTTTTTTTTAAAAGAAATACATCAACTAAAACAACTGTGTGTGTCCACACTGTTGTTTCATCACTAACAACTCTTTTGATATCAGGAGTACGATATTTTACTACTTCACAGATGACGAACCAAACACTAAGTTTTTCTTTTTTTAAAAATAAAAAATACCCTTTTATCTTTTTTGTTCCTTTGATTTGGTTTGATAATTTGACTGTAAACAATTACACAATAGTATAGAAGCTCTCTAAAATATATACGTCCTACTTATGCCTTTTTTTGTATTAATTACGGTAAGTCTTAAAATAAGTGTACAACATATTGCTAATGTCGTGAATGTTTCGCAAACGCCACAAAAATCGCTTGAGAACGTTAACTACTTTTGACTCTCCGCGGACGCCGTAGAGACACACGGAAAACGTGCTAAACAGTCGCCCAATGTGACTGGTGCATGTGTGCGCTGTAGTTCCGTCTGTTGCTCCCTAAGCGTATGCTTCGGCTTTCCTGCTTTCGGAGACCTCTTTCCGTCACAACTGGGTCCCTGCAGCTCTAAAAAAAAAAAACAATCTGGTGATATTATTTCAAGCTGCGGGTGTTTAGCCGACAGCTAGCCAAGCCGAAGGGCCAGTCAACCCAAAACAAGTGGCGGTCGATCGCCGCTGCTAGCATGTCGACTGTGGCCAGCGACTCGAGGAAAAGGAACAAGAAGCGGTACGCAGCCGGACACAACAGCAAGCGATGGAGAGGTTGCCGGGAGCTGGACGTGGGCATGCAGGGCATTCTCATTACGTGCAACATGAACCAGAGGAAGTGCACCGCAGAGGCCTTCAACCTGCTCAATGAGTACGCCGACAAGTTGTACGGACCAGAGAAGGTGAGCGAACGATGGATGGATGGACGGACAGACAGATGGATGGATGGAAGTCCAAGTTTTGAATTTTGGCTCACTGTGTTTGAGTTTGACGGAGACGACTGCAAAAGGCCTGAACCCTTCACTCTGTGACTTTGTTTCCCACAGTTTGAAAAGAATGGTGGAAGCAACAGTGAAGAAGAAGAGGAGGAGGAGGAGGAGGATGTTGATGCTGCACTGAAAAAGGAAGTAGCTCAGCTGAAAGCTTCTGGAGCCAAACAAGAGAGGCGCTTCCAAGCTTTGGAGAGTGGAGCAAATAACGTCATCTTCATCAAAACGCACAACCTGGGTATGTTTCTTCAGATGTTTCTTCAGGGGTTGAGAGGCAGCGGTGAGGTTTTGCCAGTGGATTCGGTGCCACGGTTTTTGTTTGGTTCCTTTGCAGAATCCGACCAGCTGGTCCATCACATCCTGACGGACCTTCACACAACCAAGAAGAAAAAGTCACGGGTGATACTTCGGATGCTGCCAGTAAGAGTCTTACCATGTAGTTTAGATGTTTGTTTTAATTTTTAATGAATGGCATTCAATGAACCTGTTTTCTGTGATAATGGCACAAATGTTTTACTGATCATACTAATAATTTGGGACATTCCTATTGTTTACAAGGTAGTTTGTAGAATGTGTCAGCAGTTGTTTTGTCTGAAAATCAGCAGAAGTATAATGCACGAGTCTTGGAGGTGCTGAGCTGGAGACTGGACTTCTTTCTTGGCTTCATGAAGATATATTTCACCTTTCATCCAAAAAGCTTTTCCAGTTGCAAGGATTTTGGATGAAGGAGAAACTGTCTTCAAGCAACCAAGAGAGAGGTCAATGGTTGGAAAGCACAATGAGCTGTATTTTACTGTGCAACATCAACAAGGCAAACTGGCCGAATTCATGCAGTTCATTTCGGCTGTCGGATAATAAATCAGATTTCACGTCAGATCTTCAACAACAAAATGCAGGTCTGCTCTGAATACCTGGATTTGGCGTGCAGTTGGATTGATTATTTTTCTCACGTGAACCAGTACAAACAGACCAAAATGGTTTTGTTTGACTGTTGTTTCCTTGAGATGCACGCAACATCACACAGATCATCGTGCAATTTTGCAACCCTTGCGTGAAGCGGTCGAGCCACAGGATGCTCCGATCGCGCCGCTGAAGCTAGCAGTGGGTGAGGTGGGCAAGACACGGAGCCACCCTCATTCTCCTCTCTACCCCCAGGTGACTGGAACATGCAAAGCTTTCCAAGAGGACATGATGAGATACCTCAGCACTTTTCTGGAGCCTTGGTTTAAGGCCCCGAACAAAGCGACGTACAAGATCGCCTTCAAGGCTCGCAACAGCAGTCACAACAAGCGGGATGAAATCATCAAATCCGTTGCAGGTACAGTGACACAAAACCTAAATATGGCAATAGTAAAAACTGGTGATGGAAACAGCTACACTTGGAAAAACCTCTCAAATACGGCTGAAAGGTTTTGAGGCTCTCATCAGGTGGTTTTTCACACGGATCCATATCGAGGAATATCGCTCAAGTGTCATGGAAACACTTTTTTTTTGGCATTTACACGTCAGCGGACGTGACGTACGGGGTCAAGTGACCAGTTCACAGAGCAGTGAAAATGGTGCGTTATGATTGGACGGAGGAGGAGACGGTCATCAAAGAGAAAAATACAACAACTATTCTTGACAGCAAACAAACATAGAGAAACAAAAGCAAACGTAATTCGAAAAACCACCTGCAAATTGCAATTGTGCTATGTTGCAATTTTAGAAATATCGCTTTTATTTTGTGAGAAACCGTCATGGAAACGCAGCTCCAGTCAGCCTGAGGCCTATAGCGACTGCCAATGTGCTGACTGAGTCATGGTGGGATTTTATCAGACACTGATCAAAGCAAAGTGCAATTTAATTGTACTCTTTTTGACTAGGGATGCACCAATACCAGTATCGGTACCGATATCAAGGTTTAGTACACTGCTTGTACTCATAAAATACAGCCAGTACTACGACACCGATACCAATTGTATGTGTACGCATGTGACAATTTGTTTGTACTGCAGTGAAACTTGTTCTAGGAAAACATGCTGAGTGAATGTTGTTCAAACCACAGAACAAAGTAACTAAAAGTCAGTGCGTCCTTATTTTTGACACTTGGTGAACTCCAGTGACCTTTTCTCTTTTTCTCTTTCACCGCACCAGGTCTTGTGGCGACGCTGAATCCCAAAAATAAGGTGGATCTGACAAAGCCAAATCTGACAATCATCATTGAGGTCATCAAGGCTGTGTGCTGCATTAGTGTGGTGAAAGACTACTCGCTGTATAAAAAGTACAATGTCCAAGAAGTGATTAAAGAAGATGGGCCAGCGGCGCCGGCGGCGCCGACAGAGTCCGAAGCGGCCGAGCAGGTGGAGACGACGGAGAAAGAAGAGAAAGATGGAGAGAACACTGACAGCAGAAATACAGCAGAGGACGACAAGCCGGATGAGAAGGACGGATGTGACGCCGAGTAGTTTTAACAGAAGTCGCTGTTTTTTTAAACGGGTTTATCGTGATCAGTAAACACGTCATTATTTTTTGTTTTAATTTGCCAGTCTAAGTTCAAGAATATTCCTCTGTATACAAACAAAGAAGATGTTTGAATTGCATGTCGCGTGATACAAGATAAGATTTTTAGATTTTCATTTGTACCTTTCTAAAGTCTACCTTTACCACCAGACAATTTATTACCATATTAAAAAAAAAAAACATTGTTTTTTCCTCTCAAACGTGTCTCCCTTTTTGTCGTTTGTGTTTTTTCTGACTGAAAGTACTGTAGTTGCTGCTGCTGTTTGAACATGATTCTTCAACAGCTGACACAAAAGGAATGAATGGAGACAACGTGCAGTGGCGCGTTCCGTTGAGATGGTATTATATTACAGGTACTACCCAGGAAATTAGAATATCCTGAAAAGGTTGTTGAATTTCTGCACTTCAACTTAAAAGGTGAATTTGACATATAATATAAAGGAATAATATGCAAATCAATATATTTCAAATTTTTATTTCTTTGGATTTTGCTGATCAAGTCTTGCAGCTTAAAAAAACCCTCAAATTTTATAATGATTTTGTGTGTTTGTGGTTTTAATAAGCTGAAAATCTTAATCAGCAAAGTTACAACAAGGAACTGCTTGAGATGTCAATTTGCGTGGAATGGCTCAATAAAATGTGTTGCTTTCATCTTTTATGTTAAATTGCCAAAATAAAACAACTTTTACTTGATATTCTGATTTTTCGGGTACTACCTGTATATTATATTGAAATGGTTGAAAATGGCAGTTCTCTAGGAAACCACAAGATGGAGCTGAGCAACCCCTCCTCCAAGATGTACCAAAGTGCCGCAGTTGTTCATTATGAAGAGGTGTTTAATCTGCAGTCTTTTCCATAGTACACTGTATCTTGCCGTACACACGCTTTTCCCCCCCTGGGTGTAGCAAATAGCGTTGTCAGTTGTGTAGTCACATTGGTTTATAAACCGTAGAAATCATTGAGTTGGTGACGTATCAAGTCAGTTTGGCAGGTGAGCACGCGCCATTTAAATGTCCTTTTTGGTTATATGTTGATCTAATCTGTGCACTCTTAATTCCAGGACGTTTTAGAAAAGATATATAATATATTATTACTCCCAATACAGGATATGTTGTGTGTGCTTGTTATTATTGGCAGCAATACAGACACCCCACATCACAACATCCAGCCGCCCTCGAGACAAGCAGCCCTCAAGCAGCGAGAAAACAATAATATGGAAGAAGAAGCCTGTATTAATCCCACGTTGAGGAAATTTGCATAATTACAGCGACAGACAATAGAAAACAATGGAGATGGAAATAATAATAATTAAATAAAAAAAAAATATGGGCTTAAAATGTTTTTAGCCCAACAGCGAACAAACGGCAGTCAAAAACAATATATATAATAAATATATGCAGAAAATATATTGAATATTTACTCACTGAAAAAAATATATATATTATACCATATGAATCAACCATGGTCACATTTCAAAATACTGGTGTACTGACATGCTGCAGGTTTCCCATATACGCATGCAGTTTTCATTCTAGGTTGTTGTTTTTGTTTTTTGTTTTTTATTGTGCAATAGGACAACACAGTGACATCAACAGACAGACTGAGTGAATCACAACAACTTTTTTCAACTAAAAGTTGAAAAATGTTAGTATTGATATATAGTAGTAAATACTACAATGATCACACAGAGAGGTTAATATTTGACAATAATTAACAAACACAATGACAGATGATGGTGACATTGTTGCATATAATCAGTCCCAGAGTTTCCCAGAGAATTTCCGACGAGTGGTTATTTGAGTGAGATGCGGAAACATGACCAAATATTCTGTGTATCCTGTGCAGCTATATTCTGTTATGTATTAATTGTTTGTGCGCATCTTCATTTCCTTTTGCATTATTTGTATTCTGGGTTAAACTGAAACCTGCCTCCAGTGTTTCTATCCTCTGCGCCCTGTGTGCATACACAGAGGGTTTCTGCAACAGCTACGTACGGTTTATATGTGTCTTACCAGGAGAACTTAGCTGGACGCAAACATTTTAAAGAACAAACTATGTAAGAAAAAAAAAAAGTAAAATTAAAATTAAATAAATAAGTAAATAGGAGGGAGACATTTCTTAACGGAATTAGTTATGCAGGCTAACCACAATGTTTTTCTTCTAGTTTTATTTATAATGATGAGTTCCATTTCCTCTGTCACATGCATGGCACACAGTCACATAAGCATCATCGGCAGCTTTGTGAGTTTGTCTCTGCTCATTACACTTGGACTGAGCCATTGTTGTGACCCGCCTGTCGTTATCTCCGACGCGTTCTGCTAAAACTCACAAATTGCGTCGCAGCCGACTCGCAGGTGCCCCAATCAATGTGACCTGCTGACAGGCTTATAGAGCCCAGACACGGGGGAAGGGGGAGGGCTGGAGGAGGAGGAGGAGGGATTGGTGAGTTTTCAGCCTGCCACTGTGTTGTTACTACAATACTAATTAGATCTGTGCTGGTATAGGCCACCTAATGCCAAATGTACCGCAATCTCGTATTATGAAGCATCTCGTCTCCCAAGTAGCACACGCATTTGTTTTCCCAAAGAAGTGAAATCATTAAATGTTGGCAGAAAAAGTCATTGTTAAAGGTGTGGCTTATTAACTGACTGTAAGATGTCATCAACACTCAGACAACAATAACAAAACCAAAAACTCTGGGACTGTTGTCTACATGAAAAATTAGCCTCTGCTGTCTGAAAAGAAAAGCCAAATGTTTAATGAATCTGCTCACATCGTGTAATAATTTTCTTTCTTTCCAACCGAAGCCTGATGGAAACACACACACACACACACACACACTGCTCAGCCATCCAGGATTGTGCACTTAATCAGGTTTAAATGTCACAGTCCTGTGAAACAATTGAGTCCACAGGCCCACATGCTCAGGTTCCCTGGGGGTCAGGATTAACATCCATCGCTGTGGCTTCATATCTGACCTTTATGAGTGGCTAAGTAGTTCTCTCCAGGGTCTCATTTGTCTCACTTTACTCCAACAATGGCTTCCACCCCCACGCCACCGTCGCCCTCTCTCGCACTGGAGAATGGTCATGTGGAGTTTTTACAAGGCTTCAGGGGCTTCGCCTGTAGTCACACTTATCTGTATACATACTTTAATTAAGACGCTTTGTGTTGTGCATTGTTTTTTTCCCCATAGTTATTCAAAACTCAATGAATTTACACAATATTACTCTTTTTAGGTCATTCCTGCCTGCAGCCATCAAGCTGAACAACTGCACTGCACTCAGTGAAATCATCTTCTCTGCATTTGTGTTTGTACACACACACACACACACACTTGTGATTTGTCCATGAAAATAACATAACACGGTTGTGATAAAGATACTATAGGCTCCAGCAAACCCCTGTAACTCTGAGCGCAGGAGGAAGCGGGTATGGATGGATGGATTGGATGCATAATAATACCCTTATTTTCAATGGTACTCATATATATATATATTTTAAAAACTCCACATTTTTAGCTCATTGTGTGAATATTGTGCATTGTATGTACATTTAACAAACTATAATTGCAACATGTAAGGGAAATTAGTTTTCTTACAGCATGAAACTTAAAATAATGGCTATTGTAGACATTGCAACTTGTCAAAACACAAACAAACAAGGCATGTAATTACAACTGAATGACCTATGATTATTCCATGACTTGTCTGGTATAGTGTCAGTAGTTTTGCCACACTGATTAGCATCAAATCTAGTGTTTTCATGATAACAAATCATGACTTTTAAATTGTCCGTGGAGTTTAGTGAGACTTGTGATTGACAAGCGGTTCCAGTGAAACGCGTTTTCTCACTCAGTTTGTCCACCGTAAGGAAGCTTTTTTTCCCCCTTTGGCTCACACATACAGAGTGAGGAGATGCACACTGTAGTGATTTCTTTATTTATCCGCACCCATTGTTGCAGTAATGGTGTGGAGGACATCTGTTTCTCTGAGAGATGGTGTGTGTGTGTGTGTGTGTGTGTGTGTGTGTGTTGAGTGGCAGCCAGCAATGTGAATGGGGCTCAGTAATGAGAAATGCTTATCAAGCCTTTACAGCCTGTCAGCTTGGGTCTAATAGCCGTTGCGCCGCCAATCCTACAGGTAGACCAACAGTACGTTCGTTGATTCCAAACATTGCCGTTTTTCCCTGCAGAAGAAGGAGCAGTCGGCAGACGGATGTAGTTGATTATGATTATTGGAAGTAATTTGTAAGTGGGAATGGGGTGGGTTGGCAGTTATTATTCATTGGTCTCTATTAACGTTGTGAAATGACTTTTTCTCATACCTGGATGAGGTTGCAGTTTGAATATAAATGCTGTTTAGGTTATGGAAGCATGAAGGAGCTTTGGGAGTTGGGGGTGTGCTTAGCTGAGCAACTCCCTTCTCAAAATGAAGATGAGGATTGAAAAAGGAGGAGAGGAGAAGGAAACGCACAGACATTCACATTGACTAAGTCATTGTCACGAGTGGTATAATCCTTGCCACGGGTCTTTTACATATCACTGGGCGCCTTCTGCCAGGCAGAACAAGAACAAGAACCTTGACAATTATTTTGACAGCGGAGGGGACTCAGGGGCAGAGAGGCAGCAGGACGGCAAGCAAGTTAGAAATGTGAATGGAAGCCTCAGAATAAATGGGAGAACAGGCGACGACGAAAAAGAGGTGGAGCTGGGACATCAGCTGTATGACCCCTGGGGAGCTTTTATCCATCATGATCAGTGGAAGTGGAAGCAAATTAAAAGTTATATTTCACTAATTAGCCCTGCATTTTTCTGTCATTCAGGTACATCAGATAATGGAGGTATCAGGATGTATGGTATGTTGAATACTGCCTAAAAGTTTACATTTAATTGGAGGAAAATGTGTTGTTTGGAAAAGTTAATATCTTCAATCAATCCATCAATCAATCAACTTTTTTTGTACAGCGCTAAATCACAGCCAGAGGCATCTCAAAGCGCTTGGTACAATCAGGAGAAAACGAACCGAACCGTCCAGAGCAAGGAAGGTAGGACAGTTGCTGGGAAAAACTCCCCTGTAAAACTCATTTTGGCCGCTTGTATCCGCAATCTCGTTGACCATAGGTGAAGGTAGGAACGTAGACGAGCGGTAAATCAAGAGCTTTGCATATTGGCTCAGCTCTTTCTTCACAAAGACAGATCCATCCAACGACTACATCTCTGCAGATGCCACACTGATCTGCCTGTGGATCTAGAGGTCCATCCTTCCTCCTTCACCTGAGGCAGGGTCTCTCCACCGACTCGGAGGGGTCGAGAACCATGGCCTCGGACTTGGAGGTGCTGATTCTCATCCCAGCCGCTTCACACTAGGCTGAAAACCACCCCGGAGCACGTTAGAGGTCCTGCGTCAATGAAGCCAACATGACCACATCATCTGCGAAAGCAGAGACGCAATCATGTGGTTCCCAAACCGGACCCCCTCCGGCCCCTGGCTGCTTCTGAGAAATTCTGTCCATGAAAATATTCAATTGAACCTTTGGCAGCCCTGGTGGAGTCCAACATGCACTTGGAATAAGTTTGACTTACTGCCGGCAACACAGACTCCTACCCCGATCATACAGGGAGGCAACGGCCCTTAACAGAGGGGCCCGGATCCCATACTCCTGGAGCACCCCCAACAAGATGCCTCAAGGGACACGGTTAAACGCCTTCTGAGCTGGTCCAGTTTTCCACGACCTGGACGGAACCTACTTTGTTCATCCTGAATGTGATCAGCCTGGCCGATTGGCTTATCCTCCTCTCCAGCACCCTTGAGTAGACATTACTTGAGGAGTGTGATCCCACTATAATTAGAGCCCACCCTCCAGTCCCCCTTCTTGGAAAGAGGAACCACCACCCCGGTCTGCCAATCCAGAGGCACTGTCCCCGGCCGCCAAGCAATGTTACAGAAAGATCAGCCACCACAGTCCCTGCACATCCAGAGACTTGAGGTACTCGGGGTGGATCTTATCCCCTCCCGGCACCTTACCACCAAGGAGCTTTCCAACCACCCCTGTGACTTCAGCTTGGGTGATTGATGAATCCACCTCTGAGTCCCCTGCCTCAGCGGAAGACTTGACGGTGGAATTGAGGTGATCCTCAAAG
This sequence comes from Thamnaconus septentrionalis, assembly GCA_009823395.1. Lineage (NCBI taxonomy): Eukaryota > Metazoa > Chordata > Actinopteri > Tetraodontiformes > Monacanthidae > Thamnaconus > Thamnaconus septentrionalis. The sequence goes on along the minus strand of CM020501.1, from coordinate 31,818,660 downwards.
TATTGCTTCCGCCATCCAAAGACATTTTCCAGTTGAGGTCAACAGCTGCCCACCCGCACTGTAAACGGTGTTGGCGGACCACTGCTTCCACCTCCTGAGGCGCCAGACAGTTTGCCAGAACTTCTTCAAGGCCAACTGAACTCGCTTGGCCAGCCGGTGCCCATCAGCTGCTTCAGGGGTCCCACGAGCCAACATGGCTCGATAGGACTGCTTCTTCAGCTTGACAGTGTCCCTTACTTCCGGTGTCCACCAATGGGTTTGGGAGTTGCTGCCTTGTTGAGGCACCAGAGACCTTACAGCCACAGCTACGGGCAGCTGCATTGACAATAGAGGTGGAGAACATGGTTTTTCTGCAATGTAAAATGAAGATGTTTTAGTGGAAATTAAGAATGTTGTAATAGGGAGTTTATGATTAATGATGTTTTAATAGGCCGCGTGATCTGCTGTAGGCCAACATTATATACCTGCGTTGTACGAGCAAAATGTATTGGAGTGCTGAGTAAATGTAGACACGTCTTGAATCAAGCAACACTACACTATTTGTACTGTGCATGTGTATCACCTTAACTGATACCTGCATTGAAATATGGGATATTACCTACAAGAACACCTTTGTAATATCCTTTTAATGATATTACAAACAAGCAAATTTCAAAATACAGCAAAGTTAGGATAATAAATCCTGCAGGGAATCTCAATAATACCAATCCTGTATGTTTTAAAACAGAGATTTTAAAATTCATGGACTTTCTATGTTGGGTTATGGAAGTAAACCATAACATGAATACTCTGCTTTGTTATTAAACAGAATAAAGTTTTGCTGTGTTCCATGATCACCTAAAAAAATATTTTTATTTTTGGTATTATCTATTATTATACTATTGTCAAGTCAAGCCCAGGTAAGGATAAAATGTATTCAATGTGTAAGACAAGTTAACTTTAAATAATTTTTCTGACGCGTTCTAATGTGCTCACATCTGATTTGCTTGTTTTCATCATTTCTTTATTTCATGGAACTAAAATAAACCTCATCAGCAGTTTTAAGGTGAACTTTGTTACTTGCAAGCATTATTACTCACAAATGTCGTCCTTTGCCGGTCAGATACATTAATATTTATGGTAACTATTTAAAAACTACGTTATAACTACTAAAGCATAAAATAACGTGTATTTGGAAGGTGCATCTAATTGGAGAGGAAAAAGCAGCTGCCACAGAGGATTGAGAGTGTGACAGTGAAACACTAATATGTGATTTTCAGGCCGATGACAGACGCACAGAAGGCCTCCATGACCAGGACATACAACTTTAACAGGATTGTAAATGGTAGCCGCCAGCTGTGAGGAGCAAGAGGGAAGGAGCAGGGGATGAGGAGGAAGGAGGGGTGACAAAGAAAGGGAGCAGTTGCTACCAGATCAGTTTTTAGGAGGAATTAACTGCCATTCGGCCACACAGTTGAGCTGCGGGACGCACTTGCGTCGCTCTTGGAAAACAGCCGAGAAAAAGCGGACTTGGGTGAAAAGAAACGAGCTCTGGGTTAAATGAATCCGTGAAGGCGCATCTTCAAACGCTGCAGGCACAGCAGGGGGTCGCGGGATACAACCGGCTTGAGAGTTGGGTGGTGTGGGTGTGTACGCGTGCGTGCGTGCGTGCGTGCGTGCGTCGCGCCGCCTAATAAACCATGCGTCTGGTGGGGGGAGCAGAGGCTTGGGGTTACGCCACTCTACGTGCTCCATATTTACAATCCTTTCAAATGCACCGCAGACCAACGACGGACGCGCGGCCCAGCACGGGCCCAGCAAGGCACGGCGCTGGCGGCTCTTTTGATGCCTGTCGATACCACTGCGTGATGATGTCACACGGCGGCGGAGAGCGAGGGAGGGTGGGAGGTATGATCAAAGGCAAGAGGGAGGGAAGAAGAAGCGGAGGAGAGGATATCCAAGACAACAACGGGACAAAGATGGCGACCGTTTGTGCGGCGGGACGTCCACCGGTGTCCGGACCGCCGGGTCCAGGCTCGCCACCCGTTTGCAGCGCCCCTCGTTCCGGGAAGATGGCCACCGCCAAGGCGACACCCCGGAACCACCGAGTCAAGCCCAGCCACCTCCGCCGCTCGCCTAGCACGGTAAGAGCCCCGTCTGCCTGCACCTCGGCCGTCAAACCCTTGAATGGCCGACGTCTGATTACCGTCACTCCATCCCAAGTGTTTGTCAAGAGTTGCCATTCTTTCTAATTATTTTCCAGGCATTTTCTTTTCTTTTTTTTTTACCCCTCCACCACCCTCCCCCCTGCCCTTTCATCATGGTCTTTTGGCTGTTAATGTAGGCCTCTCTTTGCCATCAAAGGCAGCACATCAATTGCCTTGACTCCCAAGTGTACGCGTGAGGGTGAATGGGAGAAAAGAGAGAAGGGGAAAAAAGAAGAAAACCTCGTATCAAAGATCAAGGCACTTTTCATGCCCGATTTTGGCCTTGGTCCGGTTTTTCTTTCCATCGTTTCATCGTCCGACCGTTTCTCTCCCGCGATCTACGAGCTACAGTTGCTACGTGGAGCCGCCAGCCTTTCCTCTCGACCCCTCGGCGGTCCAAAATGCTCATTTGCAAAAAAAAAATCTAAACCTTTTTGTCTTGAAAATAGAAGCAAAGACAATTTCTTTCTTTTTTTCCGCTCATTTTTTTCTTTGAGAATATTCCGCAGCTTGCAGGCTACTGAGCCGGGGCTCTGCCTCAAAGATGACAATACGTGAAACAATATTTGAATAAGCAGCAGGAGGGCAGTCAGCTAATCCAGTGTGGCTAATCCAGCATTGGTGCAGGCCATATTGGTAGCTGGAGTATTCAAGCCCACCACAATACACATCAGCAGGGCGCCATGGCAGATATAGTGACACTCTTACCACAGGCACGGCTGGGAAAGGCCAGCAGATGGATAGGTAGGCTAGGGTGGCTGGATGGGAGATAAAGAGATGATGGAGCCCACAATTAAATGCCTTCTATCATCACACTTTGTTTTTACACAGTTATCGTCTCATGTTGCTTCACCAGAGCAGCTCCTGAATTGTGCAACCGTGACGTTTTCAGAGAAGATGAACATGTCAGCCGTTCATAACCTTCATCTCCTCACAACAGCGTCTCAATTTAAAGGAAACAACTCTTGTGAAGTATTGATATCCCGCTACTCCCTTTATTCAAGCATTATTAAAGTCCCGTCCGAGACTCTCTGTTTTCCTTTTGTTTTTGAGTTTCTTTTGGGGCCGGCACAGAACGTTTGTCTCCAATTAATTAGCTGAGGAGAAGAGGTCTGTTTCTCTTCAAGACGTGTATAATGAAGATTTCACTCTCCGTGAGTATCTAAATGGGTCTTTGTGCTGAGAGGCCCCTGAGAGATAAGCCTGTTTCTGACAGGCCTCCGTACAGACGCCTAAATCTGCTGTGGCAGCTGGAACAAAGGGACCCTCGAGCCAGTCCAGCGCTCGAACAAAAGGCTCCATCTCAGTCGTCTCAGCAGAGGCTGCCTCAATTTCAGAGTTGAGAACTCACCGTTACCTGCAGTGGCTGTTTTAAGCACATCCTTGGCCATTCTTAAGAAGGATGTTTGTTCTTTTGACAGCAAAGATCTTGGGGAGATTTGTGCACTTAGATCACGTATCATGTATCTTGATAACATAATCAGTGATTTATTTGTACTACGTATTATTACTTATGATTTAGCCACAGCTAAGTTTGGACAACAGCCACTTTGAGTGTGTAGTTTTTGTGTGTTGTTGATGAGTTGAAGAAACACGTCAACAATGCAATTTTGCCATTATTTCATGTGTTATTCTAAACTATTAAAAATAAGGAATTTCTCTAATGGGTCTTATTTATTCATGTCGCTGTGAACAGACATTTCAAACCTTCTCAATACTTAGGTAAAATAAAAACCAGAAAAACAACACAAGTTATTGCAGCAAAATATGTATATCTTATTTTATTTTATTTTATTTATTTATTTATTTATGGAGCAAGACCCTTATTGCTTTATGTATATTCTTATTTAAATAATAATGTTCTAAGGGTAGGAAAACCTAATGACTTACATTGATTGTACTGTGAGTATGCACTTTTATTAATGTATTAATGAAAATTAAGCCACATTTTACACATTGGACCTTTGGTACCTATTTTAAGTTGATGACAACCCCTGGAGAAGGTTGAGCACTGGTTCTAAAAGCCCAACAAGATATTTTGCAACACAATTTCTCTTTTTAATAAAATAAATGTGTAGTTTTATCACTAATCAATGCCTGGTCAAAACTTTGTCAACCATGTTTTTCAAGCTGGATCCTGCCTGGCTCTGTTTTAATAAGGAGCAGCCAGACCCTGCTAAATCTACTGTGGGATTCTTGACACACAGTAGATTTAGCATTTGATGACATTTGAAAATATGAAGTTGCTTGAATTTATAAGCTCTGCCTGTGGATATCTTAATAGCTGTGACACAGAAACAAGTATCACATCAAGTTAATTAGGGTATTGACCATGGCCTTTAAAGGTCGAGTGTGTGAAACTTTTAAGGAAGCCTGTCTAAGAGTGTGTTTTGTATTTAGGACGCTGTCAGCCAGACTTCCGAGGAGCAGGACCCTTATTGCTCTATGTGTATTCTTATAAATATGAAAAGCGTTCTAAGGGTAGGAAATCCAAATGACTTATATATTTTATGCAAGTATACGCTTTCATTAATGTATTCATGGGCAATGTGTTCGGCTTTAACAATATAAAAATCATAAATCCAAATCGCCAAATTTTACCAAATTTTATTTTACAAAGATAAACATGCTAATTATCTTAAGGTTCTTGTATCTTGTGTTGGGTTCAGCCAGCCTGTTGGCAAGGCAGATAATCAATTCACCAATTCCCCTGTATGTATACGGAAAAGTGAGTTAGCAGTTGTGTAAGGGTTATCAGCGAAAAAGCAAGAGGCACCAAGTCTAATACATAGGTTTCTATGTGCGGGGGGGCATACAGCCAGGTGGGTCCAAGTCCCCGCTGTGCGGTGACCTTTCTTTAGCTCTGAGACCAGGCCTCAACAATACTTGCACATACACAGACACCCATAGAGTGGAGACTCATTATAGATTCATAAGTAGCAACGTGCCCCCCCACCCCTCCTCACCAAGACATCATAAAGGTCAAGTTCATCTTCCTCAGTATTCTCTCTCAGTCTCCCTGCTCACTCTCCTCATTGTCTCTGAGGGCACTGCAGCAACCAGAACAACACAAGCCTGTTGCAGCAGGAACCTGCGTGTGTGTGTGTGTGTGTGTGTGTGTGTGTGTGTGTGTGCATGCGTGCGCGCAATTGTGTGTGTTGATGTAAGCTAAAGTGATGTGAATACATTTACATAATGAAGCCTACTTAGCTTGGCTGGGGGTCTGAAATATTGCAAAACAGAAACATTGTGAAATAAGAGAAATGTCCATGCCAAGCGCCAATCATTAGGCAGACCAGCGTCAGCAGCCAATCAGAGCCGCCTCTACACAGCCAGGTCAAGGTGTTCGCATAATGTTGGAACATTAGGACAACAGCAAACATTTGGAAAAGATAATGTCCATCACTCTATGCAAAACAGAGCTGTAAATGCATTCCATCACTTTCAGTGTTGTTTTTTCTATTACAAATTAATTATTGCATAAATACAAAAACAAGTTATTTGTTTGCGCCAAATGAAATGTGACCAATATTGTGCTGTTAGTCAATTAAAATGACTGATTTTGAGGTGAATTTTCCAGTGGAAAATTGATAAAAATATACAGTATAACTTAAAGCATGTCTTCATGTTCAATTTCTTCCTCTCCTTCTTCTTCTTCTTCTTCTTCAATTTGAAGAGTGTCATTGGGTGTCTGTCCATCCAGGCCTGGGCAGCGATGAGGACCAGGGCACTGAACTCACCTGAGCCACCTGATCCAGTTCACTCCAGATGGGACAGAGAGCGTCAGCAGTTGACAAGGAGGCATGATGTTTCAACCACTTGTTACTGATTTTAAACTTCTTCATTTAAAGGTTTCTGAACCTTTTTTTTTTTTTTTTTTTTTAAAGAAAGCATATATTACAACAATTTATAATAATGCAGTCAGGGATCAATTGGGACAAAATTTCCACCGGGATTTTTGGTCGGGACCAGCTGACTTGAATGAGTTGTTTCCCAACGATGACCTACAATAGCTCGGTGCACCCAGTTCTTGCAGTTTTATCTGTCATGTGTGCTGTGAAGGAGAGCTTTGCTTCCTTCTTAATTATGTTAAAACAACAACATTAGTAAGGTGTTCAGTTGAGGGTTTTTTTCTGACATATCTGCGTATTTTATAAGACTCTCTGAAGAAGTGAAGAAAACAAAAGAAGGGGTGGACTTTTCTCCTTTCGGTGGAGGGGGAAAATGAAATTAAAAGTTCAACATTTTAAAAGCATTTAAAAAAACAGAAGACAGAGTATTCAAAGACAAAGTACTGAGGGGAAAAGACAGCTCAAAATGCATAAATAGAGCAGTAATAAAGGAGAATAGAAATCAAAAGATGACAATAAAAATATAATAATAACGTGAATAAAGGCACTCAATCATAGGCATAAGAAAAAAAGAAGAGTATTTAAAACATTGCCACTTGGGGTTGACTTCAACCTATTGTTTCTCATCGGCGTCTCTCTCTTTCTGCCTCCACCCCTCCACCCCCACCCAGCGGTGGGAGCGCGGTGCTCCTGACTGACAGCCCGGCGGAGGAGGAGGATGACCAGCAGGATGCTCAGGTGGCGGAGGTGGCAGCAGCAGCGGCGGCGGCGTCTTCTCTCCGTGCTGCCGGTCCCTCTGCGAGCGGAGGGAGGCTCAACACCTGGCTGGAGGTAAGAGCGCCGCCGTCTCCCTCCCGTCGAGTGTGAGGCGTCTACACATTTATCTCGTACTTAGGAATGTTGTCAGTAAAAGTGTCTGCAGGGGAAAGTGAGTTCTACCTGTCTGTCTGTCTGTCTGTCTGTCTGTGGTCGCGCCTCTTGTCTGTCTGTCCGCATGTGTTTCTTTATTAGTGGGCTCAGTGTTAGCGCGTTTCTCAGTTTAGTTTGCCCTGCTGGTTGTGAGTCACCGCACTTCATGTCTTGTTAGTCCGTCCGCATTGTAGCGGATACGACGTTTGTGCGTTTATTTGTGTTTAAGCGTCTTTATTGTGCAGTTGCGTATTGTTGGTCGGTAGAGGCGCTGTGCTCATTTTTTTTTTTTTTTTTTTTTTTGCCACGGTGACATAGAAGTGAGACGCATAGAACAGCGGCGCGTCCAGCCGTGCAAGTGCAAGAATACCACACACATGCGTGCGCGCGCGCACGCATACCCCCTTCTCCCTATCTTTTTTGTCAAACGTGGCTGTTTAATTTAAAACGAACACTCGCTCTATGAAGGAATGTCTCTGTTCTATTCAAATCCAGAAATAACTCTGGGCACATTGTAAGAATTCATAGACCGAACTAATGTTGGCAAAGTCGTGTACATATCAGAATGACACATGAGTGATGGAATTTAAAGCAAACGTGTTTGTCATGATAACGTTTGCGAAATTATTATTATTATTATTATTATTATTATTATTATTATTATTATTATTATTATTATTATTATTATTATTATTATTGTTGTTGTTGTACATATATGTATCAATGCACACACACATATGTGTGTATGTATGTATGTATGTATATATATATATTATAGTGCGGCCTGAATTAGCAATTTTCCACAAATATTTTATGTTTCGAAAATTTCACACGTAATTGACCAGTCACAAACATATTATTAATATATATATAATGTAAATTAGATTATTATTATTATTATTATTATTATTATTAGTAGTAGTAGTAGTAGTAGTAGTAGTAGTAGTAGTTTTTTTTTTTTTTTTAATGACATTCGTCACAGGAAAACTGGAAATCTCAATGATGTGAAGTGCTCGGACGCAACGGTTCTTTAATTCTATCCGCTGCAGTTCTAAGTGAACCACCACAGCGCGGCGTCGGCGTGCACGCACGTATTTTCTCGCTCGCTGCTGTGTATTATTGCTGTGAAACCAGGCAGCCACCATGGGGAGTTAAGGGGGCAGTCGACGGGACATTTTCCTCAATATTTATGATCGGAAAACATCCCTATGCTTCGTTTTGGAGTACACAGTTCGTGCCAGTATCCCCAATGCAGTGGATTACGGGGCTCGGGCTTCCAGAGACAGAGGTAGGAGAGACTCCCCAGCAGGAAACACACAACGTTCACGTACTTAGCTTAGCTTTAGCTCTCAGGCTAACATGCTAAGCAAATGTGGCTAACGCAGGAGCTAACTGGCGCTGGAGCCACTAGAGTGGAAAACGTGCCCTCGCTTTCTTGTTTTGATTGATCTGGGATCGCTCCATTTGTCGGGAGTCGACAGTTGGAAAAGTTGATTTTACTTTAGTGAGAGTTTGATTGGCATGCGAAAACCTACAAAGTTGACTCGGGTTGAAGTGTTTGTGCACTACAGGCCCGTCTTGTGTGTGCTTGTAGTTTGAGTTTGTTTCTGTACCCATCCCCCCACCGTCTTTGCAGGCCAAGATGAATGAGATTCTCACTTCAAAGCGCTGCCACTGCACTGCTGGTGGCATTGCAGCGAGGCTAGCTTGCTAGCTGCTTTCTTCGAGCCTTTGAATTGGACTTGGTCATGTGAGGAATTTCAATCTGGCCTGTCCAAGTGTTCCTTTTATTTTGAGTAGCGTTAGCACAAAGCTAGCCTCAAAGCTAAGCTTCACAAAACACTCCACACAAACTTTACGTCCGTATTTTGGTTCGGCCCGAGCTCTCAGTACCGAGTCTGAACTATCTGGTGTTATTGATCACAGTCAATCTCTTTTTTCTGAAACATGTATTTCTTATAGTTGTCTGTAATTAACATGAAATACCACATAACAAGGCACACATCAACAATGTTAGAAACGTTAGGGCTACATTCAATAACTTGCAGTGGTAAACAAAAAAACTGGGAAAGCAAAGAAGAGAAAAAAGGGGGATAATGTGGCCTCAATCCTTCCCATCATCCATCCAACCATCACTACTCATCTTGTTGTTTGTAAGAAAGTTAGAAAACATATTCTATCATTTCCAGAACTGGTCAAGTTTGTTCTTTACAGTGTAAATTATCTTTTCTAAAGCTTAGTAAGAAGTTGTTCCCGTCAACCATTGTCCTATGGCACAATGTGTATCTGATTTCCATGAGCAGGCTATACCACATTTGGCTTCCAACAAACATTTCCAGTAGAGATCTCACCTTTGTACAAGTATTGAAGTCCTCTGCTTATAAATGCAGTAGGCACAATTTGGGACTGACAGGTTTATTCTCACCAACAATTTCACTGGTAAGGTCCAACACTTTCGATTACAGTAAATCTAACGTTCGCTCCACCGATGTGCTTCGTTTATGCATCTATATCTGTGTATTCTCTTGTCTAGTTTTTGCAAACAGTATTGTACATCAGGATTAATTGAAGATATATTTCAAGTAGTTATCTAAAACGATGAAATATACGACTCAGTTATAGTCACAGTCCTCGTTGTATATTTATTGCACAATATATGTTTTTTCAAGCCGATACCGATAACTTCATATAAGAAAAACTGTATTTAACAAATGTTACCTGTAGATTTCTCCTACGAAAATGTCAAGAGGTCACTGCTATTAACAAAACAAGAACAGTTCTGTTTCCAGAAATACACATATTCATTTTTTTTTCAACAGACAAATGGCGTGTGAATAAGAATGAGCAGTGGATGCAAATGGCTGATATAAAATTCAAAAATAAAGGCTGATCGGAGTCCACAAACTCTTCTGCAAAAGGATTCAAATAATGCACTAAGTAATATATTTGCTGTTAGTTGTCAACTATTGCAGATAAGACACAATTGGAAAGATAATTTGAGGCATCTTAAGGTGCGATGATGCCTGTCTGGACATTCACACTTTCACGTCAAGCACTCTGGCCTCCAAAGCTGTCATGCTTTTAATATGCATCATATTACATCATCATATACATCATTGCCTTGTCCCTTGTGATGTGACACAATTTTTATTTGTGCTGTGACACATCTGTGATGATAATATAGTAATAGTGAAGCATGAATTGCATTTTAAGAGTAGGCTTTAAAATGATGATTTCTCACCACTAACTCCTGTTGTTCTTATCCTAGGTGGAATTCTTTGCCAGCAAACTCATCGCAAGAGGGCAAAATCTGACCTCTGCCTTGTGCAATCAGAGACATGAGTGTCGTCAGAGAAATCCACGGGATCGGCTACCGGGGCGGAGGTGGAGTGGTGGCCTCTCTAAATGGCCCAGCCCACTTTACGGAAGATGCTCCACGGCCGCCGGTTCCCGGCGAAGAGGGATCTGATGTGGACCAAGCAGTCCAGTCGGCAGGCACCCGTCCCAACCCCCTCTCCCAGACCCTGGGCTATTTCTCATCTTCCTCGTCCTCGTCTAAAATGGTCGAGGCGTCGAGCTACACGGCCTCCTCCTCGTCTGCGACCCCGCGCCGTCCCGACCTGGACCTGGGCTACGAACCTGAGGGATCAGCATCACCGACTCCACCTTACCTGAAGTGGGCAGAGTCTCTTCACTCTCTGCTCGACGATCAGGAAGGCATCCAGCTCTTCCGGAACTTCTTGTGCCAGGAAGGGTGCGCGGACCTTCTGGATTTCTGGTTCGCCTGCTCGGGCTTCAGGAAGACGAGTCAAGAGAAGAGGACAAAACTGGCCAAGGCCATCTACAGGAAGTACATCGTGGATGGAAGTGGCATCGTCTCCCGGCAGATTAAAGCAGCCACCAAGAGCTTCATCCGAGAGTGTGTGGGAAAGCCTCAGCCAGATCCTGCCATGTTTGAACAGGTAATTTCAGCTGTGATGCAGTGGATTTATGACGTTTTTGTCTTTCCCAGCTTAAAAGTTTGCAGCAGTGTGCAGCCGAGGACAAAATCTGTCGTTGATAAATTTGCTGTTGTCAGCCACTGTGGATGAGACGCAACTGGAAAGATAATTTGAGGCATCTTAATGTACCATCAGTAACTGTGATGATGATCAAGCACTCTGGCCTCTGAAGCTGTCATGCTTTTAATATGCATCATATTACATCATCATATACATCATTGCCTGTGTCATTTGATTGCCTTGTTGATTGTTGCTGGTTTGAAAGGGATGCACTTCCCTTGTGATGTGACACAATTTTTCATTTGTGTTATGACACATCTCCATCACTGAAAGTATAGTGATGCTAAAGCGTGAATAGCGTTTGAAAGTAGGCTTTAGTTGATCAGTTTTGTATTTTGTCAAACAGGATAACAGGGGATTTCCTGCATAAACAGAACCAAAGCAGTTAATGCCAGTGAGGTTCTGCTGGTCCTCATCCTGAAGGACATTCTGGCTGAAAGAGGAAAGGCAAACTGATACAAACTGTGGTTTCCAGTATGACACTGCATGAAGCTGCACTTTCATGTTTCAGAACCACAACAAAGAACAAGTGTCAATAATGTGATATCTTCCCACTTGGGCCATGTTTGCTGTTGACCTCAGTGACTCTGCCTTCATTCTTCTTTTGGAGCTTCACTGAGCCTTTCATTGAACCAATGTTTCAGTTGTTCACAGAGAGTTTTCCGTGTTCTCCTGAATCAATCAATCGATTTGAAAGTTGGTCCACTATTGAAATCAAATTTCAATGTTTTCTTTCTTATATATATATGTCCAAAATCTAATCTTAATCTACACTAGAAGTCAAATTCTTCTGTCCACCTTTATGAAAGTTATTTAAATTATTTTACTTTATTTTTTTCAACAATACAGGTAGTGGGGGTTGTTTCTGCTGTCCATTTTTTTGAGTTGCATAAATGTTTTATTTTGAAATGCTCTGTTTAAGTGATCGAGACATTTGCTGTGTCTCAATTCAGGGTCTGCATCCTTGAAGTGCACATTTTGAAAGGAAGTTGCGTCATAGCACTGCGTGAAGGCTCCTCCAATTCTCAAAAGTCCTTAGGACGCTCCAAATACGTACTCGGAATGCACCCTCGTTTTAGCCGATTTCCAAGGCTGCACCGCTACTGTCCTTCGCGTACTTATGTATCCCATGATGCTTTGCATGCTGCTGCAAAGCATTCTGGGATCCTAGGAAGTCAGCTGAAATTAGCGCCATCTACTGGCAAAGACACTTCGTATAACTTTAAGTATTGAAATTTCACATAAAATATTCAGTTTTAACATCGGCTTTTTATTTATTTGAACATCCAATGCCATGGTTAGATGGCGAACCAATGGTTAGCTTGATGCTATGAAAACGTCACTTCCGGGGTTGGCCAGCAGGAGGGAACGGCGTCGACGCAACCAGGAAATACGCCGAAGGCTAGACCGTCCCGTGTGGTTACCGGGGAGGCGGGGTTTGGTCCGTCCTTCTACGCCGGGTCCTCGAAAAACGCTTCCTTCAGACGGAGGACGCTTCCTTCGAAGGTTGCAGACCCTGAATTGAGACACAGCAATTGTGTTGCTGTGCACCTGCGTTGGTTCAGTGTCGATATGGCAGCTGCTGCCAGGTGCAGTTCTTTCAACAAAAACCTCTTGTTGGAAATAAAACACTGGATATTGTTTTCAGTGTCTGCATAGGCTCCTCATTGCCTGCAGTCTATGTGACCAGCAAATCCAAAGCAGAAAGACGTGAACACTGTATACTGAAGTATTTGTTTACTTATCGCAAGTCATTTCATAATCGCAACAGCAATATTGCATATGGCATGTTTTTCTAATATCATGCAGCCCTACTGCAAAATTCCACATATATCTTGCTCATATTTTTGACGTCTTCAGTGTCTACCTGCAGTGTAGAAAGTACAAAAGATAAAGAGGAAACATTGCATTAGATAGTGTAGTGTAAATGTGATCTGAAAGTGTTTAGTTAAAATCATCTGTTATGTTTTAAGCCAAGTGCCAGGTCAAAGGTCTTTCAAAGGAAACACAAGATTTCCCGTATATATTCTGTGTGACTGAGTAACAGTCGTTTGAAATAATTATTACCGATGCCGCGACCTAATTGGGGCCCGACCCACTGTTTCTTCTAGGCCCAGATCGAGATTCAGAGCATGATGGAGGAGAACACGTATCCATTGTTTCTGAAGTCAGACCTGTACCTGGAGTACACTCGGACCGGAGGAGAGAGCCCCAAGCCCAACCCCAGTGACCAGAGCCCCTCGTCAGGGCCGGTCAAAGCCGTGCCTGGGTACCTGCCCACACTTGCTGAGGACGAGGAGTGGAGGTGAGACAAAGCATCCACATCACATACACAACCAGTCTAAAGTTTGGACGCATACTTCTCATTTCATGGTCTTCCTTTCACTTTCTTGACTATTGACATTGTAGATTGTCACTCAAGGCATCAAAACGATGAATGAACACTTATGGAATATGGATTCAACAAAAAAGTGTGAAAAAACTCAAACAAGTTTTCTATTTTAGATCTAGACCAGGGGTCACCAACCTTTTTGGCGCTGAGAGCTACTTCATGGGTCCTGAGCCGTATGAAGGGCTACCAGTTTGCTAGATTCTCCTGAAATAACAAAAAACTCTGAGATATATATTATTATTAAGCTTATTAAGCTCATGTTGGATAAAATTGAATTTTAGACACAGCTCAACGAGCTGTGCAATTTTTCGAACGGGTCTGAGGGCTACTCATGAGGTCCTTGGGGGCTACCTGGTGCCCGCGGGCACCACTTTGGTGACCCCTGGTCTAGAATAACCACCCTTCATATAAAATATATGTGACATAACATATTTAGGTATTGAACAGTTTTTTCTTTTGCTACATGAATCCACATATCTTGCTCATATATGTGATGTCTTCAGTGTGTATCCACGGTGTAGACAGTAGTCAAGATAAAGAAGAAACAGCTGTGTCCAAACTTATGACTGCTAGTGTTTGTGGATGCACGCCTGGCCGAAGGGGCGGAACGGAGCGGCGCCCTGTCGGTCCGTCAGTGAGTGTGAGGCCTCCGGTGTTTGACCGCTGGGTGTGACTTTTTCTGCATTTCAGAAGTGGAGGAGGAACGATGGCGGTGGAGGAGGAGAAAGAGGTGGAGGAAGAGTACGGAGACACACCAGCAGGGAGACTGACGCAGAGCCTATTGATGCAGACGGCGTCACATAGATCCACAACCAACAGGAGAAGGCCTGAGAGCCGGGAGTACAGGTCTGTGTCCGTCTGTCCGTCCTGCTGCCTTTGTGCTCTGACTTCATTTTTGCATTTTCAATTCCTCAATTTCAGTGCGAATGCATTGTTGTTTCAGCAATGGCCAAACAGTCAAATACACAACATCATTGTTGGTACTGGATTCGTAGCACCAACCGAAATGCTGAGACCCAAATTTCAAAAAACGGCTACATTTTCAGCGCCAAATTCTGATATCCAAAAAGTAACTCATTGCATCTGTGAGCCAGTCATCCTTTGACATCTGTGTGTCAAGAGCTAAAGTCGCTGGCGATTGGCTTTCACATTTTAGAGGCGTGAACTGAAGATGCACTTTGGTGAAAATGAGCATTTTGTTTGTCCTGTAATTGCAATGTATTTTGTTGTTGTTTCAATTGGGTTCAAAACATTACAACTGGTTTTGAAATTTACATTGTATCAAAAACGTTGAATGATACCCTGCAGCTGTGTGTTTATATTCCAGCAGTTTGAAACAAGCCTTTTTTATATCCATGTCATTATGCGGCAAAGAAAAACATGTTCAATAACTCTGAAAGGTGGCTGTTGGGAAGAATTGAAATATAAAATGTGTCTTGAGTTATTTTCCACTTTTATTGTTTCCTCCATAATTCCATGTGTTTTCATGAGTAGTTTTGATGCCTTCACCGAGGAAGTGCAATGTCAGCAGTCATGAGAATTAAGGAACAGACATTTAAGTCATAGTGTGTCCAAACGTCTGACTGCTAGTGTGTGTGGATTCTGAAGGACACACTGACCTGCTTCTCCTCCTCCTCTTCCTCTTCCTCCTCCTCCTCCTCCTCCTGGCTCTCTGACAGGCCGTGGCGGGAGCCAGTCAACCCATACTACGCTAACATGGGCTACGCTAGAGCTCCAGCCACCAGCGCCAATGACAGCGAGCAGCAGAGCATGTCGAGCGACGCCGACACGCTCTCACTGACTGACAGCAGCATGTACGTACAACGCCGACACCTTCCTTGTGGCTTTTCCTCCAGCTTGGGACGTTGTTTTAAATGACGCTCTGTTTCCTGTCTTGGCAGAGATGGTATTCCTCCATACAGATATCGAAAGCAGCATCGTAAAGAGATGCATGAAAGTGCCAAAGCCAATGGACGTGTGCCCCTACCTCATTTACCTGTGAGTAACTGGCAGCTAGCTACTCGTTCTCTCTTTCGATTTACAGAACTGCTGGCGATCGAGTTGAAATTTCAGCAGAGGTGTCGTCGCAGCCTCAATTTTTTTTATTTTCAATAGGGCTGTCAGCCGATTAAAATTTTTAATCGCAATTAATCCCATTAGTCTCCTGATTAACTCGCGATTAATCGAACATTAAGTGCAAATTTTTCACGCTGCTCTATATGTAACTTGATATTTACATAACATGACATGTTATCATAAAATGATATTTACTGTGTTTCTTATACTCTAGGGAAAAATTTGGAGAGGACAATCATAATTTCTTTGTGGAAATATTCTATTTTTATTTTTTAATTGGAACATTCTAAATCGATTACATACTTAAACTGTTCAGATACTCTCCAAAAAAAAGCCCTCAAACCATGAGGTTTTCTCAAGCCACAATGCTCCTAACATTAAGGTTTACAAATAAAAAAATTCCTTTTTACTTGCATGCAAGATTGGCCATTTCACTGTGTGCCCCTTCATCGCGGGCGCGCGTGTGTGTGTGTGTTTCATCTCTCTCACACTCTGATGCTAGATACTGACAAATATAACGTACACAAATATAATTGCATTTGTCATTCGCTGTATTTTATTTTGAAAATTGCTTTTATTTTGAAGATTAACCGGATTCTCTCGCGTTTCTTTGAGTGATTTCCTGTCCGGCTTGACAGGGAAGATTTGTTGTCTAATGTTTGTGGCCACATCTGTACGCAGCGCACGTACCGCATGCCAAAGGACATCCATGTGGAGCCTCAGAAGTTTGCAGCGCAGCTAATCAGCAAGCTGGAGACGGTTCTTCGAGAGCGCGAGGCTCAGGAGAGACTCGAGGAGAGACTGAAGAGAGTTCGACTGGTGAGCAAACGCCTTCGTACATCGCTGCATGGTTGATCATTTACATGTGTATCACATGTGACAAGTGATACATGTAATAAACGATTCATGTTTTTAAGACAAGGTGCTACTTATTTGCACTTGTGCCCCCAATGAAGTTGTTGTAGTCGAAATGCAGATGGTGCCGACTGCTTTTACATTTTATTTGTGTAGTTTAATTACGGTGTGTGTTTGTTTTCTTGGTATTTCTAAATAGAGCAACTTAAGATGAGGAAATCTGTTTGTTTGTCTTTGCATGGTTGTATTTCTAAATACAGTGGTCCCTGGTTTATCGCGGGGGATACGTTCTAAAAATAACCCGCAATAGACAGAAATCCGCCAAGTAATCAGCTTTATTTTTTTTTACAATTATTATATGCGTATTGCACAGCTCCTCTGACGGTGAATACGCTCCGCTGTGCCAGGACAAACATGAACATTTCTGTAAATCTGGCTCGCCGAACGCATTCTGTACTGTACAGGAGACACTGCATGGTGTAGTAAAGTACAGTCCTTTAGCCAATCAGGACGCAGAACACAATGCGCGTTCAAACTGTACGCTGTAAAAAAAAAAAAAAAAAAAATGCATCTGCGAAACAGCGAGGCTGCGAAAGGTGAACCGCGTTATAGTGAGGGACCACTGTATAAGATTTTAATTGAGACATTCGCACACACATTTCAACCTCTTGGCGGTGCAAAATGAAATGCAATTTTATTTGCTGCTCATAGTTCATCCGCATAAGCACATCGTGTTTACAAGTGGGGTTTCACGGGACGAGATTTAACCAGAATTCCGCCTCATGTGCTTCACATTCAAAGGAAACGCCTGCCAATCACAATTGTACTTTGTGGAAATTTTAGAAATATGGCTTTTATTTTGTGGAAAAACTGTCTCAATGCTCTGGACATTTGTCCGATTGGACCAACAGGAAGAAGAGGGCGACGACGCCGACGTTTCCGTGACCACCTCGGGGTCTTCGCACAACGTGGCCCTGCCGGTCCTCTCGTCCTTCCCGCCCCTGTACGGCGCCCGCTACTCGGAGACCACCGCCAACACGGCGGCCGCGGCCACGTACGGCGGCCTGGTGGCCATGGAGGACTCGCACGAGGACGACCCCGAGTCTATTTTGGACGAGCACGTGCAGCGCGTGATGAAGACCCCCGGCTGCCAGTCGCCGGGGGCCACCAACAGCACCTTAGGCGGCGGGCGACACACTCCTCCCAAGTCGTCGCGCTCGCCTGACGGTGGCACCTGCCCGCCGCACTTCCCGCCGCCGCACCGCGGAGGGAGCCACAGTCTGCCTGCCGCCGGGGTCAAAGGTAGGTGGCGCCACAGCGTGCATCTACCTACAGCCGTGCCAGACTGGATGTGCCAGACCTCTTGCTTTGTGTTGGGCCCTGATTTGTCCTGTGCACTTATACACAATCAACCACAACACTGTTGAGCTCTCTGAGCCTTTTAGGAACACAACCATTTGGTCACAGATAGCATAGTGGCTTCCATCTCTCTCTCTCTCTCTCTCTCTCTCTCTCTCTCTCTCTCTCTCTCTCTCTCTCTCTCTCTCTCTCTCTCTCTCTCTCTCTCTCTCTCTCTCTCTCTCTCTCTCTCTCTCTCTCTCTCTCTCTCTCTCTCTCTCTCTCTCTCTCTCTCTCCATCTCTCTCTCTCTCTCTCTCTCTCTCTCTCTCCATCTCTCTCTCTCTCTCTCTCTCTCTCTCTCTCTCTCTCTCTCCATCTCTCTCTCTCTCTCTCTCTCTCTCTCTCTCTCTCTCTCTCTTCCTCTCTCTCTCTCTCTCTCTCTCTCTCTCTCTCTCTCTCTCTCTCTCTCTCTCTCTCTCTTTCCATCTCTCTCTCTCTCTCTCTTTCCATCTCTCTCTCTCTCTTTCCTCCCCCTTCCTGTTTCTGTCTCCCTCTCCCTCTCTCTCTCTTTCTCTCGCTCTCTCTCGTTTTCTCTCTCTCACTCTCTCCATCTCTCTCTCCCTCTCTCTCTGTGTTCTCTCTCTCTCACTCACTCTCTCTCTCCATCACTCTCTCTCTCTCTCTCTCTCTCTCTCTCTCTCTCTCCATCTCTCTCTCTCTCTCTCTCTCTCCCATCTCTCTCTCTCTCTCTCTCTCTCTCTCTCTCTCTCTCTTTCCATCTCTCTCTCTCTCTCTTTCCATCTCTCTCTCTCTCTCTCTCTTCCATCTCTCCCCCTTCCTGTTTCTGTCTCCCTCTCCCTCTCTCTCTCTTTCTCTCGCTTTCTCTCTCACTCTCTCCATCTCTCTCTCCCTCTCTCTCTGTGTTCTCTCTCTCTCACTCACTCTCTCTCTCTCTATCTGTCTATATCTATCTATCTATCGATACATATACATACACACACGTACATATATTATAATTCATTGTCCTACATTCTGGAGGCTTTCCTAATGTGAAAGAATTTGAGAAGGGTGATGGTCAGTACATCAAAGATATGATATAGGTAATTTCCCCCTATAATACAAAAATATGACATACAAAAATACATTTGATAAAAACAGTGAATCTATAAACAGCCATCAAGGGCTGAAGCAGGAAAAGGTATTTCCCAGCCTTTTTTTTTACTGTGCACTTATGGTTTGTACATTTTGGACTTGGTTTCTGTTTCTGGTGTCATCTTTGAAAGAAGGACGTGAACGTCTCTACTTGTCGTGTTTGTCTCAGGTGTGCACCACCACAAGCAGCTCTACCACCACCGAGGACGAGAGGGCCAGGAGGAGTTGGGCTCCAGGTCTCAAGGCAACTTCATGTGGAACGGAGACCCGGCCAGAAGTCGGAACTATGCTGACGGCGCCGGGGCCAGCACGCTTGAAGGCATGGGCTACAGGTACGCTTGCTGCTGTCGCACGCCATTGTCTGCTCAGGTGACTGAAACACAGTGGAAAAAGTACCAGCGATTATACTGAATTGTGGCATTTTGAGACACGCACACGCAAAAATCTCTGGCAAATATTTCCGCAACAATAATTAGGATTCAGTCAAAATGTTGAGAGTGTCCAGAAACTTTTTCTCTCCTCTCTGATTTGGACGTCCGGACCCTGATGTTTGTCTTTCTTGTCGATGACCTGCAGTAGTAAAGGCAGCACACTATCACGGCGAGGTTGCAAGAAGGCGTCCGAGGCTCCAGGCAAAGGGGACGAGAGTGGGCGCAGCATGGAGACGCAGGTGCCGCTGGAGGATCTGGAGAGAAACCAGAAGATCTTGCAGTGGATGATGGAGGGAGACAGACAGCGGAAGAGCTCACACGGGTGAGTCACATCGCACTGAGCTCCACGACGCTTCCCAAGGACCAAAAAGACGCTGAATGAAACCCAGTTCATCCATTAACAACATTTCAGTGCCTCTATGTATCATTTGTGTATTTTGTTGCTTCATATTCTGGAGATTTTGAGAAGAAACGGTGACATCAAGTGGTTGCATTTTAGATTGAACCCCGCCTTCACTCTCCATTCCTCTCCTGAGCTTGCCAGTGAACTACGGTGGCCTGCGAGCACAATCTTGATTACCTCGCCCATCAGTTAAAGTTTACCTGCATCTTGCTGACTACACTTTCAGACTTCAAGTGAAATCTGCTTTATTGTTTGACAGCCGAACTGAACTGAAGCCGATGCGTCATGTTGATGTCAAACAGTAAAATCCACCACATGTAAAAACTAAATACAGCGGCACATTGTTCATAATGATGCGAATCAAGCGGAGCCATCGTGTTTTCACATCATCGACTTCCTGCCTGTTGTGATTGATGTGGTCCTGATGTGTCAAGTGTGAAAAATAGAACAGTGCAGTTTCTCTGGGGTGCACCCGCACTGCCCCCTGGTGGTGGGAACACGCACACTGACTGTAATGGCCGCGGTCTGCCGCAGATGCCTTCGGTGTGAATTGGGGGTTAGCATGGTCTGCGCTGCGTCGTAATGAGATCGCATGTAAAAGAAGAGCCCGTGGTTGACGATGCTGCTCCGCTGTGTCTCCCAGCAGCAGCAGCGCCAGCAGCTCCAGGAGAGCGGCCGCCTGCAGCGAGGCTCCGCGGCCGACATCGGTGGAGCGGCCGGGCGCCGTGCACCCCTGGGTCTCGGCGCAGCTGCGCAACAACGCGTCGTCCGGCTCGCCGGCCATCCCCGGCTCGGCGTCGGCCCAGGTCCAGCCCTCTCACCCCTTCATCCAGGACCCGGCCATGCCCCCCAACCCGGCGCCAAACCCCCTCACCCAGCTGGAGGAGGCCCGCAGGAGGCTGGAGGAGGAGAGGAGGAGGAACGCTGTGCAGCAGGCCAAGCAGAGGTCTGTCTGTCCGTCCGATCCGTCCATCCGTCCGTCCCAGTAGTTCCATCAATCATTTACATTGCTGTATGAGAGGACGGTTGCATCAGAATTGGCGAGATGCGGGTTTCTCTATCTTTGAAATAACTTTTCAACCACTTTGACGACTTTCTGCATGCGCACCATGTTGATTTTTGTCCTCTCCAATGTTGCATGACACTGTTTACACCGTCACAGACCTGCAGAAATTGGATAACGTCGGCATGAAGTGTTATTTCATCATTTGATGGCTTTCTTCTTCTTGTCTCCAAGGCACAAGTCGTGCAAGCGTCAGGTGTGTGAGAACATGACGGTGGCCTACTACTTCTGTGGAGAGCCCATCCCTTACCGAACATCAGTCAAAGGCCGGGTGGTGACTCTGGGCCAGTTTAAGGAGCTGCTTACCAAAAAGGGCCATTACAGGTGAGAGAGGCGGTTCTTTTAACATCCAAATCATCGGTGTCAAACTCTGGCCCATGGGCCAAAGTTTGAAATTTAAAATTTAAAAGATTTTTGTTTTATTCTTTTGAAATTTGATTTGCAGTTGAAAGTTATTTATTGTACGGTATAAAGCATTGCTGCTTCCATATTCAGTGTTGAAGCGAGACTTGTTTGGGTTCATATGAAAAGGGTCAGAGGCTGCGTTTCCTTGACGTTTTTGTTTTGGTTTTTTTTTTGCAAAATAAAAGCGATATTCTATTATACAAATCTCACGACGAGAATTGCATTTGCTTTTGTTTGTTCATGTTTGTTTGCTGTCAAAAATGCTTGTTGTATTTTTCTCTTTGATGACTTGTAAAAAATATTCTGTCTCCTCCTCCGTCCAATCATAACGCGCCATTTTCACTGCTCAATGAATCAGAATCAGAAATACTTTTAGTAACAGGGCTCCAGTCAACTTGAGTAATGTACATAAAGTATAGAAGCATGCAATAACTAAAATAAAAATAATAATAAAAAGAAAAAAACAATCGAAAATTAAATAACCGGCTATTTATACTTAGTGCAAAGCTGACAGTATGAAAAAAAGGTGGTCACGTGACCCCGTACGTCACGTCCGCTGACATGTAAATGCAAAAAAGTGTTTGCATGGCACTTTTGCAATATTCCTCTCTATATGGATGCGTGTGGAAAACCACCTCATGAGAGCATCAAAACCTTTCAGCCGTATTTGAGAGGTTTTTCCAAGTGAAGCTGTTTCCATCACTTGTTTTTATGGCCATATTTAGACTTTGTGCAATTCTAGGGGTGATGGAAACACAGCTACTGTCATATCTGGAGGAAGATTTCTTTCAATAAATATCAATGCTGTCCCACAACTTTGTCCAGGTTTTGAACTTTGGTTAAATGTTTTATTGTTCGGCCATTCTCCTCCGCAGAACTGAACGTTGACTCGCCTTCTTTCTTTGTGCTTCAGGTTCTACTTTAAGAAAGTGAGTGACGAGTTTGACTGCGGAGTCGTGTTCGAGGAGGTGCGGGACGACGACGCCGTCCTGCCGATCTTTGAGGAGAAGATCATCGGAAAGGTGGAGAAGGTCGACTGACACTAAGGGGGCGGGGTTTGGGAAGGACAGGTCGGGGTCGGGGGGACGCGGAGATGAGAAATTCAGAATTTGAATTCAAGGAATGGAAGAAAACCAACAGCAACAAACGGAGTGAAAGAGAGCGTCGTGGTCGGACGAGGGGGAGGGAGGGGGGTGGAGAGATTCAGCCGCGAGGAAACGGAAGGAAAGTGAGACAAAGTCGACGGCGTGGACAGAAGGGAAGAAAAAAGCTCAACTATCAGGGACGCGACAAGTCAGAAGAAACCGCATCGCACGGAGAAGAAGAAGAA
Source organism: Thamnaconus septentrionalis (assembly GCA_009823395.1). NCBI lineage: Eukaryota > Metazoa > Chordata > Actinopteri > Tetraodontiformes > Monacanthidae > Thamnaconus > Thamnaconus septentrionalis. Next base: position 31,796,206 of record CM020501.1, on the reverse strand, counting down.
GAAGAAGAAGAAGCTCGGCCAGGTGGAACATCACACGGATGGAGGGAAGGGAGGGAGGAGGGGAGGGGGGAGGGGGGGCAAGGAACGACGTCTTCCACTTCTGCTCCGGAGGAGACTGCTTGTCCTCCGCAGACCATTTTACACAATGCTGCTACATGACCACGATAGATATCACGATTAAAAAACTGTTCAACTGGTGCTTGGTTGACTGTCAAGCAGGAGATTTTGCTGCCTTTCACCGTCTCTTCAACAAAGGTGGGGGGTGTGGGGGGGCGTTGTCGACGTCACAGCCTCAAAAAAAAAAAAAAAACAACCACCTCCCCGGAAGACATTCTCAGCCCGCTGTGCTGTGGTTCCCAGCGGTCAGCCAGTGGGGTCTCTCACAGTCAACACTTCTCCACAACTACTTGTTTACCAAAGCCACATATTTTTGATAAAGACAAACAAACAAAAAGGCAAAGTGAGCGACTTGTCTTCATTTTATTTGAATTGTGTATGTACAAGGGCAGGTACTATGACTTATAATGCAGCCTAGTTTTGTTGTTTTCCTTGTTATATCTCGACCCTACTGTTGTATTGACGTGTATGTTTCCCAGCTAGTTCGTTAGTCATTTCAGGGCCCCGTCTTTTTTGTCTTTCTTTCTTTCATTCTTTCCTCTGTATTAACATCAGTGCACCTCAGATGTGTTTCCATTCACCTTTTTTTTTGGTTTTTTGTTTTTTGGTTGGTGTGAAAGTCACTTCACCTGCCACTTTTTATTTCATCAATCCGTTTCCCCCTCGCGCTTCTTTTAAAATGACGACGAAACACATTTTACACCACGTTTTTTTTTTTTTTTTTTATTTTGTTCCCCACAACTCGCACCGTAAACCTCATGTATATCTTCATATGTCTCCAGTACACGGAGAGTCACTGTGTATGTAAGTGTAACTCGGTCCCGGGTGCTTGCTCGCCTCCCTGCCTGCCTGCCTGCCTGCCTGCCTGCCTGCTCGGCCATCGTCTCCACGGAGCAGGTGAGATTCCTGGTCCTACGTACCTGACCAAGGCCAAAGATCAACGCTCGGCTTCCATTTTCCCCCAACACTGCCTGTGAGCCCATGGCTTTTTGTTTTTTCTCTTTCTTGAAAGAGCTAAAATTATCATCCAGAACTTTTTGCTCAACAGCTACTTCAGATTCTGCTGCTGACAGTCAAAGAAGAAATCTCTCTTTTTTTTTTTTTTTTTTTAGACTATGCTGGAAGCGTTGGCAAACACAAAGCTTGTCAACCTGGCTGCGCCTCAGCAGCAGGGAAGCGGGGAAGTGGCTTCTGCTATATTTTAACAGAAAAGGCGAGGTTTCCTCTAAATGAATCATTTGTCTCATAGAAAGTTACATAAGCTCGGGATCTCCAAACTTTTAACAAGCACCAGTCGTTTGTTCCACTAGGAAACTGTTTGCATTTTTTGGGGGTGTTTTCAACGTTCACTGGTGTCACACTGTGGATTTAGTTTCTCAGCTCGGCTCAACTGAGTGCAGCGGAACGCCCGCGTCAGCATATCGATGTGAACGGCCGAGCAGCGATGGCTCGCGGAGCTCCAGGACGCCGCTGAATGTAGTTTTGGCCTTCGATTTGCGTTGCATTCTGCCAGAATTATCTATCGTTGGGTCGGTCGGTTCACCGCGCTTGAAGGTCAAAACTGGTTGACGTGCGTATTTTTTCATCGCTGCGCTGGTAGTTTCTTGAATGTGTCCGTCAAACGAGAGTTTTTTTTTTTTTTTTTAAGTGAATATCTTGCCGGAATGTTTGAAAAATCCATTAGTCCTGGGTTTGTTGCGCCCAGTAAGGGAAACGTAGGATCTGCAAACACATTTGTTCCCGCTTGGACCTGCTATGCCTTTAATATGAAATTTGAAATTTAGATATGTATTTGTTTATGAAAAATGTAATTTAATAATCACCAAGCATGTTCTTTATGAGGAATATTTTCCTAATGAGTTTAATTATTATTATCTATTGTTTTTAATTTTGTGGCCCTCTGTTATGATTACTTTCTCTTTTTTTGTTATAACGCCCACAGACATTTGAATGACAACTTCCGGTGAGAGTTGATTTTAGCGATTATTTCATGGACAAAAACCAATAACTGCATCTTTTGTGTTGTCAGTTTGTGTGAAACACAGTGCCTTTATCATGTTATCTTTTGGAAATATCGATGAAACCAACTCATGCTGTTTGTTTTCCATCGGCCCTGGTTTTGTTTTGTTTTGTTTTATTTTTTTGTTTTTTTTTTAAACCGCAGCCATGCTCGCTTGTTTCTGTTGCGATAGAATCACTACTGTAAATATGTACATTACCATTTCTTATGTCATCAGACCTGCACCACATGTCCATGGTGTTTTTGTTTTCCTAAAGTAAACGCCAAGATGTCATTGTGCTGGTTTCACTTGTACATTTCTTTTAAAAAGGTACTTCATAATAAAGATGTTGAATAAAGTATTCTTCACTTTCATTTTTGAACGTCAACGTCTCAGCGCCAACGGTTGCAACATTAGCCCCTGAAATTGACCCTAATATTCTAGTCAACTTTGCAACTCGGCACAGAATTTAATAGCTCTGTGCATCAAATTAAGATTTCTGCATCAAGACATGGATTCATAAGATGAAGGAAGGTCAGTACAGCAGCTACAATACAATTATTACCTACTAGTAGTCAGTGTGTTGAGATGCATGGCTGCCTGTTACAGCTGCTCCAACACTTGATTCACTTGATTCTCTGTTTTTTTTTTTTTTCCTATTCCTTTCCAGTTTTAATCACCTTCTATGCAGTTAAGGAAGCTACATCATCACAAACTACGCAACTTCATAGTTTAAATCAATTTAATTGTCTGGGGATTATCAAAGCATTCTGATGAAAATCAACCAGTGGACTCATCCACTCCTGCTATTAAAGTTTACAGTTGTTACATCTGGTGCATGCATTTGTTAATCTAGTTAAAATTAACTGGATTAACAACTGCATGCAGGAGTCGGGTGGGGAGGGTGTTCCTTTATAGGTTTTGGCCAGGGTTTTTATTTTAATGTCACTGGATCAAACAGACTTGATGTAATTAATGAGACCTTATGCATTTGTTGACAAAGACTCTTTGTTCTAATCTCTGATGGTGTGATTCAATCTGCACACTTTCATCCAGCGCATGATGAGGGAGCATACTGTGCCTATATATCTGTTGTAAGACTTGATTGGTCGACACACAACTCTCTGAGTGTGTTGAATTTGAATAATTCTGCTGTCAATGTGCTGATTTTCTGGAGGCATTTTGGATTATAAGTTTTCCTTTAGACAGCAGCGATGCAAAGTTGGTTCCCTTTTTGCTGGTATTTCTCTTGCTAATACAGAATTTAGAATATAGATGGGAGAACAAAGGGGAAACGAACGGAAACAAACGAGTTGCTTGGCATGAAATGTTCCGGTTACGCATCTATCAGCAAAGTAAACCCAAATCTTGCAATAGACACTCCCATCCTCTAGGTGGAGGTAGTTAATTTTGTCACCGAGTACAGTGCGGTTGTAAGCGGCAAGTCAACGCAAGACAATAATATTGGGCACGTTTTCTTTAAAAAACAAAAAACGATGATGAGCTTAGCTTCTCGAATGAGTCACAGACTATAAGTGTTTTCTACGTGATAATTTAGTGTGACACTCAAACTGCTCTTACTGTCGGCGTGTTTATCAGCGAGCTGTTTGGAAAGAGCCAAGAGTCTGTTGAGCTAACATGCTAAGTAGCCGCCAGTGCAGCAGGACATGGATCCACTGAGTATCGTCGAGGATGAAGTGGCGCTGGAAGGACTGGACGGTATCACTATTCCTTCATTGTGGATACGACTGGAAAGCCGACAGCCCAGCTTTCCCTTGCAGCTCGACGAGCCCACCAAGGAGTTCCTCTGGAAGTCACTCATCAGCAACACCGAACTCAGGTTCTACGAGCAGCCTCACGAGAGAGAAGATGTCGTTCTGTTTGACAGGTGAGCTCTTCGTGGTCTTTAATAATCCTCGCTACGTGTAAATCACACACGGTGAAGGTCGTGGTTATTACAGATCGTCCCACCATTGCCATCATCCCAGTGAAAAGTAACTCAGAACGTCATTCGAAGCTCACGCGGTCCTCAAACTATACCCACCAAGAAGTTATGTTGATATCAGACACATAGTAACCGTGAAGTACTCTGCTATACGGCATATAAGAAGAAATTGGCTCAGTTGGATCAAAAATTGTCAGCAGCATTTTCCAATCGTTGTGTGTTGCATGTCTCGTGAGATGTACACTACCAGTCAAACGTTTGGACACACCTGTTTCGTATTTATCTTCACTACTTTCTACAGTGCATATACATACTGAAGACATCAAATATATGAGCAAGATATGTTGATTCATGGGAGAAAATACACCCAACTATCTTATGTTATATATATTGTATATGAAGAGTGGTTGTCCTAGATCATCTGGAATATAAAACTTGTTGGAGTTACTGTATTTCACACTTTCTGGTTTAATCCATATTCCAGATGTGTTCATTCATAGGTTTGATGCCTTTGAGTGACAATCTACAATGTAAATAGCCATGAAAATGAAAGAAAATCATTCAATCAGAAGTGCAGTACGTGTCCAAACTTTTGGCTGGTGGTGTCATTGGATGAATTATTTTTAGGATTATGATGTTGAAGTTCATCAGTCGTCTAAATACTTCTGACAATCAGATTGCCTGGGGCCTGACTAACATTGGGTACAGTGCCACACGCTGCACTTCACAGTTCTGGAAGCGCTGGCATAAGTGCCTTTTAAATGGGGGTCACTAGACGACCCCGTGCTGTGTCCTCTTTTTTTTTTTTTTTCTTCTATATGTATTTTGTTGGTTGCTTGTTTGTCTGTATGCCTTCTTTTTTTATCTTGTGAACTTGACCTTGAGTTTATTAATAATAAATCTATATATCTAATGAGAAATGGCCATGGAGGGTTGAAGGAATATTTAACTTGAGGAAACTATGTTTTCTCTGCACTTGAGCGGCCGCTATTACAAATTTGTCTGTGGGGAAAATGGAAGCAAACCCCTGTGGCTTTGTGAGTTTGTGCCACCTGGCTGTTACGATCTGATATTTAATGCCCTGACTTGCACTCTGCATTAGGTTCGAAGACGTTGATCCGGAAACAGGCATTGAAATAAAACACAACTTTGTACCACCAAAGGACATCTACCCAATAGATATTGTGGAAAACAAGGCTGGGATACAAGGCTCCTGTGCACTGTACAAACGGAGGACAGACATCACTAAACATGTCCGCTCCACATCGCTCACCCCTTTGGTCAACCTGCAAGAGGCCATTGAAAGGTTTGTCATGTTGGCTTCAGTTTCATACATACAGGTAGTACCCGAAAAATTAGAAAATCAAGTAAAAGTTGTTTTATTTTGGCAATAACATAAAAGTTGAAAGCAACACATTTTATTGAGCCATTCCACGCAAATTGACATCTCAAGCAGTTCCTTGTTGTAACTTTGCTGATTAAGATTTTCAGCTTATTAAAACCACAAACCCACAAACTCAGAAAATTAGAATTTGAGGGTTTTTTTTTTAAGCTGCAAGACCTGATCAGCAAAATCCAAAGAAATAAAAACTTGAAACATATTGATTTGCATATTATTTGTTTATATAATATGTCAAATTCACCTTTTAAGTTGAATTGCAGAAATACAGCAACCTTTTCAGAGTATTCTAATTTTCTGGGTAGTACTGTATGTTAACCTTTGCAAGGCAGCAGAGATTTCAAGTCTGAAATCTGGCAGATTCATCGTCGTGAAACCTGCTGAACTTTGAATATTGTGTCAATTTAAATGTTTAAATTTAAACTTTCTATGAAGGTCTGGTCTATAATGCATTATGAGAACATTCATAAGACATTATAAAGCATTTATAAAGGCTTTATAAAAGTTGTTATAAACTTTTATAATCATGTATGTCAACTAACAAGGTCCATAAAGTATTATAAGTGGTGTACATAATGCATTATAAAGTTACACTTCCACACCAAAGTGTATGAAAGAAAAACAGACTGTTATATTTTTGAAAAAATAAAGTTTCATTGCTAATAACCTTATATGGTGTTGTCACTTTACTTAGGGCTCTTAAAGTCGTCCTATAGCATATCATTGACGTTTATAAGGCATTATTCCATTTCACAAACTAAGCATTCATTATATGTCAGAGCAGTTCTTTGACTCTTTGTAACTGGCTGAAGTTATAATGTGCTGTGTAACCCAGGACTTCACATTCTTCTTTCATACACTTTGGTGTGGAAGTGGAAGTTTATAATGCATTATGTACACCACAGTTTATAACAACTTTTATAAAGCCTTGTAAATGCTTTATAATGTCTTATGAATGTTCTCATAATGCATTATAGACAAGACCTTCATAGAAAGTGTTCCCGCATTTCTCCACTGATTTCACCGTGTTGTTTTTTTTTCCCTCTGATTTCTAACATGTACCTCTGTAGATACGGCCGAAAGCTTGTTATCGTGGCCTCTCAGCGGCTGCGCTTCAGGAGCCTGATTGGCAGTGAGAGCGACCCTGACTTGACGCTGACGCACGAGTCCTACTGCGTGCTGGAGAAAGTTGGCCGGGCTCGGTGGCAAGGAGAGCTTCAGAAAGATCTGCACGGACAGAGCTTCAAGTGCGACGCTCGCCATCACGTTCTGGCCACGTGGTGTCACAGCTCCTTTTAATACGTTGTGTCATTTCCTGCAGGATTGACGCTCGAAAGTTGCATTACCTGAGAAAATCTCTGGTCAAACACGGACTCATCAGTATGCAGTCCCATTGCACACGAGTCAAGTCGGGCCAGCAGCAGCATTCCATTCTCCTGCAGTTGAAACGCTTCCATGTCAACAGGTTTGTTTGTGGTTTGGACACTGTAACAGAATTCATTTTGGCGGCTGTGGCTCAGTTCATTAATGATGGAAGGGTTGGCAGTTCAAATCCCTCCTCCCAACTGTCCACATGTTGAAGTGTCCTTGGGCAAGACACTGAACCCTAAATGACTCCCAGTGGGGCTGGCAGCACCTTGCATGGCAGCAGCCACCCACTGGTGTGTGTGTGAGTGAATGAGAGGCCATTGCAAAGCGCTTTGGGCTACTGTGAAGGTGCTGTGTAAGTGCAGCACATTTACCATTTACCATTAATTTACATGCAGTACTATTGTTCTAGAAGGTAAATTAAGCGATCCAATGAACAATTTCATCTTAAAGAACACTTGATTTTTTTTAAAGGTCATTTCTGAGGTCACTTTAGGTTCTGAAACTTACATACCATTAATGATATTAATATGAATATTAATTAATACTAATTAATGTTTATAAGCAGCTGATTTATAAGATGTATAAATCCCAGCTCAAACTGTCTAACTAACTGACTGTGGAGTTAGAAAAATAACCCCAGGTCTTCTCTTTTAGGAGGTCAAAGTATGATCTATTGATGGAATATATCTCCAACCTCCTCCAAGAGTCACCTGGTAAATTTACAACCGTGATCTTGCTCAAAGACCAAATCGTAAGTGTCTCTGCACCAACTTCTGTTGTTTTGCTTCAGTGTTTTCCTGTTTAAGGTGAGGTTTAAGGTGAGGTTTTCTCCCCCCCCCCCCACCCCAGAATGTGAATGAACATTCCTTGAAACGTGCCCTTCAGTACATGCAATCTGCCAAATTGATTGAGGTTTTCCACCGCCCTCTTGAGGACTTGGATCCAAGCGCAGGACCCTGCCTCACCAAAAAAGGTAACGGACAAATTACAGTTAAATACATAAAAAAAAAAATGCAAGTTTTTCCTTTTCCATGTAATACAGGTACCACCCTGAAAGTCCCTGCCTTCTAGTAGTCATCACAACAGAGCGTCCTAATTATATATAGTTATTTATATACAGGTACTACCCGAAAATGAGAATATCAAGTAAAAGTTGTTTTATTTTGGCAATTTAACATAAAAGATGAAAGCAACACATTTTATTGAGCCATTCCACGCAAATTGACATCTCAAGCAGTTCCTTGTTGTAACTTTGCTGATTAAGATTTTCAGCTTATTAAAACCACAAACCCACAAACTCAGAAAATTATTATAAAATTTGAGGATTTTTTTTTTAAGCTGCAAGACCTGATTAAATTGAATTGCAGAAATACAGCAACCTTTTCAGGATATTCTAATTTTCTGGATAGTACCTGTATGTAGTAAAGTTTAGTCTAGTATAGTTCATCATAATACCGTATATTGATTTGATACAACATGTACATAATATAGTGTTGATCTTTTTTTGCATTATTACTATGTTTGACCTGCCTAATGAAGGTTCTACATCACTGCAGGAAGCAAGGTGCAAGTGCGATGTGTAAAACTGTTAAAGCCCTACTCAAAGAAGAGTGTTGATGACGATGACGATGACGACGAAGATGATGAAGATTACACGGGAGAGGGAAGAGCTATTCCTCCAGTGGGTCGAATCATGGAGCATGACGTCCTCTCGCAGGCCTATCACATCGGTAGGTGATCATTTGCTTCTTCAGTGGTCATAAAATTTGCCATGTCAACACGAGTAACCGGCAGCTGTGCTGGAGGTGACCTGTGGAAATGTTGTGTTGTCCCATTCCAAATGATCCTGTTTGTGTTGCAGTTTTATCCTGTGGTTCGAAGGGAATCCCTCAGAGTGGCATCGGGCTCAGAATGAATGTTGGAAAACTCGAATCTCGCATGATTTGCCGAAGACTAGAGAGGGCCGGTCTGATCAAGGTGAGATAAAGGCCCATAGAAGATGTACTTTATTGATCCCAAATTGGGAAACTACACAATCATGTCTAGATTTTTTGCCGCCAGAAACTCCAGTAGAGTCCAAGTCTGTCCAGCAGATTAATGTGTTTCACTAAATATCAAAATGTTTTTGGAAAAATGCTTGTTTTGCTCAGTTAGCATATTAAAACAAACTTTGTAGACCTTCTCCATGCTTTGAAATAGTAGCTGCCGCTTAGTATTACAGGTCTTTACTGCCACCTACTGTTTAGGGGTGAAAGCAGAGAGCAATAAATACTTTGTAATAAAAACTAAAAACTTTTAAAAAAATTTTTTAAAATCCAAAAAAAAAAAACTATGTTTGTCATTTTTACTTTTTTTTGTTGAGGTCAAACGCACTGTAAAGTGGTCCACAACCCTCACGTTCAGCATCACTTCTATAGTATTGCTCACATGATCCTGCTGATGGTTTCCATCAGTCAAGCGCTTTGGAAGCAACGTGATTAGTTCATGCAATCATGTCAGTAAAATTGAACAGAAGAATTGTGTATTCTAAAGTGAGTGAACACATTCACAAGTGGTGATGATTAAGATTATTTGCGGTTTTGAAACCTAACGTTGGACGGAAAGCCGCTTCTGTTCTGATGACATATTTTCTTTGTGTTATTTTGTGTTACGTCTGCAACCCCGCAGGGATTCATGGAGGATGTGGGCCGACAGAGGACGACAAAATTCATCAGCCACAAGTGTGTGTCTGCAGAGCTTGGCAGCTGATTTCCAACTTCTCGCTCCATGGTGTGTAACTGCACTGCGCTGAATGTTTCCTCCACAGGTTTGTGGACGTGAGCGATCGACTCCAGCTGTTTGTCAAGGAGCAGGAACGCAACAAGCTACTCTGCTCGTCTGCACCGCAGACGTCCGACGCTGTGCCGCTGACGCCGTCCACCTCAGCGCCAGCAGCAAAGCAGAACACCAAAACTGCAGCAAAGAAAAGGCAGAATTCAAATAGTAGAAAAGGAACCAAAGGTGGGAAGGAGGCCGGTCCTGTTGTCGGTGTGAAGGGCGTGACCGGAGCTCATGAAGGCTTGAATGAGGCGGGAGGGAACCTCAGTCGCACGGTGGGGACGGTGGAAAAGAAAGGAACAGCACAGAGTGGAGCTGAGAACCCCAGCGTGCATCCTGCTCACTGTAGGTTCCCTTTTTCCATTGCAAGAAATGATATTTTCTCCCTGCTACACTGCCAGTCAACAGTCTGGACTCATCCTATGAATTGAATGTCTTTTCTTTCATTCTCATGACTGTTGACATTGCACTTTCTCACTGAAGGCATCAAAACTACATATGAACACACATGGAATTATGGAGGAAACAATAAAAGTGTCAAATAACTCAAATTTTTTATGTTGAAATTCTTCAAAATAGCCGCCTTTGATAAAAAAAGCATATTTAGAGTGATTGAAGGTGTTTTTCTTTGCTGCATAATGACAAATATCTTCCTCATATTTGATGTCTTCAGTATCTATCTTCAAAAATAATTGCGTGAGAAGGTTTGTCCAAAGTTTAGACTGGTCGTGTTTGTCATGGTGTTGTGCTTCACTTTGAAACTCTTGTGTTCTGAAACACCCAGCGGGTCCTGAATCCCCGAGCACGGCACCTCATCCAGCAACAAGCAGTGAGGCAGCAGGTAAGGAAGCTTGATGGTCGGTCACATCGTCTCCAGCTGCTGATCATGATTCACTTTGAAACTCTGTCGCAGCAGCTTGTCTTTGTAGCAAGACCCAATGTACACAGTGCTACTTATGCCGCATGTATAATCACTCCATCTGTTTTATATATTTCTTCGAGAAGCAGAAATCTTTTTAAAATCTTTTCCTAATTTTGATGAGTAATACAACTCTCAGTGCTTTCAAATAGAAGTGACTGTTAGTACTAGAACAAGCTGTATTTCATTCATTTAATTTCCAGTGCTTTAAGAGTCGCTTCATCAAAAAGGACTTCAAGGAGATTTTATTCTATTGCTTTTGCTCATTTTCAATTTAAATCCAAACACGTTTTCTTCATATCCCATCATATACAGGGTACTACCCAGAAAATTAGAATATCCTGAAAAGGTTGTAGTATTTCTGCAATTCAACTTAAAAGGTGAATTTGACATATTATATAAAGGAATAATATGCAAATCAATATATTTCAAGTTTTTATTTCTTTGGATTTTGCTGATCAGGTCTTGCAGCTTAAAAAAAACTCAAATTCAAAAACTCAGAAAATTAGAATATTACATAAAGTCAAATCTTTCTGAAAATCTTAATCAGCAAAGTTAGAACAAGGAACTGCTTGAGATGTCAATTTGCGTGGAATGGCTCAATAAAATTTGTTGCTTTCATCTTTTATGTTAAATTGCCAAAATAAAACAACTTTTACTTGATATTCTCATTTTTCGGGTACTACCTGTATTTCTCCTCCTATGAGGTGGCTCACCAAAACACACTCCATCCATCCGCTGCAGCCCCAGCTCTGTCACATGAAGGAACCCACTGTGGCCCCACCAGTCAGGGAGTTTCCTTCTCACTGTGGGAAACATGAGGTGGAAGCTCAGTGCTTTGTGTTTGTCTTGTTGTCTCAACCAGGAGAGGCTTCAGTGAGGCGGGAGGACGACGTCACAGTGACTCCTGGCAGCTGTTTGCCTCCGAGTAGAGCACCAGCTGTGGTCCCACACAACCACATTGTGGAGGTCAAAGATATTTTCAAGCCAAAGGTGGGTGCGGAAGGTCTGCTTGACTCTCCTTCGCCCTGTGTTCTCCATGGATTGTTCCTTCTCACCTTTGTCTTCTTCAGAACCCCAAAATGCAGAAGCAGAGGAATGCCTGCGAGAGGACTCACGAGACCTATCGCCTGTTGAGGAGGAAGAACCTGATCGTCGAGGCCGTCCACAACTTTAAAATCATTGATGGCCTTTTCCAGTCAGTTGGTCTTGATTGTTGATAATAAATTGCAAATTACACTTTTAGCACGACAACTTTTTCTGAGCATGTTTTTTTTTTTGTTGTTGTTGGTTTTTTTCCCCAAAGGCTGCAGAAGATGATCAACGATGACGAGAAACAGGACGGATTCAGTGCAAAGTGTTGTAAGAAGACAATCTTACGACTCATCCATTGCCTGTCCAGAGAGGGTTTGCTGAAGCTCTACTCTACCACTATCGTACAGGATGGGGTCACAAAGAAGGTAACTGCTTCTGTTCAGGGCTGCAACTGAGGATTATTTTTGTCGTCGACCAATCTATTGGTTATTTCTTTGATTAGTCATGATTATCTTCTTTATTGTCACCACCTATTTTGGGCTTCTGTTTACCTTAACTTGCTTAAATCTTCACACCTGTGTTATGCTGTTGTACTCTGACAGTGTTTTTAAACCAATATATCAAAATAATGACAGGAAAAGCATTTAACTGTTTTCAACGTAAAACATCACAGGTATATCACACCGCTGTTGAACCTCACAGACAAAAATTCAGACGTTAAAATTTGAGTCTTTCTTGTCTGATGCTGTCTCTCTACCTACCGCTCACCTGTGGGCTATTTCATGTTCTTCTGCGTTGCAGGTTGACCTGATTGTGCATCCATCTGTTCACCCTAATGATGAGAGAGTGACCCAAGCCATCGAGCAGATGCGCTTCAGAATTTCCAGCTCTTACTCTGCCATCCGGTGAGCACAAACAACCATCAGAAAAGTTTATTCTTCGCTAAACCACTGCACACCTCTTGTTAGTTTGTAGATATTCTCCTCCACTCCACTGTCCCGACCCTCTCACTAGCCAACTATTCACATGCTCAATCCACGATTCAAGATGTACGCGATGTGTTTTTACCCCCCTGCCCCCTCCAGTGTGCAGCAAGCTGAGGAGAAAGCCAAGGAGAGGGAGAAACTGATGATGACCTCCGGTGCTGCCACGGGTCAAAAGAGCAAAACCGGTGGAAAGGAAGCAAGCCGGAAACACAAGGACGAGTTCATTCCCAAAGCAGGTTGAATTCAGCTTCAGTATAATCACACATTGAAAACATAAAGACGTGTTGCCATAGAGCAGGAGTGTCAAACATACAAGATGATTTTGCAAAATATAAAAACTGCAATTTTTCAATGAAAGAAAGTGCTTTTCTCAATGTGTCCACTCGGCTTCGCAAACAAACTCAATACTGGGGCTGAGCAAATTGACAAAAGTACAGCCACTCACGTCTCCTATTGGCTACCCTCATTGCCCCAGAATGTCTCCTATTGGCTAAGCTCAGTTCCCCCTAAATGTCTCTGTCGAAACAGACAAAGCTGATGCAGAGCAGTGTTGCCAACTTGGCGACTTTCCCCAACCAAAAAGTCGCTATTCTCCCATAGCGACTTTTTTTTGTCCAAAGCGACTAGCGACAACTCTAGCCACTTTTCCTGGTGTTATTACCTTGCGATCAAGTGCAAATTGTCAATTATGCAAATTAGACGATGACATCATTTGGCGACTCCGAGCAACTTTCAGGACAGCCAATAGTGGCTTTCCTTACTGAGGAGTTGGCAACACTGATGCAGAGTGCAGAGTGCTCAAAGAACACGAATAAAGTAAAATAAAGAAAACAACTGGAAGTTGTTGTTATTTTTACGTTGTTTTTATTCCATACCATGATTTTACCGGTCCGGCCCGCTTGGGAAGAGATTTTCCTCCGTGAACCAAAATGAGTTTGACACCCCTGCGATAGAGGAACCCTGGCAGGATCAGTTTTGATCCAATCAGTTGATTGAATGGTCGTTGAGTCGAGTCGTGACCTGCTTGGGTTTGAGAAGAGAGAAGTTAAGTGTGTAATATCTGGAGATTTTGAAGAAGAAACAGTGACATCAAGTGGTTACATTTCAGATTGGAGTGTCCTCCACTCTCTCCCCTGTCCTGAGCCTGCCAGTGAACTACGGTGGCCTGCGAGCACAAACCTGGACACCTCGTCCACCTTCTTCTTTGTTGGTTTAGTTGCAGACGCAGCGTCCACCCTAATTATTAATCACATTGCCAGGCAGCTGGATTGTCCACACCAGGCTTCCTTAGAAATGTGGTGGTGCAAGATGGCAGCTAACTGGGAGCAACTTTTCATTAAATGAGTCATTTAGTTCATTAATAGGAGCCATTCAGTGTTACTAGATATATTTACTTGTCTAAGTTGACTTTGATTTTTCTTTACTGTTGTTATTTGCATGTTGAGCCGCAGGGCTTTGATGCCTCCCTCACCGTGTAGTTTGACGTGTCAGTTATTTGTTAACTTCAAGAAAGATACAAAGCTGTGTGCGCGATGACCCTGCGCTCTGCTCTCAAGGACCAAAGTTTACTTTTGTCTTTTATAACAATAGCCTGAAGTCTGTCCTATTGAAACCTGTGTCCCTGCTTTCCCCTGCGTGTTTTTCCTTTGTTTGCAGTTCGTGGCCTTGGGAAGAGGATGGGTTTCCAGCCCAAGATGCCTCGGCTGCGTGTCGTCCACTCCTTCCTCTGGTACCTCGTGTACGGCCACTTGCAAAAACCCAACCCTGCCGACTGCCAGTCCAGCGCTGGACCTGAAGACGGTCCACACAGCAGTGGTGACCCTGCCAGTGCCTCTGTTGCCTCGCCAGCTGCCGACTGCACTCAGTCAGAGTTGGATACCAAATTGCCTGCTGATGACGAGGAGGAGGAGGAGAAAGGAGAGAAGGACGACTCGCAGCCCGACGACTCCGAGGCCAAGAACACTGGTGAGAACTTTTACTATGTATGTAGATATATAGATCTGTATACACTGGTCCCTCACTATAACGCGGTTCTTTCGCGGCCTCGCTGTTTCACGGATTTTTTTTAGTGTAATTTTGCATGCTTTTTTTTTTTTTTACAGCGTACAGTATGAATGCGCATTGTGTTCGGCGTCCTGATTAGCTAAAGGACTGTACTTTACTACACCATTGTCAGTCAATCTCCTCCGTGCAGTGTCTCCTGTACAGTACAGAATGCGTTCGGCGAGCCAGATTTACAGAAATGTTCATGTTTGAAAAGAGGCACCGTGATGGTGAAGACGCCGTCAGAGGCGTCTTCACCGTCAGAGGAGCTGTGCAATACGCGTGAGTTACTGGTAATAATTTCTTATGTGTCAAACCTCGTAGATTGATCATTAAAATTGAATTTGTTCGAAATGTTTGGCCTTGAAAACAGGTTTTGATCTTTGGTTTCGTTTACTGATGTTGTACTTATTTTTTTAAATCGCGAAAGTTTGAACTTTGAGAGTGTTTAAATAAGAGAGAAATGTGAGAAAATGTTAATACCTGTCTGAGAAAAGTGTATAAAAGTGTGTGGTTAGGGGTTTTACGCCTTAAAACATGTAGAATAATTGTAAAAAATAAAGCTGATTATTTGGCGGATTTCGTCTATTGCGGGTTATTTTTAGAACGCATCCCCCGCGATAAACCAGGGACCACTGTATATAAAGATACTGTATATGGAAGCATATATGCTTATATGTGTATATTATTTATATATATATTAGTATCTAAATAAAAATCCACTACGTATTGGTTGATATTGGTCTCCTGTCATGTCGCCTGCCTCCGGCTGTCCGCCAGTGCACGTGGATGAAGACTCGTGGAAGAGATTCATCCCTCCTGTCCGCGTCCACAAAGACTTTGGCAGCGGCTGGGCGATGGTCAGCGACGTGCTCCTCTGCCTGCCTCTGTCGGTCTTCATCCAGTTCACACAGGTCAACTACAAGGTGAGCGCCTTTTCACCTTCTGAGGACAACTCGCCTGCTAAAAAGCTGCTGTTGAGGTTCTGAGCCCCCATCTGTTGCACTTCAGGGTTGCACCAATTCTTGTGTTGGATGAAATAAGTGAAGTGGTTGTGTTTGGAGGACATTTCCTGGCTTGTGTGCCCAGGTGGATGGACTGGAGGAATACCTCAACGACCCTGTGAAGCAGCACTATCTGATCAGGAACCTGCCGTCCAGAGTCAAAAGACAGCTGCTCTTCAAACGGTGACTGCTGACCTTTTGCCCTTCAACTCAGCCGTTTCCTGTCCGCCAAACGGCGGCGATCACTTTTGCGTTGGTTTTCAACCGTCGGTCTCGTTTCTGTGGCCAGGAAATACATCTTTGCGTTTCATGAGAACCTGCAGAAGTTGGTGTACATGGGCCTCCTGCACTTTGGTCCCGTGAAGAAGTTCAAGGAGAAAGACCAGGTCTGTTGATTTTGATTTGATTTGATTTGATTTGATTTGATTTGATTTGATTTGATGTACTTTATAAATCCTTTTTTTTTTTTTTTTTAAATATGTATTTTATTGCAGCATTTTAGCGGTTACACAAAACAGTCTGTAAATGAGAGTAACAGCTGTAAAATAAATCCAGAACAAACCCACCCTCCCACTACCCACACTGTCAGCCCCATCAACATACATATAACATTAAAGCAAAAAAAGCAAAGAAAAAAAAAAACAAAGGGGGCGGGGGGGTTAATAAAGTGTTATAAATAATGAGTACCAGTGCGTCAAAAATAGCCATACATCAGTGTAGTCGAGAATGAACATACTTGTATAATATACATAATAAATAATAAATATATACATCTATATATAAACAGAATATAAATTAGCATAAACTAATACTGAGGGGGGGGGGGGGGGCGGAGTCTCAGGAAGTTGAGACACTGTCGCATAAAGTAGACAACCGCTGATCCCAAGTCAGCATGTTTGCGTTGATATCACCAGTCCCCCCCTTTGTGTTTTCCCACGCAGGTGTTTGTGTACGTGAAGCGCAACATCAGCATCGTGGACACCACCAATGCGGAGCCTCACTACTGGCTGGTCACAGAGTCAGCTGACAAGCCCTTTGAACGGCGCCACTACACATTCAACACCGCTGAGGATGTGGAAAACTACTGGTTTGACCTGATGTGCGTCGTGCTCAACACACCTCTGGGTATGTGCACACACACACACACACACACACACACACACAGATGTGAGTGTTGGGGATGACCTTCTTTGGTGCTATTTTTCCAGGGGTGATCCGTCATAAGAGAGATGCCTCCGATGAGGAGAAGGGTCCTTCGTTTCCCGACGGACGCATCGTGTTTGTTGGCCTTTTGCACCTGCTGCAGTAAGTGAGCGGAGATCATTTGCAACAAAGAACTTTGGTAGAAGACGGTGACACATGTGTAGCGAAACACACTGAGACTATTTCATATTATATTCTTTCTCTATGACATGCAGGCAGTGTTTATAATGTGTGTTGCTGTCCACTTTGCTGCTGTAAAGCTGGAATTTCCCCCACTGTGGGACTCAAAGGGTTATCTTATCTTATTTTATCTTAAGCTGAAGAGGGTGTAAATACAAATCAAAATGCAGTATAAAAACGTCTGTTAAATAAAGAAACTTATTTCTGCTCTCTTAACATCATCCCAGAATATAAGAAGTCTGATTTATTGTAGCTTCATCCGAATTTATGTTATTTTCTGTAGTTGTTTGGGTTTTTTCTCTTTTTTTGCCTCATATTTTTCAGAGAAATGTTGTGATTTTTATTTATTTATTTATTTTTTCACTTTACTTTGCTTTCTTAATCTGTATTGTGTGACAAATGGGAACTCATTTTAAATGTCTGCGAACTGGCAATGCGATCCATTCCAGCTATGGCTTCTTTTTTCATTCATTTATTTTTCTAAAACTCAGTCTGTTTGGATTTCTTACAGATGAGACACAGTATGTTGAATGTAAAGGATGTTCGTTACATAGAGCAGGGACATACAGCTAGATCAGACCTTTTTTTTTTTTATTATTCCAAGTGAGATTGGAGAAGTTCACGCTGCCGCATTATCACCTAGGGATTGAAACACCTGGTGGAGGCATGGATAAGAAAAAAAAAACCTGAGATAATAAATAATGATCAAAGTATCCTCAATAACACGCTGGTGTTTAAGTTACACTCCTGTATGTGCATGTGAACACACAGGGGCAGTGAAGAGGTGTGTGATGACGGCTCGGTGCCAGGAGATGGTAAAGGAGCAGGAGGCCTGGACTCCAAGTTTTTTGCTCATCTAAAGCGGAACTGGTTTTGGACCAGTCACCTGCTGTCTTGCAGGACGGTAGGTCTATGAACTTGAGATGGGATTTAGCAGGTTCTATTAGATCGCTGATCGGCCCATCTGCGTTCAAAGTCCCCGATCCAATATGTGCATTATGCATTTGTACAGGTACTACCTGAAAAATGAGAATATCAAGTAAAAGTTGTTTTATTTTGGCAATTTAACATCAAAGATGAAAGCAACAAATTTTATTGAGCCATTAAACGCAAATTGACATCTCAAGCAGTTCCTTGTTGTAACTTTGCTGATTAAGATTTTCAGCTTATTAAAACCACAAACCCACAAACTCAGAAAATTATTATAAAATTTGAGGGTTTTTTTTTAAGCTGCAAGACCTGATCAGCAAAATCCAAAGAAATAAAAACTTGAAATATATTGATTTGCATATTATTCCTTTATATAATATGTCAAATTCACCTTTTAAGTTGAATTGCAGAAATACTACAACCTTTTCAGGTTATTCTAATTTTCTGGGTAGTACTTGTAGTTTGCAATGTATAAATAAGAGGCACATTTCTGGTAGTCATTACAACAGAGCGTCCTAATTATACATAGTTATTTATATATAGTAATTAATTATATATAATTATTATCAAACAAAAGTAAACACACAACTGGAGTCCACACAAAATGTCTTTTGAACGTTCCATGTTCATCCAAACTGAACATGGGGGCGTGGCTTGTCGCTCTCATGGAAACCTGTTTGACTTTGCAGACCCCGAGCGGTTTGGCAGCCAATGAGACGAAGATCCGACTGAAGAGCCTGTTGAGTAAAAATGCCCTGCAGTTGGCGCTCAAAGCTGGTGAGTTGCTGCTTGAAGCTGCCGTGGTGATGGAATCAAGTCTCGCTGACTCTGCCGCATCACGTCACTCAATAGGTTCTGTCGCGCACTGGTCTCCTATCACACCTGTTTATTTGGCCGTGACAACGGGAAGAAAACGGCAGTCGTGTCATTGATATGCGGGAACTTACATGTGATTGGTCGAGAGACGTTCTTTGAATGTGACAGTGATAAAAAAAAAATTAGAGGTAAATTTCTGTTTTTAAAAATTCCTTTTTTGAGTGAGTATTAAAAACTGAGGCCTTCGTCTTCCATGATGTTCAACAACCTGTTTGTTGACCATTATCTCGAAGAAACTCTTGTTTGTGTTACTGCGGTAATGCTAATCAATAATGTACGTATGTGTGTGTTGAACAGGAGGAAGCACATCGCTTCATTATGTGACTGCCAAACAGCCCCTGAAAGGACAAAATATTCAGGTATTGCCACATTGTTTAACACAACACTCCTTCATGTCCAGACCCGGGTGGTGGTTCCTGCTTTCAAGAAGTGGGACCAGAGGGTGGGCTGTAATTATAGGGGATGGCACTCCTCGGCCTCCCTGGTTAAAGTCCACTCCAGGGTGCTGGAGAGGAGGATGCGGCTGATAGTCCACCCTCGGATTCGGGAGGAACAATGCAGGTTCCGTCCGGGTCGTGGAACACTGGACCTGCTCCACACTCTGCGCCGGGCGCTCGAGGGTTGGTGGGAGTTCGCCCAACCAGCCCGCATGTGCTTTGTGGATTAATCTTTTTTTTTTTTTTTTTTTTTTTTACCAGTTCACTGTGGAACCTGCTTCTAGAAACCAGCGGGTGGTTGGAGGGAAGGGAATGAAAAGGAAGAGAAGCAAAAAGGAGGTTGTGAAGGCCCCTCGTAAGAAGAGGAAAGGTATGCACAAAAGTTCTGCTCACCAAAAAAAAAAAAAATCACGGTGTGTATTTTCTTTTCCATTGTTTCACTTTGAGTTTGTTCTCTGGCCAAAGAAGTGAAAAAGCGCAGCGTGGCTCACGACGAGGCCGACCACAGGGCTCTGAAGATGATGACCAGACAGAGAGTCTACTGGTCCGTTCAGGAGGACTCACTGATGATGCTCTGCCGGGTGGCCTCACACCTCCTCAACAGCAAGGTACACACACACACACACCTGCTTGTTTGCATTGCTTGTCTATTACATCACGAGCAGAACACACCTGGTTAATACTGCCCTCTACTGTCCAAATAGAATCATTTTCAGTGTCACTTCTAGTGCAAAAATGCCTTTTTTAAGAAACAAATGAATATCCAGAGCTTGCTATGTTGTGCGCTAGTGTTATGTTAGTGTATGCTTTGATTAGTATACTATATTATTAGAATGATCTAATTATGAATGGACCAACCATCACTTTAAATACTAGATATTGACAACACAAATGCATTTTATCATTACCAGTGCTTACCAACCTGACTTTTGCATTGTAAAGCATGCAGTGGTTTGTTCCTGTGTTCCAGTTAAAAAGGCCGTTTATCCCCTTCTGCGTGATAAGAGACCTGCTCCACGCAGAGTTTGAGATCTCCATGGACAAAACATCTCTGGCTGTCGGACGTCGCACCCGATACATCCTCAAAAACCCCCAGACGCTTCTCAACTACAGGTAGTTCTTCATCCAAGCCTCTCAGCAAAGACTTTCTCTTTTATTCATCCGCCGCCGCTGCTGCTGCTGCATTTGAATAAATATGAACACATTCATATTTTTTTGAATGTGTTTTGTTTTTCTTTGGCTTGGTTTTGTTTTTCTTTGTTTGTTGATTATTATTATTTTTTATTTATTGATTGATTTTTTTTTCCATATTTTTTTCCGGTAAAAGGTGCATAATTTTCAGTCTTTTTGTAAATAAAGTGTGATTGTAAAAATCAAAAAAAATCTTCTTCTTCTCCTCCTTCTTCATCTTCTTTCATCTTCTTTCATCTTCATCTTCATCTTCTTCTTCTTCTTCTTCTTCTTCTTCTTCTTCTTCTTCTTCTTCTTCTTCTTCTTCTTCTTGCAGAGTCAGTCTGGCTGAGGTGCACGAGGACAAAGCTCTGATGAAGGTGTTGGAGGAGAGTAAACCCACCAACCAGGACAACCCCGAGGTGTGCGCATGTTCACTTTCATTCATTTCTGTGTGTCCTTTTTTTTTTTTTTTTCCCCTTGAAGCTGTTGGCAAGAATCTTCCGGTGTGTTTCAGGATTGTGTGAAAGCTTTCTCCAAGTACGTTGCGCTGCTCCGACAGAAGTTCAGCGCCTCTCTCGGCACCTGCAACAAAATGCTCCCGGACACCAAGCAGCAGCTCTTTGCGCAGTAAGAACAGAAGCTTGGAAAATGAAGAAATCTGACAAAATATCACCGTTATCTTCTTTCTAAACCTCTGCATTTGTGTGCGTTGTAGGTTTAGGGTTTCAGCGATACACAGTGGAAGGGACGCGCCGTATAAGGATGTCCTCAACAGGTGAGTGCACACTGTCCTATTTCTCGCCACGCTCTCTCCTCACACGCCAGTATCAGTTTGCTCATTTGTTGTGCGTCCACTGCAGCACCGAGGACATTCACGCTATCGTGTTGGATAACTTGATCCAGAGCACTTTGGCCATGACCAACAACCAGATGAAGTCCTCCAGGTCCTTTCAGGTAGTGACAGCTTTCAATTTCCAGTGCCTGCTTTGCTTTGTTGCTCGCAGAAGATAACATTCAAGGTCCAGTGTGATCATATTGAGCTTGACTTGGACCTCTTCTCCCCCTCAGACCTTCCAGTTGTACAGCAAGTACAACCAGGAGCTGCTCTGCAAGGTGTTTGTCCACATCAGGACGAGGGGTCTGGTCAACCGCCGGCGCGTCAATCACCTCTTTGGGCCGAAAAAGAACCGAGCCTTGCCCATCCTGCCCATGTCCTACCAGCTGTCCCAGTCCTACTACAGGTACCCACCCTCTGCGAGAGTACAGTTTTATTTCATATATATATATGGATATATATATGTGTATATATGTATATATAAGTACTTCAGAACTTCAGAACTTGTACTTCCTTACTTCTACTTGAGTAAAGGATTTTCTTCAGTACTTTTTCTTTTACCAGAGTATTTTTTTCTTTTACACAAGTCTCCATACTTTTACTCAGAATGTGAGTTCTTTTGTCACCTCTGCCAGTTACTACAGTACCTAAACTAAAGTTTCGACCCTGTTGTCTGTATTGACCATTGAAGTTACTCCTCCACTACTGTCCCACCCAACAGGTGGTTCTCCACACGCTTTCCCCACTCTCTCTTCAACGACTGCTTCCACTTCCTGAAGAGACTGGTGGAGGGCAGGGCAGAGGGCGACAGGCCCATCACCTTCTTCCACCAGGAAACCGACACCAGGTCCAAAAGTGGGGAGGAGCTGATTGCAGCCAAAAACGAAAGAACGAAAAAACCAAGCCAAGGAAAAGAGGACGAGCGAACTGATCGCTGTCCCGACCAGGAAGGAGATGAGCGTCAGAAGAAAGTGGAAACGGACCGGGCGAACCCAGAGGGTGGCAGCACCGCCGCACCAGACGAACACCCGCCTGACGCGGATCAGAGAAACGCTCGTCCCGCCAGAGGTTCCTCGAACGCAGCACCCGGAGCTGCCAATGGACCTCCAGACACGTCGGACATGATGGCGTTCACGCTGGATTCTCCGGGCGGAGCCTGCGGGATCTCGCTCAGCCTCGTCTCCCTGGGACTGCTGAGTGTCTACATCTCCATCCCCAAGCAGATCGTGCTGGTGGACAGCAACCTGGTGGACACCGAGGTGGTCAAGAGGTGAGCTCGTGTGGACCGTGGCTCTGTTGTGCTCTTCTCGAGGGATGCACAGGTACCAGTAGAGTACGAGTAGTGTTTGCATTTCGGTACTTACAGATACTGATGCTAAGTACTTGATAAGGCTCTTACACATCATAGAATTGCTTTGATTTCTTTTGGATTTTTCCACAGTTATTTGAAGAACATTCATCAGCATGTTTTTCTAGAACAGGATGAATGAGAGTCACAAGTTCCACTGCAGTACAAACACAAACTTAACAAAATTGTCATAAACATACATATATAACTGCTATCGGCACATATTTTATGAGTACGAGTAGATTACTCAACCCTGGTATTGGTGCCGATACCACATGCTGTTATCGGCGCCGATACCACATGCTGTTATCGGCGTCGATAACCCATGCTGGTATCGGTGCCGATAACCCATGCTGGTATCGGTGCCGATAACCCATGCTGGTATCGGTGCCGATAACCCATGCTGGTATCGGCGCCGATAACCCATGCTGGTATCGGTGCATCCCTTTGTTTTTTTCCTCATTTTTTCCCAAATAACACTAGTGATAACATGGGTACATATCTTGTTTTATTGCAGTGTATTTCGTTTGTCAAAAAAAGCTTTTCATTTTTTAATGTAAGCCTATTATCAAAATTATTGATAAAATATATTTTATTCAATTTTCACTTGAGTAATCCAGTGTGGGTTTTGTGCTCTGCATTGAATTTGGGGTTGTTTATTTTAAGGCCAACAGTTTTCTGCTTATCAGACCTGAACAGTGCTAAAGTCCATGACAGTTTGGCGCAACATGTGGTGCAATTGTGAAAGTGTTCAATTGTCATTGTCGTTCAGCATGGCAGCGCTGGAGGAAGACGACGAGGACGAGGACGACAACGAGGACTGCGAGGGCAGGAAGAAAATGGAAGTGAAGGCGCATCAGGCATCGCACACCAAGTACCTGATGATGCGAGGATACTGCTCCCCTGGCATCGGTGCTGACACACTGTTGAATCCTTCCTTAGAGAGACAATGTTACCACCATAAATGACATTTTAACAGTTTGAGTTGCTGGGTGATGATGGGGCGTAAGAGTCGCAAGGTTTCATTAATCATGTGATCAAGTGTAAAATGACCCAAAGGTTTGTTAGTTTTTATTTCCCCTGAAGTTTCTTCTTCTTCTTCTTCTTCTTCTTCTTCTTCTTCTCCTCCTGGTGTTTAGTCAATCGACTCGGCCTGAACACCACCGATAACATCGTGGTGGACTCCTGCATCATGAAGGTGCAGCTGCGCAGCAAACCTGCTCACCAGCTCTTCCCTATGGAGGGTAGGTGTCACTGCTCGCCAGGAATATCAAGGCCTTGCTCGCCAGTTAGCTGCCATCTCGCCAGTTAGCTGCCATCTCGCACTGTCATATTTCTAAGGAAGCCTGGTGTGGACAATCCAGCTGCCTGACAGCGTGTCTCGTATTTAGAGTTAATGCTCGCGTCTTCAAATAACCAACAAAGAAGAAGGTGTACGAGGTGTCCAGGTTTGTGCTCACAAGCCACCGTAGCTCACTGGCAAACTCGGGAGAGGGAAGGTGCAGAGTCCCTAAGGGGACATAAGTGAAAGAGCGCTGCAATCTAAAATGTAACCACTTGTTGCTCTTTATTCTTTAAAAAAAAAAAAAAAAAAAATCCAAATATTCCACACTTGACCTTTAAAATGATAATTTCTCTCTGTTTATTCAATCTTAGATTCCTCGGTTGACTTGTTTGGCTGTGGGCCTTCGCTGCTCCCGTCCCACCTGTCCTCCGTCCACTCGGCCCGCTCGTCTCCGCCCGACGCCAGCAGGTGTGAGCTGCGCCTGGTTGAGCAGAGAGGCTACACCTCCCGGGACATGGAGGCGTTTGCTCAGCTCAGGGGGGTTTTAGATGCAGCGGGAGAAGTTGGTGTTGACAAACGTGACCTCTGCCAGACACACGCGCACCTGGAGGAGCAACAGTGCGGACGCAGCCGGAGCCTGCAGCAGTACCTGAAGGTATTTCCTTTAATATCACTCAATTGAAGGTCAGCTATTGCGTTTGTTTTTACCGGTCCGACTTGAACCCTGGTGTCCGTGCATTCCTAGTTATTTTGATAGGACTCTTGTTTTTTTTTTTAAAATTGCTTTGGCCAGTAATTTTTTTTTTTTTCATTGTGCTCCTTCCTTTTTCTTCCTCAGGACTTGGAGGAAGAGGGCCTGGCAGTGCGTGTGGGCAGCCTGGGCGTGCGCTGGGTGCTGATGGAGCACGCCGAGCCGTGGCTGCTGACTGTGAGCTCCAAGCACGGAGGCCAGCCCGACGTCTCCAGGTCCGCAGACCCGCAGCAGGCCGGCGCCTTCAGGAGCAAGAGGTGCCGGAGACACACCGCGCGCCAGGTGGGAGAGCCGCCGGCCAAGAGGACGGAGAAAGACGGGCGAGAGGGCGAGGACGCGGAGGAACGGAGCAGAGAAGGAGAAGAGACGGAAAACAGAGAGCGGGAGGACGAGGAGGCGAGTTTGGACCTGGAGGAGGGAGGAGAGCTGCAGGGAAACACTGAAGGGACTGAAGCGAGAGAGCAGGAGCCTCCAGCTGAAGAGACGGCGGAGTCCAGCTCAGCGCCGCCAGAGGCAGCCGACGCCGACGACGAGTGAGTCCAGAACCAACGCCTTTCGCACATCCACCGAACCGACCGATCAGTCGATGGATGGATCTCACAGGTCGCGTTTATCCAGTGGCGATCAGTGCATTTCACACCCAGACCATCAGTGACATCATACTTAGTCCACCCTCAATTCATACACCTCATGATATCCTCCGTATGACTGGAGAATCCATAGAGAATCACACTGACACATCACATCACCTTCATATAGGAGACCTAGTGGAGCAAAACGTAGTTTCTGGAGAATTTAAATCATAATTAAGACTCAGTAACTAAGACAACTGATGTTGTCCACCAACACTGAACTCTGTGAGCTTGAGCTCTGGTCCAAACTGGTCCAATAAACTCAGCATTGTCGTATGAGAGATCAACGAGACGATAATGAAACAAAATATTGAATTATTAAATTATGAATCAACTGAACATGTTAGTGCAGCTGCTGTACGAATGCGCCACGGTTTTACATTTTAAAATTGCAGATGATTCAGCAACTGAATCTTCATCTTCTCCTTCAGCCACCGTGGGTTCGTCGTGGTGGCAACTGGATCTCCTGGTTGAGTTCAGTCTGGAAGGTTCTCAGGCCTTCTTATCCAATCACAGGACGCGTACGTGCAACGTTCAACATAGAGCAGCTAACCAGCTGGCCTCGGCCTTGCAGACTCGAGATCTGATTGGCTGTCGCAACTGACTGATCCAATCGCTGACAGCCAACAGGAACCTGCCATGTCGGTTCTACTGGTCTAAGGCAGATTTCATGGCGCCTGGCAACACAACCTAGCTGAAATATGATTGGATAAAAACTCTACCGTAATACATGACAATGGAAGCAACGCAACCAAGTGGATGTTGTATGATGTGAGAAGGACTATAGAGAGTAACTTTATTATCATATTTATATAGAGATATATGTATTAAAATGTGTTTTTCTCAGTATGTTGATGCCAGCAGAGGAGACCTGGCTGGCCCTGAACTGACGGCCCGACACTGTGTTTGTCTCCTCGCTCTCTCTGCTTTTCACCGCACAGCGAGAACGTCCGTTTCATCAGCCGCCCGTGGCGCCTGGTGGACAGCAACGTCAACCGCTCGGTGTGCAAGGGCATGCTGGAGAGCATCATGTGCCACGTCATGTCCCGGCCGGGAATCACGCAGGAGACCCTGCTGGAACACTTCAAGGCAGTGCTGCAGCCGGTGGCCCTGTTGGACCTGCTGCAGGTACCGGTACCACTATATATATATATATATATATCTATCTATCTATCTATATATATATATATATATATATATATATATATATATATATATATATATATATATATATATATATATATATATATATATATATATATATATATATATATATATATATATATATATATATATATATATATATATATATATATATATATATATATATATATATATATATATATATATATATATATATATATATATATATATATATATATATATATATAGATATAGATATATATATATATATATATATATATATAGATATATATATATAGATATATATATAGATATATATATATATATAGATATAGATATAGATAGATATATGTATATGATCATCCTAATTCTATTCTATTCCAAGTTCTGTCCGCAACATCCTAACCACTGGACATTCCCCAAAAGATAAAATCTTCCAGCGATGGACGTTCTTCTGTCCTCATGTGATCTGACCTTTCAACCCTCTTGCGCAGGCTCTCATTGACATGGGCTGTGTGACAGAGAAGAGGCTGGTGAAATGTCCCAAGCCCTCCCTGTTCTCCTGCTCTGCGCGGGCGGTCGCCGGGCCGTCGGAGGCCAAGGCCGAGGCGGTGGACCCCCAGCGGGTCTACTACGAGCCCACCCTGAGCTGCTGCCTGCAGCTCAGTCAGGTCCTACCAAACGAGCACAACTGGAACCTTTGCCAGCCCTGAGGCTCATCGTTGGTTGCAAGTGAGTGGTGGCTGGAGAGAAGTTTGACAGGAAGCGTGTGTTTACTGTGACTGAGATTCAGGAGGAGTCGCATCAACATCCAGCCAATGGACGAAGCTTCCAGTTCAGCAGATACATTGGTGGTTCTACAGTGCAATGTTTCGAGCCCTTTTCTTTGCTCTTAAATACATCTCAGGAGGCCGTTGCCTTTTTAATGCTCTTCACCTGAGGTTGTTGTTTCATTCTTGACTCTTTCACTAAATATCTGTGTATGTAAATCCTTTTTGAGTTGTTGCACACGATTTTGATTATTTATTTAATGTCCTCGCTTGCAGGGTTTATTGTGTTTTTAATTTATACATGCTTGAAAGAAATCAAATAATCAAATAATAATTAAAAAAAAACTTAGGAACCAGTCACACAGTTAGAAGTCCTAAATAATGCTTTGCTGGTCTGTACTGCTGGGGTGAATGAAGGCTATGAGGACAGAAGTTGTCTTGTAGCCTTCATTGTAAAGTGACAGCTGACTCCTAGCAACCATCCATCACAATTAGGCCTCAAAAACATATTTTTTATTTAAATGACATCTCTTGTTTTGTGTCTTGATGGCTCTCCATGCTGAAGAAACTCAGACCTTTCTTAATCTAATTGCATCCAGCTGCTGTTGGTGTCTTTCAGCCACGGGGTGGCTACACTGTCTCATGAAGAATTGTCTTTATTCATGTTTTTTTTACATGTGCAAATAAAGCCATTTTCATACACTCAAGTCGATGACGGACTCAGCGCTCTCTCACTGACGCGACTCGTCTGCTAAGTTCCCGTTTGTCACCTCATGACAACATGGAAACAGGGTGATTTTGAGAAAGCAGAACCTTGACAAATCGGGAAGTCCCTAAAAACCTCATCTCAAGAAAGAAGTCCGTTCATATTAACAGCCGCAGGCTTAACGTTGACCCTTTAGGTCAGTGTGTGTGACTCACAAAAGTTTTCACACACAGATTCTTCTTTCTCAAGCAATATGAGTCAACTCATTTCTTCCCCCCACCCAAGATTATTAAACTGCCAACTCTGTGGCGTAGTCAATGAGTGAGCAGCCTCTGCAGGCTGTCTTAGGGCCAAATGATCAAACCTGATCACAGAACGGAAGAAAGAGTTGGCTCGATACATAAGTTGTCAAACAAACTCTGGCAGCTCAAACCAGAAACCCACAGCTGAAAACCACAGAACCTGGTTCCCCTCCCAGCCTCCACAGTCAGGGTGAGGAGAGGTAAAGAGAACATGACAGGACTGTTGTGCATGGTGGACTTTGAATTGGTTCACACACCTGCTGGATAGAAACTGACAACAGATATTGTTTCCGAATTAAAAAAAAAACAAAAAAAAACCTATGTCTTGTGTTTCATCTCAGCTCATCCCATGTTTGAAACGTCTGAGTCCATTTTAAATGACGCTTTTTACACATAGTGCGCCTTATTTTGTGTGGACATGATTTCATAATGCCGACATTGTTAAAGTGGAACAAATTGTGCTGAGTGTTGAGTTGTGTTTGATTCCCAGACAATGGCCTCAACCAAAGTGGTTTCTGGGGACAGTCTGACCTTTGACCTTGATTGAATTCAGACCATAGAAACTTTTAACTCTAAACTCGTGACTAAATAGAGGAAGTTGCACATTAAACTGGCCCTAACTCTTGATTTCTTTTGCTTGTTTACTCTTTGGGTTCAGGTGACTTCCTGTAGCTCTGACTACTGTGGTCATTTATTTATAGGTGACAGCTATAGCCACAGTAGTCAGTGTTTTACTATGTGGAATGGACAATCAACTGGGGAGAATAGAGTTTTAAACTTTTGTTGAAGTACATAAATATGTAAAAGGTTACATATATTCAGCTGTGTAGTAGCAATGAAGCACCTCGGGCCTCACATCACTGACATGTTAATGCTGATGTAGGCCAAAATTAAATAAAAAAAGAAATGTTTCCTTAAAAGGCAAGCACACTGACTGACTTTCACTTCACTTAATTTTCATATTGTAAAAAAAAAAAAAATCTTACATTACCTTCGTCAGAGGCAATTTCCTTTTTATTTAGATTAATCTGGTGTGGATTTTGCTTTATTTTCAATTTTAATTACTTTAGACCATTTTTTTGTGACAGACTTGCATTGAGAGTTTAGCAAGCACTAAAATCAAAGCTCCTCTAATTTTCTCTCAATGATCAAACGTATGTATATGAATACAACAGATGATGATGCGTGGTGGTTTGGTTAGCACGCAGACTTTTACCACAGAAATAATGAAGTGTGTCCTGTCCTCATACACATGACACAGACACTGTCACTGTGTATTTTCCACACTTCTTGCGGGGGGGATCTTAAAGTTTACAACATTCATCAGTAATTGAATGATGTGTCATGGATTTGGAGAAACTATATTTTAATTCTCAGCCAGTACAACACATCCATCCATCTTCTATACCCGCTTATTCCAATTCAGGGTCTGCTGGAGCCCATCCCAGCTGTCATAGGGCGAAGGCGGGGTACACCGGGGATCGCAGGGCCACATAGAAACAAACAACCATTCACACCTACGGTCAATTTAGAATATTCAATTGACCTCACATGCATGTTTTTGGAGTGTGGGAAGAAGCAGGAGAACCCGGAGAGAAGCCGGGAGAACATGCAGACTCCACACAGAAAGGTCCCAGGCCCAGGTCCCAGGCCCAGGTCCCAGGCCGGGTCCCAGGCCCGGGTCCCAGGCCCAGGTCCCAGGCCCAGGTCCCACGGGTCCCAGGCCTTCTTGGCCCAGGTCCCGGGCCGGGTCCCGGAGGCCCGGGTCCCAGGCCCAGGTCCCGGGCCGGGTCCCAGGCCACTCCCAGGCCCGCCCAGGCCCGGGCCCCAGAATCGAACCCACACCTTCTTGCTGTGAGAGGCGGCAGCTTGCGCCACCATATTTTGATTAAAGACTACAATTCCCAAACTTGGCAAGTGCTTAGTGTTGCCACCCGTCCCGTTTTTCCCAGAATTGTTCTCTTTTTTTCCACCACCTGTCCCGGGAAAAACAAAATCGCTCCCGGGACACAATTTGTCCTGTTTTTTTTTTTGTTTTTTTAGGGAAAATGACAAAACCTCATTTGATTTCCGTCTGTGGTCTAGATAGGGTTGCCAACCCTCCCGTAAAATACGCGATTGTCCCATATTTGGCAACTAAAAAACTTGTCCCGTAATGAACTGATACGGGACGCACTTCACTTTGTCCCGTATATTTCGGGGACGCCTCCCCGACTGAGAGATCAGATATCCCGGATTTGAAACTCTAGCACGTGGCAACCCTACAAGTGCTTCTGGGACAACAGCTTCATAAGGCATTTAAACATATAGGGCAACTTTATTGGAACAGGGAAGTGTGTGTTGCTTATTTCTACATTAAAAGACCACCCCCCCCCACACACACCTTTTTGACACTGAAGTTGAACTCGTGCCGTAGGGTCAAACGTATGATTTATTTCCACTCTGTCGCTATCTAACCCCCCCAAACTCCCCGCCCCCCTTCCATTGCTATGTCTGGCATGCGGAGGAGGAGGAGGAGGAGGAGGAGGAGGTGCTGCAGAAGAAGAGAGTTGTCAGGTTGTTCATTCCAGTCAACAACCACAGTAATAAATAATTTTTTTTAAAAAAAGGAAAAAAAAGAGAGCTCCTCATTGGTCCGTCACTTCACACTGTCACGGGACTTTCTCTGTCATTTGGCTCATCACACATCATTTACCGGACTTTCCCGCTATTGCGGGGGACCAGCAGGACTCTTTCGCTTTCATTTTACCCTCTTAACGTCAGCGCGCGTGGGACCTCACAAGTCACTCACTCACTAGCTCGCTGACTCGCCTCCGGTCCGGTGCCCTCGCCAGGAGTTCTAGGAAGGAGTTTCGCTCCCAGCCCCTGGTGATATGATGGATACAATGCCTACCTTCTGGTACAGTTGTGTCGTGTTGTTTGTGTGGACTGCTCTTCGGCCATCAACCTCCAGCGACTGTGGTGAGTTTCCTCATTTTACCGCCCGTCGAGCGGCGTTCACACAGCCCGTCGAGCGGCGTGGCTGGACCGCAGTCGCAGCTGCTGCGGTACCGCCGCACTGGGTCAACAACCCCGCTGCTTGTCATTCTGTGAGGGCGGCCGTGCCAGGTTGTTGTATTTTCCCCGTGTGTGAACTCTTCTGAGCCAACCCAAGACAGACTTTTTTTTTCTTCTTTTTTTTTTTTTTTTTTTTGAAAAGCTCAGGACTATAGCGTTCCCACCCGTCCCGTTTTCCGCCCAGAATTGTTCTCTTTTTTTTTCACCACCTGTCCCGGGAAAAATCAAATCTCCCGTTTTTTTTTTTTTTTTTTTTAGGCGAATTGAGGTGGGTTGCCAACCCTCCCGTAAAATACGCGATTGTCCCATATTTGGCAACTAAAAAAAACTGTCCCGTAATGAACTGATACGGGACGCACTTCACCCCCCACCCCGAGATGTCCCGGATTTGAAAGTCTAGGAGGTGGCAACCCTACTCAGGACCCTTTTTGCAGATGTTTTTGGATTCTTTGGACTCTTTGAAGCTACAAAACTGAAGCTTTTCACAGGATTCTAATTTTCTGAGTTTGTGGGGTTGTGGTTTTAATAAGCTGAACATCGTAATCAGCAAAGTTACAACAGGGAACCGCTTGAGATGTCAATTTGGCTCAGTGAAATGTGTTGCTTTCATCTTTTATGTTAAATTGGCAAAAGAAAACAACTTTTACTTGATATTCTCATTGTTCGGGTACTACCTGTGTATGGCAGAAGGTGTTGCGCTGCTCATCTCACCCAGCGAACGACCCAAGATTTGCAGGTGTCGTGCCAAGGCAGTTATCCCCGATGGAATTTGTATCCGCTGGCCGCGGGAGCGCGCGCACACACTTCTACGTTTCGGTTTCAACAACTAAGTACATGAGGCAATATGTAATTCATCGTTTCAGTGTTAGTTTTTTTATCAACAACGCTACGCTACGGACATATTTAGACATTTGTCTAGAACGTTTTATTCTGCTCTAGCCGACGTGTTGTTGAAGTGTATATATTGGTTTTGTCAAGGACGTTACGCTACGGACACAGACAGTTTTCCAGAATGTTTTGATTCCGCTGTCCTCTACGTGGTGTTGAAACTTACATTAGGCTGTTCAGTGCACTGCATTGGCAATGTCGTGTCCATCTCCCCCTATGATTTGACAATGTTATAATGTTCCACATAGGCTAGACGACTACTTACACTGTGAAATCACCATCAGAATATTGTTGGAAATGATTCTGAATTTCCTCTCCAAAAATAATCATAAAACATTTCATCATATTGTAGTGACCCGTTTTGCATTTATTGTGTTTTCACTGCACAAAACCACAAAGGTACTTAGACCAGGTGTGACTATGTCTGAGTCACACTGGTCAATATGGAGAAGATTCCTCTCTCCTAGCTGAAGTTACAGGGGGGATACTTGTTATGGCAGCCTGTATGGATGGGCTGCCATAATAAGTATCCCCCCCTCCTAAACAAACAGATGTTGCACTATCAACTTATGCTTTATTTTGTGAGTATTTCAGGTCAGGCCTAGTCACACTGGTCAATATGGAGAAGATTCTTCTCTCCTAGCTGAAGTTACAGGGGGGATACTTTTTATGGTAGCCTGTCCGTACAGTCTGCTGCAGTCTCTATGGTTTGTCGTATGCACGGCACCACACTGACAAGTTTCCCTTTCCTTTTTCCTTTCGATCATTTTAAGCGTAGGGTTAGACGGGGGTCAGGGTGAACCAAAGCAGCAGACATGGACAGATCACACCGTCGACACCGAGACTGTGTTCTCTTACAGTTCTCTTAGGTTTAGCTGCCGCTGCTTTAAACGAAGCCAAACTGCGTCATCAGTGTCGCCACTGTCTGAAATAAAAACGTTGCTTCTAAGTTTATTGAGTTTGATCGCGCCATTTGTAACCCTTTCATTTCCTTTCGTTTCTGCCTGACAGATAGAGAATGCACAGACAAACCTGTATTCACACCATCCAGCCTGGTGGTGAGGTATGGTGATGATTTGTCAGCCACCTGCACTGCGTGTGAGAGTGAGTGCGAAGGTGCTCAGTTTGATGTGGAAAAGGCAATAGGAGAGAACTACAAAAATGAAACCACCAAGACGGTGCTGTGGACAGTTGACAAAATAACTGAATGGGGCACATCTGTCCTCTGCTACTACAATGACGATTATAAAGACGACCACCAGTGTTGTACGGACCTGAATGTCACCGTCTACCGTAAGTAAACTTGCTGTCCAACACGTTTCGAGATGCTTTATGACTTCTAACAGCCTACCAGTGTAGATGAACACCGAGTCAGTGAAATCCCTCCTGTTTCCACAGAGCCTCCAAGTCTAGTGTCAATCAGTGTGGTCAATCACACTGGCCCGATGCTTGAGGGCCAGCAGTATACTCTGCAGTGTGCAGTCCAACAAGCTGCTCCCATTGGAAAAGTCCAGGTGGTCTTTTATAAAGGGCAAACTAAACTGGCTTCCATGCAGTCCAACAGTAGTGGAGAAGTGACGAAACCTCAGGATGAGACCTTCACTCTGGACTTCACCCCGAGTAAAGAAGACAACGGTGACTCCTTCAGGTGTGAAGCCAGCCTGGATCTCGACATACCTCAGCCCCGACCAGTGGTCACATCCACACACATGACGGTACCGGTCCATTGTAAGTCTCAAGATTCCAATCTGCTCCTCAGCACTGATTTATCATATGGTAATAATATATATGGTAATAATATATATAATATATATAATTATATATATATATATATAATTTTATATATATATATATATATATATATATATATTTATATTATTACCAGTCAAAAAGTTTGGACACACCTGTTTGTTCTTTATCTTGACTACTTTCTGCTCTGTACATACACACTGAAGACATCAAATATATGAGCAAGATATGTGGATTCATGTAGCAAAAGAAAAAAAAAGTTCAATACCTAAACGTGTTCTGTTATATATATTTTTCATGAAGGGTGGATATTCTAGATCTTTTAAAATGTAAAACTTGTTTGAGTCATTTCACAGTTTTTGGTTTAAGACATATTCCATATGTGTTCATTCATAGTTTAGATGCCTTAAGCGACAATCTACAATGTACATAGTCAGGAAAATGAAAGGAAAACCATTAAATCAGAAGTATGTATGACTGGTCGTACATATATATATATATATATATATATATATATATATGTATGATAGCTATAATTCACAAAGTCGTATTTACTGAAATCCTTCCGCTGATCTCATCATTCAGTCTCACTAACTCTCATACCATTGAATTCAGTTCAATTCCACTGTATACAAAATGCTGGATGTTATTCTCCAGCCAGATGATAAAACTACTGCGCCAGCATAATAACACCGCAGACTGTGCCGTGATTATTCTGTAAGTCTGTGGAATGAAACATCCAAACTGTGACTGAGAGAGGGAAAAATAGGAGCGAGTCAGAAATGTGGACCTTTGTGCTCTAAATGCATGCTGTACCTCTCTGCCTGGCACACAGATAAGCCTGAGGTGGACCCATTGTCAAGTGAGGTTATTTACATCTCAGCGGGAGACCCTCTGCGTCTGAGCTGCTGGGCCAAAGGAAACCCCACCCCCACGTACCACTGGAAGCCCCCTTCACACGTTCCTCTCCCCCCCCACAGTGGGGATTTCAT
This sequence comes from Thamnaconus septentrionalis, assembly GCA_009823395.1. Classification (NCBI taxonomy): domain Eukaryota; kingdom Metazoa; phylum Chordata; class Actinopteri; order Tetraodontiformes; family Monacanthidae; genus Thamnaconus; species Thamnaconus septentrionalis. The sequence continues at coordinate 31,761,313 of CM020501.1, read as the reverse complement.
TATAAACTCAGCAACTTCTTCTGATGGAGGACAGTACACCTGTTTTGTAAGCAACAGCATGGGAAATGTCACCATAACTTTCCAGGTGCAAGTCCAAGGTAAGTTTGAAATCTTTGGCCTGTTCAGTCTGCACAGTTCCTTTGATAATGAAAATGATGTGAAAGTTTACTCATGGTGATGGTTATTGGCCTAATCTGGTTCCTTCCCCCCTTTTTTTGTCTTTACCCCGACCCCCCATCTCATCCCCTGCAGCCAACTACATCCCCTACATCATTGGAGCAGTAGTAGTAGCTTTACTGTTGTGTTTAGTGGTTCCTGTAATTGTATGGAGACAAAAACGAATGGGAAGTTATAACTTCTTACGTTCGAGTTGTAGCAGATGTATTTAAGTTCGCAGCACAGTGCAACATGCATTATTCTTATGGACATTTATGGACGGGATTGGGCGAATGGATTTAGCGATGAAAATGCCATCGACTTCAGCTCATGTTGAAAACCAACGACATACAGTGTCTGGATTGTGCTTGAAGGCCACTGGGGTCCATCCAATAGAAGGGCTGAAATCAACCGCTCCATTTTCAGCTTCAATATTTTTGTATGACCAGTCACTTAATTTTGGCGACCATACAAAAGACTTCAAAACGCGTCATTACCGATTATAGTTGAAAAACGTTAAAAAAAAGTGTGAATTTGAGAATTTTTTTTTTTCGGCAAACGGCAGTTTCAGTTAATTGGTCAATTTGAAAGCCAGTTTGATGTACTATATCAAAGCATCTTGCTGGATTGACAGACAGACAGACAGACGGACGGATGGATGGATGGATATTTTAGATTCTCTGAACCAGTGGCTGAATATATTTTAATTTAAATCTTATATTTTCTTTTACATTTCTCAAAAATATTTCAGTTATTGTACCAATTTTCTCTTGTGTCTGTGTTGTGACTGTATTTTCTGTAATACGTGGTGCCATTTCATGTTGTCTATGTGATGATGGATTTTACCATTGCCACTGACAGAGTATTGGCTTGATATCTTTTCACAACGTGTGCCAAGTGTTGTTACAGGGATCCGATGGGCAATATGAAAAATGGCTTGGAGATGAAACACTATTCATTATATTATTATTATTATTATTATACAGTTTTTCTTATATTATACAATATTTCACCTGATTCTTGACTGTGCTCACAGTGACATTTTTGGTTTCACCTTAATAATTTAACAAATGCCAAAGCTGATGATCCATATTCCACCTGTGCCGTTTGGTTTGTCGAGAAATGAAAATGTCAGCCCATATATAATCTAATATATATGATCAACCTTCTCGTGATTTGGGACTGAGCCCCAGCATGCTGCCGGCTCGAATGACTCATGAGATGGGTCATATGCCTGATGGGTCATACGGCAAGGCTTATGACCCATCAGTAATATTTTTAGTTTCTTTTTTTCCCTCTTCCCCTCATGCATTTTTTTCAAAAACTAATTGTCCCCTCTTAACACACTCCAAATCTCACCAAATTTGGCAAACTGCTGAGAACTGCGGAAGATTTTATTAAAATATAAAAATGAGCACAGCCTTCAGGTGAAATACACCTCCAATACTAAAATCACCCTAGTGGAAGACATGGAACAAAAACCCACCACACGTTCGTCTCATCAACACCTGCATTTCCAAATCTCTCAACTTTGCATTTTCATACACCACAAGTACACAGTTTGTTCTTCATTTCCTTCATTTAAATGACAATTTAGTCATAGAAATAAAACTCACATTTTTTCTCATCAAGGTCAACACTTTCCACTCTGCACTCTTCACCTCAATCAAGCAGGAAGTGGAAAATGTATGGTTCAGTGATTCATGAGCCTCTTTCCAGCAGACATCACTACACCTACACTACACCACATACAAAAAAACAACACACAACCTGCCAGCAGGAATGTTGTATGGCGACGGAAGGAAAAAAAAAAAAAATCACCCGTTTCTCTCGTCAAGGCGTACGAGTCATAAGCTAGACAGAGGGTTCAGTCCCACAAACACTGCTTGCAGCTTTAAACATAGCTAATGTTCTCATTCACTGTTTCAAATTATCTTCTAAGCAGTGACCACTTAATATTGTTACCAAAGCTGAAGAAATGTCTCATATGGAAAATATTAACAAGGTGTAAAAACCCTAAGGCGACCAACTAAAACAAGAAGTCTGTGTGCAAGCATGACACTGCCTCATCTTTAGTGAACTCATTTCAGTGTTTTGAAATGTTCCTCATATGCTTTGCAACTTGTTTTTCCCTTGAAAGATTTGTATTTTTTCTGTATTTATTTTGTGATAAAGATTATTTTTGTATTGTTTTTAGTCAGTTTCACAATTTGGCTTCAATAAAGTACATCTATCCATCTATCTATCACTACTCCTCGCCTGGATTGGCCTTTTTAATTATTAATAAATGAATCCTCATCATCCATCCATCTTCCATGCCGGCTTCCTCCTGCAGTCAAGGTCTCGGTGGTCCGCTGGGATGGATCCCGGGTACACCCTGACCCAGGGGCAGCGCCACCTGGTGGCCAGTGGTGGCCGTGGACACCCCATAGGGGGGATTATAATCATGATAGCGGTACACCACAGCGTTTTTAACACATATTTCTGACTTGATGATTGGTCTGGATTCTGTACTTGGGGAGACAAGATACTAAAAATTTGAACTTTAATGTAACCCTTAACACTAGGACAGTAGCAACAAGCTGATATAGGTTTATTATTAATATTTAACATTTATGAAGATTTCCTGTTCTCTAATTCATGGGAATGGTGATTGGCTGACTATCGCATGAAACCAGTTGAGGACTATGATTTCACACTGATTTTGAGTCATTGGGTCACATGACCTGGAAGCTGTTGAGCTAAAATGCTAATATTAACATATAAAAATTCATTAAAAATAGGAAAAGACTTAAAATCTAAAATCAAAAGGTGTGTCTCATGAACCATTTGAGGACTGATTTCACACTGATTTTGAGTCATTGGGTCACATGACCTAGAAGCTATTGAGCTAAAATGCTAATATTTATTAATAAAAATTTTAAAAAATCATTCAAATTAGGAAAAAAATTAAAAACTCAGCATCAGTGTGGGGGCTAAGCCTACCGCTTGAAGCCCCTGAGATGCTTGCTAGATGGGCACCTGTTTGACGCGCTTGCTACAATCCACATCGTTTATATCCACAAAGATGGCGAGACTTACATCTCTTGCAAAGACGAGTTTATTGCAGATCACCCTGGCCCAACGTGCAACAATCAATTCCTTTGACATAGCTCGGTGATGCAGACACAACGCCTTGCGTAGCAACGCGGTCGGAAACTGTTTGTGCTCCACCCATCAGGCAACCTCTAACACCTGTACTGTTGCTCCGGCTTAAATGGGTGCGACACCAATTACACTGGAGTGCCACCTAGTGGACAAACACATAATGACAGAGAATAGCTCTTACAATCAGTGTTGAATCATACTACTTCCCTGGTTACATGACACACACCTCTTATTTCTACATTTTGAGTCTTTTCCTATTTTTTGCAAATTCTTATATAGAAAAAATAGAAATTTAATTGAATAGCTTCTAGGTCATGTGACCAAATGACTTGAAATCAGTGGGGAATCATAGTCCTCTGCATGCTGAATGAGGCACATCTCTTCTTTTCACATTTTAAGTCTATTCCTATTTTTTTTTTTAATGAATTTTTATTAGAAAATATTACCATTTTAGCTCAATAGCTTCTAGGTCATGTCATCAATTGACTCAAAATCAGTGTGAAATCATAGTCCTCAACTGGTTTCATGAGACACACCTTTTGATTTTAGATTTGAAGTCTTTTCCTATTTTTAATGAATTTTTAAGAGAAAATATTGGCATTTTGGCTGAATAGCTTCCAGGTCATGTGACCCAATGACCTACAATCAGTGTGAAATCATAGCCCTGATCTATGATGGGGTGAAAACGGTTCACGCTTTCGCTGTCTTCTTTCTCCGCGTGTTTACTGTAAAGTCTGCAATACGGGCGCACTCTAAATGGGTGGGTGGAGCTCTTGATCGGCAGAAGAGGTTCTCCCCGACCGCGAGCGTCTGTCGATTGTCGGCGCAGTTGGCGGTGCAGCAGCGGTCTTCCTGGAGCTCGAATGTCTGTCGAACTTCAAACCATCTTCACCGCGGTGGACAGGAGGAGGCGCTGCAGAAGAGGAGAGTTGTCAAGTTGTTAATTCCAGTGAACAACCACAACAAAAAAAACCAACCTCCTTATATGGTCTACTGCTGCATCCTATTGCTTCACCTGCTGTTCAGCGCGAAGTGTGGCACCTCACAACTCACTCACTGACTCACTGACTCGCCTCCGGTCCGGTGTTCTCGCCAGGAGTTATAGAAAGGAGTTTCGCTCCCAGCCCCTGGGTATATGATGGATACAATGCCTACCTTCTGGTACAGTTGTGTCGTGTTGTTTGTGTGGACTGCTCTTCAGCCATCAACCTCCAGCGACTGTGGTGAGTTTTCCTCATTTTACCGCCCGTCGAGCGCAGTGGGTCAACAACCCGCTAGTTAACATTCTATGAGGGTAACGGTGCCAGGTTGTTACTAGGGCGGAAGTGTAACGGTGCCAGGTTGTTACTAGGGTGGAAGGGTAACGGTGCCAGGTTGCTACTAGGGTGGAAGGGTAACGGTGCCAGGTTGCTACTAGGGCGGAAGGCGTTGTGCTGCTCATGTATGCGTTTTATCAGTCGTCGTGGCTCAGAAGTCACCCGGAAAACGACCCAAGAGTTGCCGGTTCGCATCCCGTGGTCACCTCCCTAAAGTGGTCTTGCCGACTTTTATTCGGAAAAATAAAGGAGGCCTCCCCCCGACATTAGAAATAAGCTGGATGTTTAAATCGTATTGAAATCTTTTAATTGAACCTGTTTTTACGCTACAGTCAGTAACGTGCAGGGTGGATACGAAGGAATGAAATAAATAAAGTTGAAATGAACGATCGTTCTTTTCAACTTCAACTAATTAACAATTTCTCTGTTTTTGTTCATAGAGCGTGCAAGAGGTTTTTATCTCTTCATTTCCTGTTTTGTTTTGAAGACCCAAGTACTTTCTTTCAATGTTGATCATAACATGGTTGAATCAAAGTTGATTCAACGTCGAAGTTCATTGAAATGTTGATGATAACATGGTTGAATTAAGGTTAATTCAAGGTTGATTGAGGTTCACTGAAAATTCAACATTATTTCAATGTTGATGTTATTTTCAGTGTTCTGACATCAATGTTGAACTCAACCATCGGCCTGACCAAATTTCAATGTTGATTCAATGACATTTTTGCTATCTGGGGAGCGATCCTGATTCATATATATATTCTACGCAAGCTACGCAGCCAGTACGCAGTTGTTGTGAGTGGGTTGCGCAGTGAAATTGCCTGCAGCTACGTAGGTTACGGTTTTGAATGCGAACTTTATGAAAACGAACGTGATTTCCATTCAGAACGGGACGCACCGTTTCTCTGTCAAGTAAGGGACATGTCTGTATTTTAAGGTACGGTTGGCAACTCTACCGGACACCCCCGAGTCAGTCATTCTGTCCCTGTTACACATCTACAATTACACATATCTATTGCTGCCTTTTCTTGTATGCTTCCGCTAATTACAAAACCACTTTATGAGCGTTGTCGTCTCGGTTTCCACTACCTGCACAGCACCACACTGACAAGTTTCCCTTTCCTTTTTCCTTTTGATCATTGTAAGCGTAGGGTTAGATGGAGGTCAGGGTGAACCAAAGCAGCAGACATCGACAGATGCAGCCATTTGTAACCCTTTCATTTCCTTTCGTTTCTGCCTGACAGATAGAGAATGCACAGACAAACCTGTATTCACACCATCCAGCCTGGTGGTGAGGTATGGTGATGCTTTGTCAGCCACCTGCACTGTGTGTGAGAGTGAGTGCGAAGGTGCTCAGTTTGATGTGGAAAAGGCAATAGGAGAGAACTACAAAAATGAAACCACCAAGACGGTGGTGTGGACAGTTGACAAAATGACTGAATGGGGCACATCTGTCCTCTGCTACTTCAGTGACGATAATAGAGACGACCTCCAGTGTTGTACGGACCTGAATGTCACCGTCTACCGTAAGTAAACTTGCTGTCCAACACGTTTCGAGATGCTTTATGACTTCTAACAGCCTACCAGTGTAGATGAACACTGAAATCCCTCCTGTTTCCACAGAGCCTCCAAGTCTAGTGTCAATCAGTGTGGTCAATCACACTGGCCCGATGCTTGAGGGCCAGCAGTATACTCTGCAGTGTGCAGTCCAACAAGCTGCTCCCATTGGAAAAGTCCAGGTGGTCTTTTATAAAGGGCAAACTAAACTGGCTTCCATGCAGTCCAACAGTAGTGGAGAAGTGAAGAAACCTCAGGATGAGACCTTCACTCTGGACTTCACCCCTAGTAAAGAAGACAACGGTGACTCCTTCAGGTGTGAAGCCAGCCTGGATCTCGACATACCTCAGCCCCGACCAGTGGTCACATCCACACACATGACGGTACCGGTCCATTGTAAGTCTCAAGATTCCAATCTGCTCCTCAACACTGATTTATTATAGTGCTCTTGATTTAAATGAAAAGAAACCTTAAAATCACTTATTGAAATGTCTATGTTATAGAATCTATGTTTTATATATATATATATATTGACTGAAAGAGGGAAAAATAGGAGCGAGTCAGAAATGTGGACCTTTGTGCTCTAAATGCATGCTGTACCTCTCTGCCTGACACACAGATAAGCCTGAGGTGGACCCATTGTCAAGTGAGGTTATTTACATCTCAGCGGGAGACCCTCTGCGTCTGAGCTGCTGGGCCAAAGGAAACCCCACCCCCACGTACCACTGGAAGCCCCCTTCACACGTTCCTCTCCCCCCCCACAGTGGGGATTTCATTATAAACTCAGCAACTTCTTCTGATGGAGGACAGTACACCTGTTTTGTAAGCAACAGCATGGGAAATGTCACCATAACTTTCCAGGTGCAAGTCCAAGGTAAGTTTGAAATCTTTGGCCTGTTCAGTCTGCACAGTTCCTTTGATAATGAAAATGATGTGAAAGTTTACTCATGGTGATGGTTATTGGCCTAATCTGGTTCCTTCCCCCCTTTTTTTTGTCTTTACCCCGACCCCCCATCTCACCCCCTGCAGCCAACTACATCCCCTACATCATTGGAGCAGTAGTAGTAGGTTTACTGTTGTGTTTAGTGGTTCCTGTAATTGTATGGAGACAACGACTAAGGGGAATGTATAACTTGTTACGCTCGAGTTGTAACGAAAGTATTTAAGTTCGCAGCACAGTGCAACATGCATTATTCTTATGGACATTTATGGACGGGATTGGGCGAATGGATTTAGCGATGAAAATGCCATCGACTTCAGTTCATGTTGAAAACCAACGACATACAATAGAAGGGCTGAAATCAACGGCTCCATTTTCTGCTTCAATATTTTTGTATGACCAGTAATTTTAGCAACCATGCAAAAGACTTCTAAAGGCGTCATTACCGATTATAGTGAATTTGAAAATATTTTTTTCGGCAAACGGCAGTTTCAGTTAATTGGTCAATTTGAAAGCCAGTTTGATGTACTATATCAAAGCATCTTGCTGGATTGACAGACAGACAGACAGACAGATGGATGGATGGATATTTTAAGGAAAGGGAAAAAAATCACCCGTTTCTCTCGTCCAAGGCGTACGAGTCATAAGCTAGACAGAGGGTTCAGTCCCACAAACACTGCTTGCAGCTTTAAACATAGCTAATGTTCTCATTCACTGTTTCAAATTATCTTCTAAGCAGTGACCACTTAATATTGTTACCAAAGCTGAAGAAATGTCTCATATGGAAAATATTAACAAGGTGTAAAAACCCTAAGGCGACCAACTAAAACAAGAAGTCTGTGTGCAAGCATGACACTGCCTCAACTGTAGTGAACTCATTTTAGTGTTTTGAAATGTTCCTCATATGCTTTGCAACTTCTTTTTCCCTTGAAAGATTTGTATTTTTTCTGTATTTATTTTGTGAAAAAGATTATTTCTGTATTGTTTTTAGTCAGTTTCACAATTTGGCTTCAATAAAGTACATCTATCCATCTATCTATCACTACTCCTCGCCTGGATTGGCCTTTTTAATTAATAAATGAATCCTCGTCATCCATCCATCTTCCATGCCCGCTTCCTCCTGCAGTCAAGGTCTCGGGGGTCTGCTGGGAAACAAGATACTAAAAATTTGAACCAAGCTGATATAGGTTTATTATTAATATTTAACATTTATGAATATTTCCTGTTCTCTAATTCAATGGGAGTGGTGATTGGCTGACTGTTCTAAGGTCACACTGAAAACATTCAATAAATGCAAACTTAACATATTTAAAATAATGGGGAGATGGGGGGGGGGCAGTCGTGAACATTTCAGCTATCTACTTATTGCCACTCCTGTGTGAGTCATGATCTCACCAGGGAGGTGTGAAACAAAATGTTTCACACCTCCCTCACAACATTCGCATTCTGTTGTTTATTTGCACAACGGAAATGACTCAAAAAGATTAGAGGAATGGAATTTTTTTTTATTTTTTATGTTGTTTCAATGAAATTGAGCCTATTTTGTCACCATTTTGTAAGGACGGTTGGGCCATGAAAATGTTTCTTTCTCCAAAGAGAAAGTGTGAGAACTCCTGCCCTGTGCCCACTGCCCACCCATTCTAGGGGAAAATGTCTGGTTCCGTCACTGGCCTGACCCAATCAGAAGCAAGTGGGGCCGGCTCTGTAACCTTGCTGGTCGGATACAGCAGCTGACGCTAAAGCGATTTCAAGGGGCTTGTGCTAAGAGGATTGGAAAGACGCTTAAAGGAGTCGCCGTGCAGCCTCGGATGTGAGTGCAGCAAGACTGCGGCGGAAAGCCGGGCGAAAGATGAGCAGCACCGGTGGCGGAAGCAGCGGCTCGGCTATCGACTACAGCGCCTGGGACCACATCGACGTGTCGGACGACGAGGACGTGACCAGCCCGTTCGTCGACACGTCCAGTCTCTTCAGAATGAGACATCGGGTCAGCAGAGACAGTAGTAGCCGTGAAGTCTGGAGTCTTTCAGCCGGTTAGTTCATCCCGTAGAAGAAGAAAACTCCCCAGGCGCCACCGTTGACCGCTAAGCTAGGTGTCACGGACAAATCAGCGACAGGTGTCATGGAGAATTCTTGATTCTCGATCGTTTGTTCCTTTCCTTTTCCCTTCCGCAGTTGCTAAATAAAAAAAAAAAAAATAGCGCTACCAGAAGCTCCCAGGTTTCCTGGGGGTGGTGTCCTACCAGCCTGAAATGAAATTATCCACTGACAATCAGGATTTTTTTTTTTTTTTTTTTGTGCAAAATTTTGATCTAAAATCAGGCGAAGCATAACCACAAAGTGACATCTTTGGAGGAGCTTTAATTTTTAAATGCGACATCAGAAAGTTCTGAAATTGAGTTGGGGGGCATCCTGGGTGGTGTACTAGCAGCCACACATGGAATGATGGACTGACAGTTAGGTTCCTAAAATATTAATCTGAATCCAAGTATTGATAGAAGTGATTCTGTCTAGTTTCCCCATGGTGCTGAGTGATTACTGTATTACCTGGCGCCTACCTGGTCAGTTGTATTTCCATGCACAGCTTCTGCATTAAGTGCTGGTAGGTTAAGACAAGCTGAGTATGTAGGCAATCTACTGCTGCGTGACTTTCCTTTGGTTTATTTAGAAGGAGCAACACTCTAGATAAGAATAAATCAGTGGTTTGAAAGGTTTTAAATAAATAAATGAACACATAAATGACAAATAAATAAAGCACAATCGATGTGTTGGCCTACATACTCAACTTGAAGTATATGTATCTAGATCAGTCATTTTAGCTGCCCTAGTGTAGTAAACCTTTTTTAGCTGTTGTGGTATTTAATAACCTTGACAGCCAGTTATTATTGTCTTGTCCCTGTGTGTTTGGCCATAGTGCATTGAGATCTGTGTGACTTTCACACACTTTGCGGTTTAAAAATCTTTGATAAAGTCCCAAAACAAAAAAAAATAGAAGCAGATAATTAATGTTGCTCATTACCACATGGCTTGAATGTGTGTTTCACCCCTTCTAACTCAGGCACTGCCTGTGTCTGAATGTTTTTTGTTTTGTTTTTTTTAAATCCATATACCTTCCTTCACCTTGTTCTGCTGCAACAGGCCCGGCTGGAGAAAATGGCTGAATTTCAGCAGAAAGGAGACGACCTGGAGGAAAACTTTGCAGAGTGCAGGCGACTGCTAGAAGAAGCTCAGGGACGTCTGAGAGCAGTGGAGGGGCGAGAGCAGGACGAGGAGAGCAGGTCTGAGGTTGAGCGCCTCCGAGCCGAGGTGAAGAGACTCAAGAAGGATGAGAAATCATTTGAGAAAATGATTGAGGAGCACAAGCGCCAAGAAAAGAAACTGCCCTGGAACGTGGATACCATGAGTAAGGAAGGGTTCAGCAAGGTGAGCTGCAGGGCTACAGACACTTACAAATTGGCTGTGTCTCAATCCAGGGTCTGCATCCTTGGAAGGCAGCGTCCTCCGCTTCGCCGTATTTCCTGGTTACGTCACCGCCGTTCCCTCCTGCTGGCCAACCCCGGAAGTGACGTTTTCATAGCATCAAGCTAACCTTTGATTCGCCATCTAACGATGGCGTTGGATGATCAAATAAGTAAAAACCCTACGTTAAAAACTGAATATTTGATGTGAAATTTCAATACTTAAATTTATACGTTGTGTCTTTGCCAGTAGATGGCGCTAATTTCAGCTGACTTCCCAGGATCCCAGGATGCTTTGCAGCAGCACGCAAAGCATCCTGGGATACAGAAGGAGGTGAAGGATAGTAGCGGTGTAGCCTTGGAATCGGCTAAAAGTAGGGCGCATTTTCGAGGGCGCATTTGGAGCGTCCTTCGGATTTTTGGGAATTGGGAGGAGCCTTCGCGCAGTGCTGTGACTCAACTTCCTTTCAAATGCAGCCTTGGAAGGATGCAGACCCTGAATTGAGCCACAGCCACTACTGTGTTCGGAATGGTTTCCTTATGCCATGTTCTTTTTTCCATTAGAGTTTGTTTAACTTTAGGCCTGATGCCAGTAAGGAAACTGAGCAGGAAGAAGTGGAGAAGCATAAATCCTTTGTGGAGAAATATGCAGAGGAAATCAAGCACTTTGGTATGAAACCGCATTGTTTTCCGTTTCCCTTCTTTGCTTTTGCTTTTGCTTTTGCTTTTCCCCACTTGCTCTCATTTTAATCTTCTCCTCTGCTGTGTATTGCAAGTGAATAAAGGTTTGCTACCTTTAATGTACAGCTTTCAGAATTGTTAAGAAATTTCATGCATCGCAAATAAATAATAATAATTATAATAATAATAGATATTATTTGTCAAATCTCAAAGTGCACAGTGACAATAAGAGCAAGACAGACTAAAAATAAACAAACAATAAACCAAACATAACCAATAAAAAACAATAACTTTGCTGGATCCGAGCGAGAACCGTGTAGACAGAGAGGTCTGCTGACATCTCACAGTGGGAGGTGCGCTGTCACAACGGAACTTTTTCAAATACAAACACTGATTGCAACATAGTGGTGGATTTTGTGTGCTGGAGCTCAAAATGCACGAGAGGTTTTAAAGAGGTGTTCCAACAATTTCAGCGTTGTACTTCTCATCCGTCAAGAGTGTCATAAAGACACTAAACATCACAAAATGCCACAACACATCCGAGGACACGTCACAATATTTCGTTCATTGGGTCAAAAATTTCCTGTTTATTTTTCTAAAGACGACCTCATGTGAACCGTTCATATCGAGAGTTTGTTACTCATCGACAGTGGAGCTCCCGCTGCGTGAACGTGTTCATTGCATGGCTCTCTTGTGCAAGTGCCAGTCAAGCCGAATGTTGTTGTTTGTGTGCCAGGTCTGTTGCGACGGTGGGATGACAGTCTGAAGTTCCTGTCGGACAACCCCCACCTGGTGTGCAAGGAGACGGCCAATTGCCTGGTTGTCATCTGCATAGACTACGACATAGAGGAGGTGAGTCAGTCAGTAGGTCATTGTCATTATTGTTGAGTCACAGCCGCCGCGCCTCCCTGCCTGCGTGCGGCAAGCGGGGTGTGGCTCCCAGCAGCAGTTTGAGTGAGGGTCTTCATTGGAGTTGTAATGCAGTGTGAGTCCAAGTTAAAGGGTGATGCATTGGAAACGTAATGTGACATTTGAAGTCATGTGAGGTAGAGCTACAGTTGAAAATGTGAATTTTACAGATAAAATGTAATCTGATTATAAATATGACTGAGTGATTGGTCTGTAGTGAGTTCCAGTCCTACGTTCTGAAGCAAGCCACCTCTTCCAGTGGGGGAACTGCAGCTTCAACCTCAAAAGAGGGACACTGCTGACTAATGGAAGGCCAGTTCTGGACTGATGTGCCACACTGAGGCTTTCTGGAAGACACCAGGGAGAACAGCGGGCAACGCAGGCATGCAGTCAGCAGGTGGTGGCTGCTGGGATCTGCTGAACTGCATTGTTGTGTATTTCTCATCCCCAGAAACATGCCCTGATGGAACAGGTGGCCCACCAGGCCATCGTCATGCAGTTCATATTGGACTTGGCGGCGACGCTTCAGGTCGACCCGAAGGGCTGCTTCAGACATTTCTTTGCAAAGATCAAGGTGTGTCGAGCGGAGGTCTTTCCTTCTCTGGCTGTGTTTGTGAGAAATAACCACGCTGAAGTGAAATGAACGGGTCTGTGCCAGACTGCAGAGCAGCCATACCAGGAAGCATTCGACCATGAGCTGCGGCTGCTGAAGGAGCGGGTCCGTGCCTGTGCACACAGTCGGATGGAGAGGGCCCGCAGAGACATTGAGGAAGAGGAGAGGCTGAAGAGGCTGGGCCCTGGTGGTCTGGACCCAGTGGAGGTCTATCAGTCTCTGCCCAAGGTAAACACGCACTCTCACACTGACTGACTGTTTCAGGGAGACTTTCCTCACAGCTCTTCCAGTTTCTTCCAGTCCAGTGTGGTGAAGGAAGCCTGGCCTGACAGCACCGACCGACAGTCAGGCAGGCTTCCTTCACTACAAGGCTTCCTGAACAATGGAAAGAAAGATGGACGCTAACTAGGAGCAAGTCCCTATACACACACATATATGTGTTTGTGTGTGTGTGTGTGCGAACATTGACCAACTGGATTTGTCATTTCATTAAACAATTCTATGAAGCCTTAAAAGTGATCAAATTGTTAAAAAAACAAAACCAAAAAAACCCCCCGACCCCAACAGACATTTGAAGTGTGTGGTTGTGCTATATATATATGTGCTATATATATAGCACATACATATATATATATATATATATATATATATATATATTTTAATTTGAACAATTTGACCACTTTTAAGTCTTCATAGAATTGTTTAATGAAATGACAAATCCAGTTGGTCAATGTTCGCACACACACACACACACATACACACATATATATGTGTATAGGGACTTGGTATATATATAACTCACTCTAACCATGTTCACCACACAGGAGCTGCAGAAAAGCTTTGATGAGAAGAATGTGCAGATGCTACAGGAAGCGATGGGCCGACTGCATCCTGAGGTGCGGCTACTTTTCACACGCTGGCCTCAAACGTGTCGTTTACTGCAAATAAAAGCAACGTTCGAAGGAGCAACGTGACATCAACCTGTCTCTCCTTTTACAGGAAGGAAAGTACTATCTCAAACTGTGTATTGACTCAGGACTCTGGGTCCCTGAATCAGATGAAGGTGATGAGGAAGAGGAAGAGGAAGAGGAAGAAGATGGGCAAGAAACCGATTAGTACTTCAAAGAGGCTTGTGATCGGAAAAAATGAGCACATTAAAGTTACGATAGCAACTTTAAAAAGCAGCTTGTCTCCGCAATGTTAGGCTACAATAACTACAGCACAAAAATAGAATTGTAGAAAATGAATCAGAACCCAAGACGCTTCATTTCAAAGTGTTGCAGTCAAATGAAATGTGCGGCTCTTCACACTGTTGCAAGTGTGAACTTCATCCGTGTGCGTGAAAGAGGTCAGCTCAGCTCGAGGGCGGAGTTTCTTTCCGTCTAGTGAACAAAGGTAAAGCACTGGGGAGCAATACACACACCATCAACACTGCAAGAAGCTGCCAGGATTTTTAATCATACGTACGCCATCATTTGGGTCAGTGGCTCTACAGACCGACCCTCCATGCATCGGAATGCTAGTCTGCAGCTACTGTACATCACGTTTGGCTCCACCAACTGGGCGGGTGGAAACTACATCAGTTGATTTTTTTTCCTGTTTTGTCTTTTTAACAGGAAACGACAAATACAACACACACGCCCACACACACACACACACACAAACTTTGCCCAGCCCTGTTCTAGAACACATTGTTGCTAATAGAAGTAGTTATGAAATAGTTTAAGCTCTAATCTGTGAGTTTTACGCATCATTCTTTTTTCTTTTAAAAAATCAGACGACCTCCGGTTCCTGCTCAACTGTCGTTGTGACTAAAGTGATGTTCAGTGCGGTCCAACACAGAGATAAATAAACTTTGCTTTTCTGATTCATCAACTGCTTTAGCTCCTTTTTTTGCACTCGCTAAAGTCTTTAGTTCTCTCTCTCTGTTTATCTCTCGATCCATCTCTGCCTCTCTCTCTCTCTCTCTCTCTCTCTCTCTCTCTCACTCACACACACACACACACACACACACACACACACACGCACAAACACTTGCATAATTAATTGCTGGGACACTCTGCCTCATAATAATTAATTGGTGGGCTTGATTTAGTGGCCTGTGCAGGGGTTTTGAGGCAAAGCCCTTCTGTGCAATCACTTTTGTAAATAGAAAACAATAAGCCTGCGGGTATTAAATCAAGTCAAGATCAGAGCTGTAAAAACTGATGTGCCAGTCGCAGAACACCAGCACAACTTCATTCATTCCTGGTAGAACTGCTGCACTTTCTGAAGTCTTGCTTGTGCTTGTTTTTTTTTTTTTTTTTTTTTTTTAAAATCAAAATTGGATGAATACAAGAAGGAAAGCACCACTTTAGTTCAGTAGTGCACAATGTGCTGCCACTGCTTGAATCAACCAGCAGAGAGGGTCGAACATCTTTATATTAAAGAAATACTCAGCGCTGCAGCTTTCTTAAGCCTCCTGTACATGATCACTTTAAAATGGTCCCAGCCACTAAATAAATAAATCTGGGTTTATAAATGCACCGCCTCGATGATTGGGAGACCAAAGATAAACACAAAGCAAGGCAGAAAGTCAAAATATAGTGGTACTAGGGGTGGTGGTGGAGGGGTGGAGGTGGGAGTGGTGGTGGTGGTGGAGGTAGTAGGGGGGGTGGTGGAGGTGGGGGTGGTGGGGTGGGGGTGGTGGAGGTAGTAGGGGGGGGTGGTGGAGGTGGGGGTGGTGGGGTGGGGTGGGAGTGGTGGTGGTGGAGGTAGTAGGGGGTGGTGGTGGAGGTGGGGGTGGTGGAGATGGTGGTGGGGGTGGTGGTGGTGGAGGTAGTAGTGGGGTGGTGGTGGAGGTGGGAGTGGTGGTGGGAGTGGTGGTAGTAGGGGTGGGGTGGTGGGGTAGTAGTGGGGGTGGTGGAGATGGTGGTGATGGTGGTGATGGTAGAGGTAGTAGGGGAGGTGGTGGAGGTGGGAGTGGTGGAGGTGGGAGTGGTGGTGGTGGAGGTAGTAGGGGTGGGTGGAGGTGGTGGTGGTGGGAGTGGTGGAGGTGGGAGTGGTGGTGGTGGTGGAGGTAGTAGGGGGGTGGTGGTGGAGGGTGGTGGTGGGAGTGGTGGAGGTGGGAGTGGTGGTGGTGGTGGAGGTAGTAGGGGGTGGTGGTGGAGGTGGGGTGGTGGAGATGGTGGTGGGGTGGTGGAGATGGTGGTGGGGTGGGGTGGTGGGAGTGGTGGTAGTAGGGGTGGGGTGGTGGTGGTGGAGGTGGTAGTGGTGGGAGTGGAGGTGGGAGTGGTGGTGGTGGAGGTAGTAGGGGGGTGGTGGTGGAGGTGGTGGAGGTGGGGTGGTGGAGATGGTGGTGGGGTGGGGGTGGAGGTGGTGGAGATGGGAGTGGAGGTGGGAGTGGTGGTGGAGGTGGTGGTGGTGGGAGTGGTGGTAGTAGGGGTGGGGGTGGTGGGGGTAGTAGTGGGGTGGTGGAGATGGTGGGGATGGTAGAGGTAGTAGGGGTGGTGGAGGTGGTGGAGGTAGGGGTGGTGGGGGTGGTGGTGTGGGTAGTAGTGGCTGTGGTGGAGATGGGGATGGGGATGGTGGAGGTGGTGGAGGTGGGGGTGGTGGTGGTGGAGGTGGTGGTGGTGGGAGTGGGGGCAGTGTGGGGTGGTGGAGATGGGAGTGGAGGTGGGAGTGGTGGTGGTGGTGGGAGTGGTGGTGGTGGAGGTAGTAGTGGGGGTTGTGGAGATGGTGGTGGTGGTGGTGGAGATGGTGGTGGGGGTAGTAGGTGGTGTGGGTAGTAGTGGCTGTGGTGGAGATGGGGATGGGGATGGTGGAGGTGGTGGACGTGGGGGTGGTGGGGGTGGTGGGTGAGGGTGGTGGAGGGTGGGGGTGGTGGTGGAGGTGGGGGTGGTGGAGATGGTGGTGGTGGTAGTAGTGGGTGAGGGTGGTGGAGGTGGTGGAGGTGGTGGAGGTGGGGGTGGTGGTGGGGGTGGGGGTGGGGGGGGCTTCTACTGATGGAGGCTGCAGGCTGCTGTATGAGGGGATTAATGGACACGGTGCAGCGCGTCTGTGCATGAGGAGGGGGGGGCTCGCTTGTCCATAGAAGACATGGTGGAGGTTGGGGTGGTGTTAGTGGTGGTGGAGGAGGCTTCACTTTGACGACTGTGGCTGAGCGAGAGACGCAGCAGAGAGGAGGAGGAGGAGGAGGAGGAGGAGGAGGAGGAGGAGGAGAATCTCTCTCTCGCCTCCTCTCTCTCTCTCTCTCTCTCTCTCTCGCTCGCTCTCTGTCTCTCTCTCTCCACCCTCTCTCTCTCTCTCCACCCTCTCCCTCTCTCTCTCCTCCCTCCCCCCTCCCTCCCTCCCTCTCTCTCTCTCTCTCTCAATCTCCGTGGTGACACAGTGCTCGTCTGCAGAGAGGCTGGGGGAGATGGATGGGAGGAGATAGGGGGGGAGGCGGAGCAGCACCGCCCGTCTTCCCGCTTCGTCTTCAGGCGACGAGGTGAGGCTCCGGATTCTCTCCATCGCTTTGCCATTTTTTTTTGTTGGTTTTTTTTGTCCTTGTTGTTGCATCGCTGCGTGCTTGTGTGTGTGTGTGTGTGTGTGTGTGTGCGCACGCGCGCGTGCATGCATGTGTGTGTGTGTGTTTGCGTATGAGTGTGTGTGTGTGTGTGTGTGTGTGTCCACATGTGCCTCTTCTGTCTGACACCTCTGTCTTGCATGTGCAGATGGTTATGGACGTCCTCATGTAGGCAATCCATGGCTACGTGTGTGTGTGTGTGTGTGTGTGTGTGTGTTATGGATTTCTCTGTGGCTATTATGTAGAGAAAATTACATAGAGATTTACATATGTATATATATGTATATACAGTATATATACATATATATGTATATATACTGTATATATACTGTATATATATATATGTATATATATACACATATGTGTGGATTTACTGCTTGCTTTTGTTAGCGTGCTTCATTGCTCATCATAGTGTGACTTCCACCGTCAATGAGTGTGTGTGTGTGTGTGTGTGTGTGTGTGTGTGTCAGTGTGTCACCGCACATGTTTGCTTCTCCACACAGGTGCATCAGCTGCGCCGAGCCTGCTTCTCCGCTGGGATGCGGGTGTGTTCCTGGTGACCCCTGCCGCTAACAGCGGCCAAGCAGCAGACCGTCGACCAGCGGAATGCCAGCGACGCCACCAGTTCTCCCAGTCTGCCCCGTCCCGTGGAATTAGGTCACCTCGGACCGCTCAAAGTAATTACATAACGTCGTCGATTTTCCTGTCGTTCCGGTACCTCAAGAGTTGGCGGCGCCGTAGCCACGGCTGCACAATGACGTGCAGGATATGCTGCTGTGTGGATGATGTTTGGGGGGGGGCAGTAGTAGGTGTTTTGTTCACACCTCACATCACCGGGCTGCTTTACGCTGGCGTTGTAGTCAAGACTGCACCAGCCTAGACAGGCCAAGACACCATCAAGACTTTATATATAGCAAAGAAAAATAACAACAAAACAGAGAGAAAATGACTCGAATCTTTTTTTAAATTCAATATCGCTTCTAAAATGGAACAGCAACATCCATTTCAGCAAGGCGTCTTTTAATTGTTCTGAACATTTTGCTGCTTTGCCATCTATTTTGAACCATTTTCAAAAAAAACAACAACTTTGCTTCATAGAATTAAAAAAAATCAATGAGCTAGGAATAAGAGGGCAGAGCGTAACAAGGCAGCAGCTGGATTCTTTTCTGTTATTATCGTGTTATTACAGTGTTGGCTGAGTCTCCACTGGTCTGGATCAATAATCCCCAGTCTGACCAGTCTGAGACCCAGACCCAGACCAACCTCCAGGACTACAACACTAGTTTACACAACCAGAGCCAGATGTCATGAATGGGAATTGAGATGTTTTCATGAATGATGTTGATTTCATAAAATCATCACTAACGGTTGAAAATATCGACGTAAAACTAGCTTACTGTTTCCGAGCGAGGTGCTCGATCTCACTGCCGATCTCGCTGCCTCGCAGAGACCCAGCTGGGACGAGGTCGGACTGAGAGCTTGATGGACGACGGCCCTCAACAAGTCAAGCGTGCAACTCTGAAGCCTGGATTACCTGGATTCCTGCCTATGCAAGACACGGGTGCAGTTTGGACGAGCGTCACTGTAGCGACAGACGGCTGAACCGTTCCCACATTTCCAAAATGGGCTCGAGGACGCTCCGATCGGGATGAACGTTCAGAGACACCTCCAGGGAAGGATTTCTCCGGCGTGGACGTTATGCAGCGCCAGCATCGCTCAGCCACATCCCGACCATCATGCAGCTGGACTCCTTCCTCCTCAGACGCTGCACCATCGAGTGAAACGGCTGTTTTTGGGCTTCTTTTTTCCCTCTCTCTGTCTGACATGTGAACAGACAACACGTGGAAACCAAAGGTTACCCGCCTCCGGCTGAACCCGGAGCTGCCGAGGAGCACCTGAACGCACCGTTAGCGGCGTTAGCGGCGGGACTTTAACCTGTGGAGCGCTGCGGACGGTTGGCCCCCATTCGCGCGCGGCTCAGCTGACGGACCGACCGAGTCGGCGCCAAATGGGGGGCCGGGCGTGACCCGGTCCGACACCGGTTTGACCTTGCAGTGACCTTTGACCTCTCCGGTCAAGCAGGTGGAGGTCCTGGCTCTCCACCTGCTCTGCTGCCTGGGTTCCGGAACGCTCCGCCCTGGGGCCCAGAACGAGCCAATCAGGATGAAGAAGAGCCGCAGTGTGCTGTCTGTGACTGGAGAGGAGGTGAGAAGGACGAAAAGCGGCCCACTGTGACACCATGGCAGCGACACTGTGCATGTGGCCCTGTGTGTGTGTGTGTGTGTGTGTGTGTGTGTGTGTGTGTGTGTGACAAACCAATCTGATGACTTTCACACACACCACCATGTTTTTTTTGTTGTCGAGCTGGAAGAAATCGGCGCGCGTTGTCGCCAGCGCGTTGTGTGTACCTCTCACTTCAGCGGTGTTGCTTCATGGCAACGAGCCGCGGCCGAGTGTGAACTCTGCATCGAGGAGCTGCTCCCTGAAAAATGATGACATCTCAGCTGTAGGACACAATAACCACACGCTCCCCCATAGTCACGCTGCGCCAGATGCCCTCATTTTATCCGCACGTCTCCTTTGTGCTTGCTGCATGGGCTGCATGTGTGTGTGTGTGTGTGTGTGTGTGTGTGTGTGTGTGTGCCCCTGTGAATGGATGCGAGCGTCTTTTGCACATCTGGGTCTGGACAACATCAAACGCAGCATGGGAGCAACACGGCACTGTTGCCTAGCAACTACTACCATTCCCCCAGTGTTTTGTTGCTACGGTGCTGCAGTGCAGATCAGCCTCCAAGAGCTCCAGTCAGTGGAGGCCTCGTCCTGGACGCACACACACACACACACACACACACATGTATGCAGCCTGCCTTGTCTTGACTTCATTGATGCAGTTCTGAATTGAATAGTTTGTTCGTGAGTGATTCATTAAAAAGGGGAGTTATTACATTGTTATTACGAGCTGTCATGCATTCCATTTGGTCAAAGTTAAAATATTGTGAACAGTAACTGTTACGGGCCACCGGGGGCAGTAGCGTGCTAAATATGAAAATGATATAATGTTAAGGAGAAGTTTTTGTTGTTATTGTTTGGTAAAGACTTGAAGCCAGGACCGCCAGTCCTGATCTGTTTATCAACGCTGCTGTTCAGTCCCACACAGCCCACTGGTCGTTGGTGTTGTGTTTCCACTGCGACTGTGTGTGTGTGTGTGTGCGACCAGGTAGTAACGCAGTTGTTGGATGTGTCGACAGATCGGAGCTGTTCCGACAGCTCAAAAACAGAAAAAAAATGCACCTTTGAACAGAAATGATGGTAACAGCAGCAGCCCTGTGCACGGCGCGTGTGTGGTGCCTCCATGTACACTGCTGTCGCAAATGTTTGGAGTCACCAGTTGCGTTTCCATGACAGCAACAATTCCACAAAGTACAATTGCGATTTGCAGGTGTTTCCATTGAATGGTGAGAAGAACGTCGGCCGTAATTCTGGTCCAATCTCCTCCTGCGAGAGCCCAGCTTTTCGAAGGCCTTCTCCCTCACTTCCCTTTCTAATTCCTGGCAGAAATCTGCATTTCCATGTTGTTTGCTCTCATGCGAAAAAAGTGTTTCCATGACACTTTAGCGCCAAAACCTTGTCGTCATATTTGAGAGGTTTTTCCAAGCGGAGCTGTTTTCCATCACCAGTTTTTATGGCCATATTTAGGTTTTGCACAATTCTAGAGGTGATGAAAACGCAGCTACTGACTCATTTCTACATTGAACTCCATTACAACCAGTTTGATGAAATAATGATCTTGAATGCTCTGCCATCATTATGAGTGCACGGAAATCAGTCAAGATGTGCTGAACAGGTGTGGGAACAAACGTGAAATATCAGAATAATAAAAATCCAACCATCCATCTTCAACACCCGCTTCCTCTCAGGGTCCTGGGGGTCTGCTGGAGCCTCTGCCAGCTGTCAGAGGGTGAAGGCAGGGTGGCACCCTGGACCAGTGGACACTTTAGTAGGGCCACACAGAGACACACAAAACACACACACACCTACAGACAATTTAGAGCAGGGGTGTCAAACTCATTTTGGTTCACGGGCCACACAGAGGAAAATCTCTTCCCAAGTGGGCCGGACCGGTAAAATCATGGTATGGTAATAATAACGTAAACATAACAACAACTTGCAGTTGTTCTCTTTGTTTTACTTTGTTTGTGTTCTTTGAGCACTCTGCACTCTGCATCAGTGTTGCCAACTCCTCAGGAAAGTCGCTATAAGTCGCCAAATGACATCATCATCTAATTTGCATAATTGACAATTTGCACTTGATCGCAACGTAATAACACCAGGAAAAGTCGCTGGAGTTGTCGCTAGTCGCTTTTGACAAAAAAAAGTCGCTATGGGGAGAATGGCGACTTTTTGGTTGGGGGAGAAAGTCGCCAAGATGGCAACACTGCTCTGCATCAACTTTGTCTGTTTAGACAGAGACATTTTGGGGCAATGAGGGTAGCCAATAGGAGACGTTCTGGGGCAATGAGGGTAGCCAATAGGAGACGTGATTGGATGTACTTGTGCCGATTTGCTCAGCCCCAGTATTGAGTTTATTTGCGAAGCAGAAACGATATTGCGACACCAAGTGGACACATTTAGAACAGCACTTTCTTTCATTGAGAAATTGCAGTTTTTATATTTAGCAAAATCATCTCGCGGGCCGGAAAAAAACTGTTTGCGGGCCTGATCCGGCCCGCGGGCCGTATGTTTGACACCCCTGATTTAGAGTTTTCAATTCACCTCTCATCCATGTTTTTGTGGGAGGAAGCTGGAGAACCTGGAGAGAACCCAGCAGGCACAGCGAGAACGCACAGGAATCGAACCCACAACCCTCTTGCTGTCAGGCGACAATGCAGAACATTGCGATGTGAAATTCCTCCGCCGTGCCAGTGACCGTGGCTCTCCCACCTCCTCCTGTCTGTGGCGCAGGGCAGGGCGGACCTAACAGGTGATGGGGAGAAGGCGGAGTCGTCTCGCTACAGCAGGTCCTACACCTCAGGTGCTACGCTGGGGGCGGAGCTGCGCAGAGGGAGGAGCAGAAGACTCTCGTCCAGTCTGCAGGTACCTGACGACAGCAGTTTGAAACACCGTCTTGCCATTAAGATCTGTGGGTTTAAGACAGGCGTGGGCAAACTACGGCTCGGGGGCCAAATGCGGCCCGCTAAGCTTTGTGATCCGGCCTGCCAAACTTTAAAAAAAAAAAAAAAAAAGATATTATTAATAATAAATGAGTCATAAATTAGCTGTATTTCATCCATTTGTTCAGTGTTTTAAGAGTGGTTTCAATAAAGAGCTAAACACCGTGGCCAAAAGGTTTGCTAACCCCCGCAGGTCTCCAGGTGAACAGCGACAGGAGCTAAAGGTGGTTTATCCTCATGTTTGAAGAGGCTGCAGCATTTCACTCCCTTCACATCAATGACAGGAACTCATGTCTGAATCCTCCAAACCAGCTGTTGGTCACTGGGCCCAAAACTGCGAGCCGTGCACTACTGTTCCTAATGTTTGGAGTCACTGACTCAATTCTGCATTGAACTCCATTCTAACCAGTCTGATGAAATAATGGCCTGGAATTGCTCTGCCATCATCATGGGTGCAGGGAAATCAGTCAGGATGTGCTGAACCAGTATGGGAACATTTTAGTGTTCCGATTTCCAAGGTGTCATTGAAAGTGACTGAGGGAATTCCAAGTGTGCAAAATTCAGTGTGACACACTAACAGTCGGAGCCTGGAATATAAACCATGATGCTTTGTTCACTCTTTTAACTAAGTGCAATTTTAATCCTTTTTCTTTTTTTTTTTTTTTTTTTTTTTTTTTTTTTTTTTTAGCAATTTTAAGCTGTTCTACTTCTGTCATGATGCTTTAAAATTGTTAAACAAAAAAAAAAAGTATCATTGAATTGGACATTGAAGGCAACAAGTGTCAAAGCCATCCCATAATGAGTTCAGGACATCCTGACTGATTTCCCTGCACTAGTGATGTTCTCCACTAGATTATCTCTGTATCTATGTAGAAATGTCCTCAGACTTGCTTGTGTGTGTTGTGCCCCATGTCGTCTTCTTCTTCTTCTTCTACTGACCTGAGAACAGCTGTTTCCAGGACTCACCCGCTCACCTCTCTGACCCGCCAGGTGCCCTGCTGGCTCCGCCCTCGGGACCGCACACGTTCGCCGGAGGTTCTGAACAACGTGTCCCGTCCTACGACGCTTCCTCTCCGCATCCCGCCACGCATCTCCATCACGCAGGCCGACGCCGACAGGTTCCCGACTCGCCCTCGGTTTTGCTGCGTGTGCTTCTCCGCTCCCAGTTCCTCCACGCTGACAAACTCCTCCCTCCCTGGCCTTGTGCTCCAGCTACGAGGCGGAGAATGGCGTGTCGCCGGGTCACACCCCGCTGGGTCTGCAGAGCCCGGGCCTCACCCTGCACACCTCCTTGCCCCAGGGCCAGAGGAGGGAGTCCTTCCTCTACCGCTCCGACTCCGACTACGACATGTCGCCCAAGACGGTCTCGCGCAACTCCTCCCTTGCAAGCGAAGGGTGAGCTTGAGAAGATGGAGCGAAGCAGAGGGATGATGGACGTGAAGAGGTGTTTCATGAAGTTCCTGTGAGGAAGAATTCATGCTTTTTCCTTTTATCTGCCCCTACATCTACCAGGCACACAGCAGAGGACTTCATTGTCACACCTTTTGCTCAAGTGAGTGCTTTTATAACAGTCAGAAATTCTGCCAATGCTTTTCCCATTTCTGTACAAACTACCTCAACAAGATTTTCTTGTCTTATTCTCCTGCTACTGGTTGCTTCAGGTGCTGGCCAGTCTGCGCTCAGTGCGGAGCAACTTCACCATTCTCACCAACATCTCCACACCAACAGTCAAGTCAGTATCACGGCCTGTTGACTCCTCCAGCTTGTGTGCAATTACAATATCACGAAACGACACATGGTGGCGTTGCAGCAGCAGCAGCAGCAGCAGCAGGCGGCCAGGTTGTCATCAGCCCGGCCTGCCAGCAGCAGTCTGTGGCGCTCCTACTGACACCTGTCTCCTCAGGAGGTCTCCCATGGGCGGAGTGTCCGTCAGTCCCAGGGTGTCGCTGTCCGACCAGCAGTACCAGCAGCTGGCTCTGGACACACTGGAGGAGCTGGACTGGTGCTTGGACCAGCTGGAGACCATCCAGACGCACCGTTCTGTCAGTGAAATGGCCTCCACCAAGGTGAGCAGCAACCCAGCAACCACTCAGTGGTACAAGTTCACCACCAAAGCCTTTGGCTGTTGAGGGTGATTGATTGATTGATTGATTGATTGATTGATTGATTGATTGATTGATTGATTGACAGAAATGGGAGCAATACCCTGTACTTACTTATTATAAGACTACGTCTATAGATATCATAAATGTATTTATGTTGTATTTTTTTCAGTAAAGTAGAAGGCATGTCCAAAGCAGCGTTGCTCAACTGGTGGGTCACGACCCAAAAGTAGGTTGTGGAGCTGTTTTGATTGGGTCACAGCTTTGTTTCTCCCTTTTTTTTTTTTTTTTTTTAAGTATTTTAAAACAGATCTATATATTTATATATATAAATATATATATAGAGAGAGAGAGAGAGAGAGAGAGAGAGAGAGAGAGAGAGCATATTTGGCATTTATTTTGCAGACCACACAATTCAAGTCAGTCATTACAATAATTTACTTACAACACATGATAGAAAGTCTGCTGGTGTTTTTATTATGTTTTTTTTTTTTAAATTTGAGTGCTGTGGAATCAATTGGAGGTTGTGACCTCATGATAAGGAAAAAAAAAAAAAAAGAAGGTGGTTCCTGAGACTCCACCAGTTGAGAAGTGCTGGTGTGAAGGCCAGTTTAGCTGCTGCAGCTCCAGCCTCCTCACTCCTGCTCTCCTTTATTTGAGACTTGAAGAGAAGCAGAGACTCCACCCAGGTGTCCCCTGTCTCTGCAGTTTAAGAGGATGCTGAACCGAGAGCTGTCTCACCTGTCAGAGATGAGCCGCTCCGGCAACCAGGTGTCTGAATACATCTCCAGCACTTTCATGGGTGAGCAAGACCACACCCCAGCCTCCCCTCAACCCCAAGATGTCTGGCAAATCAAAGCAATACAACTGTCACATCACTGTGTGTGTGTGTGTGTGTGTGTGTGTGTGCACTGATCTACAGACAAGCAGAACGAGGTGGAAATCCCTTCCCCGACCCTGAGAGACAAACCTATGAGTCACATCAGCGGAGTGCGAAAGCTGTCTCACAGCTCCAGCCTCTCTAGCGCCTCCATGCCTCGCTTCGGCGTCAACACGGACCACGAGGACGAGCTGGCCAAGGTTGTTGTCGCCGTTGTGGTGCTCTGACTCACAGGAAGTAGCTTTCCCACACCAGCCAATGCTCAGACCAGCTGGGGTCAGAGGGAAAGATCAGCTTCTAGGATGAGGATGCACTGTGAAACATGGACTTGTATGTTTTTTGTTTGTTTGCTTGTGTTTTCTTGGTTTGCGTCCATTGTTGTTTGACATCGCTTCTCTGTTTGCACCACAATCCTCTTTGTGGACCTTGTTTAGCTGTGTTTTTGTTTGTGAATTTGCGTTGTTTCCATTACCTGCAGATGTTTTCGCCAACTAGGCAGTTGTATTGTGTTTGGCCCTCGTTGGCCACCGTAGCTGTCCTTGAGGCGAGGTGCACTACCTGTCATTTTGGTGGTCTGATGTTTTCAGTTATTGGCTGTTGACTTATTGATGTCCGCTTCCGTCATCTGCAACCAGGAGCTGGAGGATCTGGACAAGTGGAGTTGTAACATCTTCAGAGTAGCAGAATTCTCCAACAACAGACCTCTCAGCTGCATCATGTACGCCATCTTCCAGGTAAATGTGACTGCGGCTGTTTGTGTCTCATGGAAATTCGCTCTTGCAGCACTTGGCGGCTATGCTGATGACGCTGTGGTTCTACCACTCCCCTCCCCATACCCTCCCCTCCCCTCCTCCACAGGAGCGAGAGCTATTGAAGACTTTTCGAATTCCAGTTGACACCTTTGTCACTTACGTGATGACCCTGGAGGACCATTACCATGGAAACGTAGCCTACCACAATAGCCTCCATGCTGCAGATGTCACACAGTCCATACACGTCCTCCTCTCCACGCCCGCTCTCGATGTACGTTGACGTGCACACGCAGCCCTGCGTTTGCACTTCCACACAATTTGATCGACGCCACTGAGAAATAACAACACAGTTAAAACGTCGATGTAAAAATATAGATTTGTGACTGATTACAAAAAAATATAAAATGATTCTCAAAATCACCAACTGGTGTCAATGCAGCACATTTGTTGGATGCTATTTGTAACAAACTAAGTTTTATTTTTAACTCTGTCAATTTCAATGGTCAGATGACACAGGAAGTGATTGTAGCATCGTGTCGCTGGCAGACAGTGAGAAGCTCTTTCAGTGCTTGAAGTGAATATGCATGTGTCAAAAGTGGTATTATATTACCACAATGATTTTTGTTTGTCTTCTGAAAAAACTCTTAAAGTCAAGCCTTCAAATGTGATAAAGTCAACTCTTTATTTAAAATGGAACAATCACAAATCCTCTTTGTCCTTAACAAACAGAGGTGATATGATTTTATTCTGATATTTCAGTGACATTTTTTAATGAAACATATCGTGTCTGATTGGGCATTGACCTATAATATAATCCCTTCTCATCCATCAGGCTGTTTTCACTGACCTGGAGATCCTGGCAGCTCTGTTTGCTGCAGCCATCCATGATGTGGACCATCCCGGAGTTTCCAATCAGTTCCTCATCAACACCAGTGAGCAGATACTCACACACACACACACACAGTTGCTCGCGCCTTGGCCTTGCTTCTAAATCTTTACAAACACCCTCCTCCCCTCTTGTGTCTTGACTGTGCTCAGACTCAGAACTGGCCCTCATGTATAACGATGAGTCGGTGTTGGAGAACCACCACCTCGCTGTGGGCTTCAAGCTTCTTCACCAGGAAAACTGTGACATCTTTCAGAACCTCACAAAACGACAGCGCCAGAGTCTCCGCAAGCTCGTCATCGATATGGTGCGACGCCCACCGCATCTCACAAAACTGTTCACAAAGGCTTGAACTTCCTCCTTGGCAGGTTCTCATCCACCTGCTACTGGCTTAGATGGGTTTCTTGTGGTGATTCAAGAAGATCTCACATGACACCCCCACAATGTCTAGATGTTCATATACACACCACCGCTCACCAGACCGGCCTCACTGACTCACTGCTGCATTGAACTCCATTCTGACCAGCGTCATGAGATAATCTAGCGGAACGCTCTAAGAGCATCACTAGTGCACTAAAGTCAGTCAGAATGTGCTGAACTCATTATGGGATGGCTTTGAGAGCTGTTGCTTGGTTACACTTTAACACTTAGTTGTGTGTTAAACCGTAAAAGAGGAACAAAGCATCATGGTTTGTATTTCAGGCTCTTTCACGCAGCCAGCAGTGTATCACTTTTAATGAGACGTTGGAGATGGTTTTCATTCAACACTAAAATGTTCCCATACTTGTTCAGCGCATCCTGGCTGATTTCCCTGCACTCATGATGATGGCACAGCACTCAGGATCAGTATTTCATCAAACTGGTTATAATGGAGTTCAATGCAGAAATGAGTTAGTGAGGCCAAACCTTTGATCGGTAGTGTAAATATAATTACTTTCCTGTGTAGTGTTTATTGCTTTGACTGTTTGGCTACGCTCTGTATTGTGTGCAGGTGTTGGCCACTGACATGTCCAAGCATATGACCCTTCTGGCTGACCTGAAAACCATGGTGGAAACCAAGAAGGTGACCAGCTCTGGTGTTCTGCTCCTGGACCACTACACAGAGCGGATACAGGTATTTTGTTATACGTCAAGCAAGCTGAACTGGTACACCTGTTAATGGTCCAGTGTGTACAATGTGCGTTAAAGTGTTTACTAAATAAAAGTCATTTGGTTTAGACAATTAGACAATTGTCATATATGTGTGTATATATGTATATGTATACATATATATATATACATACATATTTCCAGTCCACCTGACAGCACGTTTTGTATTTAGGGTGAACGCTCGTGTCTTTTAAAAAACCAATGAAGAAGAAGGTGGGCAAGGTATCCAGGTTTGTACTCGCAGGCCACCGTAGTTCAGAATAATAAGCTCAGGAGAGGGAGGGTACGGACCATGCTCCTTCTGATTGGCTAACGTGTCTGTAAGTGACGTTCTCCAGGATCCTCCTGATTGGCAAAGATCATGTGAGCTCCACAGGCACGATGGAAAGTGACACTACTCCGCACGGGCTATTGGCTCATTAATGTGGAAGTCAAAGACTTTTTCAGGACATGTGCTGGGTGAGCAACTTCATTGAAATGAATGGGCCGCCATCTTGGACACTGGGGGCCTGGTACAGACTACTCATGGGACATAACGCGAAAGAGAATATAGGCACTTGATATCACTGTTGCTTCTCAAAAATCTACAAATATTGCACACTCAACTTTTCAATGTTTCCTCCACTTTCAGGTGTTGAGGAACATGGTGCACTGTGCGGACCTGAGCAACCCCACCAAGACTCTGCTGGTGTACAAACAGTGGACGGAGAGGATCATGGAGGAGTTCTTCCGACAGGGCGACAAGGAGCGAGAGAGAGGGATGGAGATCAGCGCCATGTGTGACAAACACACTGCCTCTGTGGAGAAGAGTCAGGTGACCACCCGTTACTCACACTGATGCCTTCGCTAGTCCGCGTGCACACGTGTTGTCTGGATGGATGAAAACAGAAAGAAATGACACAACATGGCAGACGTTGACACCAGCGCCATTGTTAATCATAAACATTTTGCAACATTTTGCAGAGTATCATCTGCTTCATTCGATGTGCGACTCAGCCAATGTAATGATATTCTCCTCACCAATGCATCATCTGCATAGTTAATCTAAAAAAACATTTTTGCTGAGCGTGTGCACTGCACAGTTGCTTGCAGTGGGCTTTGGTCAAAAATAAATCTACAGGTACTACCCGAAAAATGAGAATATCAAGTAAAAGTTGTTTTATTTTGGCAATTTAACATAAAAGACGAAAGCAACACATTTTATTGAGCCATTCCACGCAAATTGACATCTCAAGCAGTTCCTTGTTGTAACTTTGCTGATTAAGATTTTCATAAAGATTTGACTTGTAATATGTAATATTCTAATTTTCTGAGCTTTTGAATTTGAGTTTTTTTTTAAAGCTGCAAGACCTGATCAGCAAAATCCAAAGAAATAAAAACTTGAAATATATTGATTTGCATATTATTTGTTTATATAATATGTCAAATTCACTTTTTAAGTTGAATTGCAGAAATACAGCAACCTTTTCAGGATATTCTAATTTTCTGGGTAGTACTGTATATATTGATATTTTCGTAAAATTATCAATACAAAATTTTACTGTGATTAGTGAATATATCGATAAAAATATTGATATGCACATCAGTAGTTTCAAAAGGTTTTGCCACATCAGAGGCACACAAACAAACAAATATGAATGATGTCAGTGTTTATTGTAAAAAAGACAAAATAAGAAAACAATATTTCACATTGTACTTCATGTACTGAGGAAGTGTTGCAAGGTTGGTCCTCTGGCTGAATCATCCAGTTGTGAGCTGGATGGAACAGTGCTCGAGCAGCTTGTGGGTAAATGTGAAGGCACTAAAATAAACTGCACTTGGAGTCTTCATACTGATTCTTAGTGCAATAGATTCCATCACAGATGCATGAAGCGTCCAAAAACTTTCTGCCAGCGTTTCTCAAATGGTGGGTTGCGACCCAAAAGTGGGTCGCAGAGCTGTTTTGATTGGGCCACAGCTTCGTGGGCAGTTTCCCTTTAAAAAATATATTTATACAGAAAATTACTATTATCAATTACAGAAAAATGTTGGGCATTTATTTTGCAGGACACACAATTCAATTCAATAATTTCAATAATTTATTTACTAGACATGATAAAAAAAAGTGGGCCGGCGTTTTTTTTTTTGGAATAAATTTGTGTCACGACTTCATGAGAAGGAAAGAAGACAATGTGGCTCCTCTGACTCCACCAGCTGAGAACCACTCCACTGGATAATCAATCAAACATCTCATTGTCATTGTTGACTATTGTGTTTGTATCTTTTCCAGGTGGGTTTCATCGACTACATCGTCCACCCCCTGTGGGAAACATGGGCTGACCTGGTTCACCCAGATGCTCAGGAGATGCTGGACACGCTGGAGGAGAACAGGGAGTGGAACCTGAACACCATGCCTCAGTCTCCGTCGCCTCCCCCAGACAGACACCTGCAGCACGAACGCTTCCAGTTTGAACTCACCCTGGAGGACTTGGAGCACAATAACCACAACCACGTCCACCTGAGGAACAACAGCCAGAAGGCCATCTGCGACGGACAGGTGGCCGAGAAGAACCAGGCTGGACATTCAGAAGATGAGGAGCAGAACCACGTGGAGAAAGAAGACGAGGAGAATCACAATGGAGTCAAAGAAGAAGCGGAGGAGGACGAGAGAGAAGAGAGCGGAGGAAGAGAATTAGAAGAAGATGAGGTGGCGAAGGACGGCGTTGCGGGGGTGGAGGAGGAGGAAGAGGAGGAAGAGGAGGATCACCAAGTTGAGGAAGACGGCCTGACGAATGAAGCTGAGGAGGAAGCAAGCTGTGCAGCTGAAGGAGATCAAGGGAAAGAAAACTTCGTTGAGGGAGAAGAAGAGCAGGAGGACGGCCATGGAGCGGGAGGGCAGGAGGAAGAGGAGGGCGCAGAAAACGAGGAAGAAGGAACGGCGGAAAGAGAGGAAGGCGAAGAGGGTCAGCCAAACGACGAGGCCGGCGCGGACGAAGAGGGGGAGGAGATGGAGGTGAACGAAGACGAGGAGAAGGAAGAAGACGTCGAGCGAGAGGTGGGTGAGGACGAGGAAGGAATGGAAGATAGAGCGGACGAGGGCGAAGAGGAGGAAGACGCTGCTGGGGCTGGAGCGGAGGAAGTGGAGGAGGAAACGGGAGTGACGGAGGAAGTGGAGGAGGAATTGGAGGAGGAAGTGGAGGAGGAAACGGAAGTGACGGAGGAAGTGGAGGAGGAGACGGGAGTGACAGAGGAAGTGGAGGAGGAATTGGAGGAGGAAGTGGAGGAGGAAACGGAAGTGACGGAGGAAGTGGAGGAGGAAGTGGAGGAAACGGAAGTGACGGAGGAAGTGGAGGAGAGTTAGGGGTGAGTATCAGGACAGGAAGGGGTCGGCGATGAAGAGAGGAAGGACGGAGAAGGGAGTGCACAGATGTAGCCAGAGAGGCTTCGCTCGTTTGCGGTCCGGCACGGAGAAAAACGGGGACAAGGCGCTTCTCTTCTTCCACCGGATCAACCCATCACTCCACCTCCACCTCCACCTCCACCTCCACCTCTCAGCCGTAGCTGAGCACCAGTCGCTCAAACACTCCTCACACAGACCGACCGTCAAGGTGGTGGACACAGTGAACTCAGAGGAAGAGGAGGAGGAGGAGCAGCAGCAGCAGCAGCAGCAGCTCTGCATCGAGCGGTAGTGACAGAAAAAACCCTGCAGTTTCCATCACAGACTATCTTTGTACCTGCACTGCCGTCAGAATAAGACTGGAAGACGATGGAAGGGGAAAGCGTCTGATCAACCTTTCGTAGCTTCTGAAAAACTAAAAGGAAACAAAACAACAACCACAGCAGCAACAACACAGAAGTAATAATAAGTGCTACTCATCATTTCTGTTTGTGTGTCATTTGTTTGGGGGGCTCGGAGGAGGGGGTGGGGGGGTGTCCCTGCTGAAAGATTCTCGCTCTAATAACGTCAGCTTCCAGACGTCAGAAAAGAGAGAAAAAAAATGCAAAAAAAAAAGAAGAAAAACACAACAGAAAAGAAGGCTGGCTGGAAGGGGTCGTTTTTCTTCTACCTACTGCAAAAAGTCTCCATGTGAAAACATGATGCTCACAAGAGTCCAACCTCCTCACACACTGACCTTCACAATGCTGGATTTTCTCAATAATATCTGGACTGTTTTTGGTGGACATATTTGTAGTCCGGCTCAAAGTAGCTGACTCGATGTACGTGTTAATGTCAGTTCATCTCTAGAAGAAAAACGAACAAAAACGCCCAGTATTTGTCCCCGTTGCAACATTTTTAGGCTGTGAGTTTTGACTGGCAGGCCGACGGTGGCCGAACTGTCCGTCAACCAGCACTGAGCAATGCAGCCGCTCTCCGAGCGAGCGAGTGAAGCGGCTGCCACTCGTCCGTCAAGCAATGAACTGTAGGAACCAGGCTTATGGGTGTGATGGTCTTCCACAAATGGCATCCTTTTATTTCTTTACTCTTCTTTACTTTTTTTTGGTCTTTGTAAAAATTGTATTTGGCACTTTATCTGACACCCATGTTACATAAATGTATATAGTAAACCTGTATTTTAATCTGCTGATGTCAAATAATAAATATGATGAATAAAGTCAATGGATTGGTAATTTTACACTTGGTTCTTCCTTGAATTGAACTGAAAAAGGCAGCTGTTGTTGTTGTGGCCAAAGCAGGAAGCAGCTGTCACCAACCGCCCAGAGAAGAAGACGAAATACAGGAAGTGAACTGCACTTTCACATTAAGGGTCCAGTGTGTAATACTTGGCTTGATTTATGATTTTTATATTGGTAAAAACGTCATACACTGCCAACATGAATGAAACGTGAAAAAAGTGTATAATCAAGGTACAATAAAACAGTTCTCATATAAAACCAAGGGTCTTGCTCCCAGTTAGCTGCCATCCTGTACCACCATATTTCTAAGGAAGCCTGGTGTGGACAATCCGGCTGTCTGATAGTGCGTTTCATAATTAAAATGGACGCTCGTGTCTTGGTCAAAAAAACAACAAAGACAAAGGTGGAGCTGATATCCAGGTTTGGGTGCGCAGGCCACCGTAGTTCACTGGCAAACTCAGGAGGAGGAGAGAGAGTGAAAGATACTGCAATCTGAAATGTAGCCACTTGGATGCAGTTCTCCACCTCAACTTGGCCCAGAGCTCCAAACAAAGCCTCTCATTCTCACACACACACACACACACACACACACACACACACACACACACACACAAATCAGGGTTCTTCTCAAAGCACCTGCTGACAGTTGAAGCGGGGACTCTACAACTGTCGAGCCTTCAATCATTGGTCGACCCTCTCTACGGCTGCTGCCAATTCTAAATGGGTTTAAAAAGCCAAAGAAAGTCAGTGGGATTTTTAATGGGCTCTGTAATAATGTCAAGAGTTGCTGAGATCTTTACATGAAGCTGTCACATATTTCACAGCGAGGGCTCCATGGCCCTGCTGACCAAACGTGGACCAGCACCTCAGAGAGCTAAGGAGATCTGAGGACCTAAAAATTGGCTCTAAAAGTGAATAGAAGCAACTGGCGAAGGCACTCGCACAGCTACGATGTGTTCTTGAGTCACGGAGTAGCAGCCTTTTAGAAAGAGAGCCACTAATTCCTGAGAACAAGCTGGAACAACAGAAAGAGGAAAAAAATCACTTGGAGAAACAGGTTCAGTATGGAAGCTTTACTTTAGCATAAACTCTTAGACCAAATATAAAAAAAAGATGTAATGTAACAGTAATGCAGGAACACAACACAACAATTTTTAAGATAAAAACAATCACAATGACCAAAAAAATAATCTCTGTAATTTTGAGATTGAGCTAATTCACTGTTTCTTGATATATGATTGCATTTTGTCACAGAATAGTTTTCATTTTATTGTGCTCTGTGTAACATTTATTAACAAACAAACGAACACACACACACACTATATAAAGTCATCTTTTGAGGCAATAAGGAGGAATAAAACAAGCAAAATAAAAAAAAAGTGAAAACACAGAGTAAATAAACTAATTAGTCAGCAAACTGGAGGAATTTTTTTTCATAAAGTTGGAATGAAACGCTTAATACCTGAGTGTAAGAAGTAAAGTATGTCTTTCTTTGGTGTTATCTCGACTCTTTCCTCTTAAAAATATAAATAATGGGTCTCCAGTTGTTTAGAACAATAATTAAAAAAAATCACGTTCAACAACCGGTCAGTGTGGTCCAGTCGGGAAAGTTGTCAATCTCCCTGGTCTCACTGAGCTGCTGGTCACCATGTTTCAGAGTCAGCTTGTAGCGGAGACGCACTGGTCGCTAGAACACAGTCAGAACACAGGATTCATTTGTGAAGCATGCGCGGCATTCATGAAGTCAACTCAAAACCCAAAAGATGAAAGTGAAAAATGGCACTTCATATTAGCCTCTTCTTTTATATCCTGAATAAGTAAGCTTTTTGACTTGAGCAAAAAAAGTTGAGGTTAGCAACATTAGCACTCAAACGCTATCCGTAGCCAAGCACTTTGAGTGGTAAAACAAAAATGCTTTTTTGGGCCGTATGGGTTTTTTGGCTGCAGTACCTTGAAAAAAAAACACTGCCACGCTATTTGGCATTGACGACTGACATGCTTGGTACTGTCAGCGATGAGGTCTGGTGGCGTCCTGGTGGCCTCTCTACTCTACTTGAGCTACGCTGGACAACAGCGCCGTTGAATCTGGGCACATTGCGATGACAGAGATCTCTCTGTCGGCGCCGCAGTCTATAGAATTGAAACTCATGTGACTGCAATTATGATGAAAACCCCCATGGCCATCGAGCGAGGATGACATAGACGCACTGGCGCAGCATGACGAACAACCGTCTTCCCCCAGTTAAGGTTTCTATCTGCATCTCTGGACACCAGGGGCGTCAGAAGTTGATTCCATAAACTCACACAGAGTCACTTTAGTTGTCTAAGACAGAAGGTGGACAGGACTAAACTATTGTGATTGCAAGTATATATCTTGCTCTGTATTCTCTGTTTATACTTCCGAATATTTTATTTTCGTCTATATCCTGAGTTCATATATTTCTTGATTTTTTTTGCACTGCAGCTTTTTCTTTTTGCTGCTGTAACTATGCAAATTTCCCCATCGTGGGATCAATAAAGGTCTTCTTCTTCTTCTTCATGAAGATTTACCCTTTCTGCAGTGAGTTTTTACCTTGTGGGGGTTGGCCAGGAGTAAGACTTGGGAGATGGCCGGCGGAGGCAGGACAGGGTTGTAGGCAGGCAGGTGTGTTCCTGAGGCCGGCTGCACTTTCACTGACATTGTCTGCAGAAACAGATTTCAATCTTATTCATCAGGGCAATAAAAAAAAAAAATAAAAAAAATCTTCATTAATGATTAAACTGTTCAAAGACAAAAGCACAGGGCTCAGAATGTCAATTCCACTTTTCTACACTGAAATGTTGATCAAGATGATTTTCTTTTTAATATACAACAGTTCAATAATGTGTGTATGTAGGTATTCACACTCTAATGCAAATACCATTGAATGTTAAGCATGATATAAAATAAAGGTGTGCAGCTGTTAGTAACAAAAGACAGTGGCAGAGTGTAGCTACGTCCTACAAAGGCATCGCAACATAATCATGGTTCATGAACGCCACCCCATGGGATCAGTGGCACACAACAGGCACACAACAGGCACACACAGCCACACACAGCCACCTGCTCCTCTTCTACAGTCATATCAATAACCCAGTTTGCACAAATCAAAGATCCAGGTGCAGTTGAGCACAAGTCCATCTCAAACTGTCCTAATTTGCAGTGATTTGTTTCATCGCTGAATGAAGCAAAAATTATGAAGCAAAGTTGTTGTTTTTTTATATGGTTCAAAATATTTGAACCATAGCAGCAAAATGTTTTAAGAAAACGATTAAAAGAGACCTTGCTGAAAAGAGACGTCGCTGTTCCATTTAGAAGCAAACTGGAACTTTAAAAAAAGATACTGGTCATTATTTTTCTCTTTTGTTGATATTTTTCTTTGGTATATAAAGTCTCATCCACCGAGTGTGTTTGAGATTGTTGTGTTGGATCAGAGCGTCTGCTAAATGAAATGATACAATTATGCAGTCTTATCGTTTATTATCAACAGTATTACAGCAGTGTTATTGTCACTGTATTTCATTTTGTCTCACAGAGCCACGTTCAAATAATCTGAGGATGCTCGTGACGCCACAAGTAGCTATGATTACGTTTTCTGTATTTATTAATGTTTGACTGACTGAATCCAGGCCTGAATAACAGTGAGTGTTTCAGAACACCCTCGTTAAAACTTGGAGCCAGCGAGAGGAGAAAAGGAAGCCGCTGTTGCAACGTTTTGCAGGGTGAATTTGCTTCCGTTCTTCTTACCTTCGGCACGGCAACCTGAAACGTGTAGTCGCTCACACGCAGGGCAGAGGTGTTGACGGTGGAGATGACGACAACAGCAGCAGCGTCTGGATGGGCCAGAGCAGCAGAGTCTGTGGCAAAGTGGAGGGAGATGTGGATCCCACCGCGGTCAAACAGCGTCAGTGGCTCCAGATGACCTGGACGAAAAGAAGCGACCGACAGGTCACAAATCGACCACTGCATGGCAATAAAACTGAAGGATGCCGCATCTTTGAAAACAGCTGCAGCTTCTATCTTTCGCAACATACTGGACTTGATGGTCTCCACTGGTACGTAGAGCTTCTCCAGAATCTGTTGGGGACTCGATGTCTCCTCTGACTTCACTGGAAATCCTAAAATGTTGCTTGGTTCTTCCCGCAACTTGAGAGGAGATTCTGATCCTGTAAACGGGTTATCGTGAAGTTGGGACCTAAAAGAATAAAACGACAAACAAAGACAAAACAACATCAGTAGGAGTACAAAAATTGATGTGGCAAAGCTTTCAAACAAAACTAACATTCAACAGTAGGGATATTTCTGAGGGAATCTCTGAATTCATGCACTTGTGGCTGGGAAACAACCAAAGTCCCTGGTCCTCAAACCTTCTGACCTTCTAGAATCTAGAAGCGTAGAGTCCGAGTGTCAGCGGTGTCCAACTCAAACACACAGTGGGCCAAAATGTAAAACTTGGACAAAGTCTCGGTCCGACATTGATATTTATTGAACAATAATTAAATAAATGAATAAATGAATAAATAAATGAATAAATAAATCTTCTTCCAGATAGAACAGTGAACCTTTTCATATGGACCCGAACAAGTTTTGCTTAAACTTAATATGAAACAAGCAAAGTTTAATATTAAACAATAGATAACTTAATATTGTACATACAGGTGCTACCCAGAAAATTAGAATATCCTGAAAAGGTTGTTGTATTTCTGCAGTTCAACTTAAAAGATGAATTTGACATATTATATAAAGGAATAATATGCAAATCAATATATTTCAAGTTTTTATTTCTTTGGATTTTGCTGATCAGGTCTTGCAGCTTAAAAAAAACTCACATTTTATAATAATTTTCTGAGTTTGTGGGTTTGTGGTTTTAATAAGCTGAAAATCTTAATCAGCAAAGTTACAACAAGGAACTGCTTGAGATGTCAATTTGCGTGGAATGGCTCAATAAGATGTGTTGCTTTCGTCTTTTATGTTAAATTGCCAAAATAAAACAACTTTTACTTGATATTCTCATTTTTCGGGTAGTACCTGTATGCAAAATCAAATTTCAAATTTTAAAGAACTAATCAAAATTAATAAAATGTAAATATAAATTGTCTGCCTCTTTTTTATTCGCAGCTTTCTGACTTAAATTTTTCAACAGTCACCTTTTCCCACAGGCTGATGACACATTTAAAAATAGAATAACAACAATAAACCAATGAAGTCATGATAATAATATCCTTCAATGAACATCCTGTCCTGATTGACGTGCCAAAACACCAGCAGAGCATTCTGGGATTTGCAGTGCTAGCGCTGCATGTGCTGTCTACTAGCGGTGGGCCAGCAGCTCTAGTAGTGACTCTGTATTGGCCTCACAGGCCAAATATAGTGAGACTGTGGACCAAATTTGGCTTGCGGGCCAGAGTTTGACACCTCTGTTCTCTCGAGAAGGCATCTCACTTCATCACCTTCCTTCCCTTCCTTACCCAACATTGGCCCAGTCTGATGATGAGGCGGTACCATTGCCACAGCCACGAGCTCGCAGTACAGCTTTCTGCTCCACGTTCTCCGCCTGATCAGCTCCATGAAGCTGTTAAGACAGAGTCAGAGACATTCTAGACTGAAACATTTCTACATTTGAAGCTGATACAACTGTATGGCACTCGCAGCCTCACCTGGATCAGCTCTTCATAATAAGAGCGTGGAGACTCTGGAGTCGGTCTTAAAACCTGACTTTCAAATTCTAGTTAGAGGATGACAAATCAGTATCATAGAACATCATAAAATATGATCATTACAGTCAAGACACAACAGTCAGTGTGCAAATGCAGCCCTGCCTTGCTCACTGGGGCCCAGTTCACTGTCCAGCACAGAGGAAAAGGTGGCTAAAGAGGAGTTGAATGACTGGGGGGAGTTTGTTCTTCTGGGCAACTTTGGAGAGTGGAGAGCTGAGAAGTCGATGAGGTGGTAGCTCCTCACCTGTCCGGGAGGAGTTGAGGCTGCAAACAGGAGCAAGCAAGATGAACTGGCTGGGGACGACAGAGCGGCCAGAATGCAGGTGTTCACATCTTTACCTCGAGGCTCCGTTTGCTCACCGCTGGTACCGCCCCCCTGTGGTGCAGAGTTGCGCTCCCGTCTCAATAACTGGTCCTTGTAGGCGCTCAGCACCAGCGTCAGCTCATCGTTAGCTGCCAGGATTTGTGTCAGAGCCTCGTCATCGTCCACCGTGTCGCTGGCCAGGCGGAAGAGGGTGGGCTTCAGCCTATCACAGCGCTCATACAGGGGCTGGAGAGAGGGGTCACGTTAGCCGCCCGCTGCTACCGACCATTGTGTCCTTAATACGGTTTAATAATAAACATCGTATGAAGCCACTCTGCGAGGCAGACAGCACTTCCTGCTCTGCCAGACGTGGAGAGAAGATGTTTGAGCTGCATCTTGTCTACATTTGCCGAACAGGAGTTTGTTGATAAGACAGGTGACGGATTGTTTGTATCTATGTCAGGACCCCCGGCCATCCTGTGTGCAGGAGGAAGTGGGTATAAAAGATGGATGGATGCATTTTAATTACTGTTGTATTATGTTTTGCTTTTTTTCATCAAGTTCTTGTTTTGTTTTTGTTTGTTTTTTTAATCGTGACTTTATTGCATTTCCATGCTGTTTTGTAAAGCACTGCAAGCTGCCTTGTGTTTGAACTGTGCTCAACAAATGAATTTGCCTTCACCTGTTTGGATGGTCTACTACTAGAACCTTGTCCATTGACATCAATATCCTGTCAGCTTTAAACTAGGATCTCCTCTCCGTCCCTCGTTCAAAGGGCCAAAGTGTGAGGATGGAACCTCCTGTGTGGGAAAATGGTGGCTGTATTTTTAAAAGCCGCTGTTCATCTAGGTTAGAATTATTCATTTTCCACCCAGCAGGGAGATTTAGATGCTGCCTGGACAACAGGATTATTATTATTATTATTATTATTATTATTATTATTATTATTATTATTATTATTATTATTATTATTATTATTATTATTATTATTATTATTATTATTATTATTATTATTATTATTATTATTATTATTATTATTATATTATAACACACACCATGACATCATCGCTGAGCTCCAGTATGGTTCCACTGATGGCTTGTCGCTCCAGCAGGTCTCGCAGCTCTTTGGTGCTGCTCTCCACTTCCTTCAGTGTGTATTCAAGTTTTGAGGCTTTTTCTGCCTTTTCCTGCTCCTTAAAAATCACACACACACACAAAAAATGCAGCAATAATAACTCCTGTGCATCAACCACCAAATGTATATTTTGCACGGGTGTTACCGCGCCGTGTCGTCTTACTTCTTTGATGGTGGTTTTAATGAGTCTGTTGGCAGTTTCCAGATCTTCAGGACAAGCACTTTTTAACAACCTGGATAACAGCTGACGACACAACAAACCCACCTCAGCAGTTCATCATGTGACATCATTACAACACAGTGTGTGCTGCATTGAATACTTGACATTTCGGAACACACACACGAGCACCCACCGTTGCCTTTTCCTGGTCGAAAACAGACTGTGTGCTTCGCTGTGGCGGTGGCGCCATTATGATCTTGTTGGACACTTTGGGATCTTCCTTCACAATGCCTGTAATGACGGCGCCGTATGAAACATGCTTGTAAACAAATTAAACACTGTAATTGTTGCATAAATCATAGATATGATGCACCAAGCACTGCTGCAGTTCTGGAGTGGCTGAGCTGCATCTGTCACGAGCTGCGTTTCCACGACAGTTTCTCGCAAAATAAAAAACAATATTTCTCCAAATTTTGACAAAGTGCAATTGCAATTAGCAGGCGCTTCCATTGAATCGTTCCATTGAATGGTGTGAAGCGCAGCAGCCATAATTCTGGTCAAATCCGGTCCTGCGTGATCCCCACTGTGAGGAGTTTGGAGGAAGAAAACATTTTGCCAATTAATCTGCATTTCCATGTTGTTTGCTCGTCAAGATTGGTTGTTTTGTTTTTCTCTTTGATGACTTGTAAAAAAAAAAATATTCCGTCTCCTCCTCCGTCCAATCATAACGCGCCATTTTCAATGGTCAGTGAACTGGTCATGTGACCCCGTACGTCCCGTCCTCTGACGCGCGTGAATGCGAAAAAAGTGTTCCTATGACACTTTAGCGATATTCCTCGATATGGATCCGTGTGAAAAACCACCTGATGAGCGAGACAAAACCTTTCAGCCACATTTGAGAGGTTTTCCCAAGTGGAGTTGTTTCCATCACCAGGTTTTTTTATGGCCATATTTAGGTCTTGTGCAATTCTAGAGGTGATGGAAACACAGCTACTGTTTTGTCACTAAGCAGGCTGTTAAGAATGGCTCAGTTCAATCTTACATTTCCTTGTGTTTTTTTTTTCTCTCACAGCTTCTTAAGAAGGTTTGAAAGAAGCTCTTCACACTCAAAGTGGGACACCAGCCCAGTTGTGTTACACAGGTCAAATCATTTCTGAAAAATATCAGCGCTAATATACCAGAGTAATTTACAGGATTCTGTAGGAGCAGCTGGTACCACACCAACCACCAAAACATGTCCAGCAGCATTTTCTGAGTAACGTTCCACCCATTGTGTGAGTTCTGTGGCTATTCTGACTCCATGTGAAACAGGTTAAATCCACAGCTGACGACGGGTTTGGTTTGAAGCGTGCAGACCTTGTTTCTTGAGCATACTGTAAGCCTCTTGAATCTTGGCTTCGTCTTTGAGCCACTGCGTCCAGCCATACAGCACCTCTGTCACTCTGTCCTTGACCTTCTGTGGAGTCCACGATCCAAAGTACTGCACAGAACACAGAGCCAATCACATCAATACCCCACCCCCCCCAGGTGGAGAGACTTCACAAAGGTGAAGCTAGCCTGTCTTATCTTACTCTAAATGTCTAAATTTAAACAGACATATGCTACAATTAATGTCAGAAACTGTGGTTTTAAAAAAAACGTTTTCAGAGTTATCTTAATGACTGAAATGGCGATTGGGTAAAATTTTTAAGGGTATCCAAAAACTTTTTTTTTCCACCACTGCACACGTGTAACACCACTGGCTGAAGGTGTGACATCACCGACATCCATGTGATTAGATTTAACGCGCTTGATTAACGCCACTGGTGCAGCAATTTACATACAGTTTTAGAGGCTGTTTTTGTCAGCTGCCACAATAAACTACAAGAAATAACACAAATAAAGCAATCAAAGTTCTGATGGATTCCCAAACATCAGCGAAACCTTTGGCCTTCACCATTACCTTGGGTGTTAAGACTTTGATGAGTTCATTGAGAAAGCGAAACTTGGCGACTTCGCTATGAAACCTTTTTCCACAGTTGTTCATACACGCTTCGAGAACCTGGAAAGCACCAAACAGAAATCTTCATCAACAGAGGTTTCATTTTGAACAAGACAAAATAACGGAGGTCTTGGTTTCTATCATGGCACAGATTTGAAACGGCGCGTTTGAAGCGACTAATATCCAAATTAAATCAAGAGGAACCCAAATACGTTACATTTCAGAGTTGAAATGCAGCCGTCACTGAATGATGAGTATAAAACATGTTGTGGAGGTTCATTTTTCCCAACAAAATCGACTTATATTACATCCGTCAGTTTCATGTGGGCCACGTGATGACAATTAGAGATGAATTTTCACAGAACTGCCCTCTTGACGTTTCCTTTTCTTAAAGTGCAAGCCCACAAATACACCAAATACTCACTGCAGCCTTGCAATCTTGTGCCCTGAAGACACAACATTGTTTTGGCTTAATACTTGTACAGTGCAGATATACAGTAAATATGAAGACTTGTTATATCTACCATAAAAATAACCTCTATGTCCTTGGCAATGGATAAGAGAAAAAAAAGGCTTTTTTTTTTTTTTTTTTGAAAGAAAAAGCCAGCTGGTTGCTGTTGCTTTAAGAACTCATGACGAATGAATCCATGATACAAATCTACACAGCCTGATCATAGCAAGAAGACAGAGTCTAAACAGACAAAGAACGAAAGACGATTACATACAGTGAGCGCCTGCAGAGCTTCCTTTTCCTGCGGAGACTGAATCTTATGGGAAAGGAGACGAACAGCCACCTGAGGACTGAGAGCATAAAATCATTTATCGAAGTTATAGACGCTTGTTTTTGTCTCGCCAACGTAAAGAGAACTGTCGCATCTGAGCATCCAAATATTAAAGCGTTTGCTTGGTTAATGTAAGTGAGGAACCCTGGCAAGCGACTCTTTCTCACCCCACTTGCATTACAGCAACCTTAGAGAGTTCAGTGACCTGATGGGGAAACTTGACCTCAGGTTCAAATCATCGAGCTCATCTAAAATTCAATATTAACACTTCACAAATAATTTCAGACATTGGAAACAAATATAATGTTGAAAGGTTCTCCCTTTGATTGTGTTCAGCATTTTGAGATGTGCTTTAGAAATAAAACTGATTGATTGATTGATTGATTGATTGATTGATTGAACTGACCCATCAGTCTCTTGGTTCACGAGCTGGCAAAAGTCCTGGATGTAGTCCCACCTGTCATCCAGATTGTTTGGATCAGTGGCCTGGTCTACAAGCAGTACAGAGAAGAAGAGAGAAATATTGAAAATCAGAGCCACAATTTGCCTTCGAATGAAGTCAGTCAAAAAACACAAGCAAGTTCAAACTGTTGGAGTAATTCATGTACAGGCACTACCCAGAAAATTAGAATATCCTGAAAAGGTTGCTGTATTTCTGCAATTCAACTTAAAAGGTGAATTTGACATATTATATAAAGGAATAATATGCAAATCAATATATTTCAAGTTTTTATTTCTTTGGATTTTGCTGATCAGGTCTTGCAGCTTAAAAAAAAAAAACTCAAATTTTAATAATAATTTTCTGAGTTTGTGGGTTTGTGGTTTTAATAAGCTGAAAACCTTAATCAGCAAAGT
Source organism: Thamnaconus septentrionalis (assembly GCA_009823395.1). Classification (NCBI taxonomy): domain Eukaryota; kingdom Metazoa; phylum Chordata; class Actinopteri; order Tetraodontiformes; family Monacanthidae; genus Thamnaconus; species Thamnaconus septentrionalis. The sequence continues at coordinate 31,717,486 of CM020501.1, read as the reverse complement.
TACAACAAGGAACTGCTTGAGATGTCAATTTGCGTGGAATGGCTCAATAAAATTGTTGCTTTCATCTTTTATGTTAAATTGCCAAAATAAAACAACTTTTACTTGATAGTCTAATTTTTCGGGTACTACCTGTACACTGACTGTATGTACAACTCTAAGGGTGATGCTTATATTTGAGAATGACGAGTTTATGTGTCACTGCTTTAAGACGTACAAATTCTATCGATTCTTCTGTTCACTTTTCAAATTCGTACTCAAGAATTCCCAGAAATAAAAATGTCATACTCAAAAAAAATGTCATGCCAACATGGCTTGGAGAATGAAAATAGACAAAAAAATAAAAATAAAACTGTAATATATGCCAGATAAATACTGTTTAGCCACGATATTGCGCAACATCCTCTATGTTTTATAAAAACTTAAATGTTTCAATTAAAAAAACAATGCCATAAACAGAGTGTTAGCCTGAGCCTAATATCATTTAGAATATCGAATAGTTTGCGTTTGTCTCGTGGAATGCTCGTGGGCTGCGTACGAACTGGTCGGTTGACTTTAATTGTAGAATTGAAACACAAACGATTCACTCTCTTCACGTTCACTCAAGAACTTCTGCGCACTGAAGTGACGTTCGACAGCGAGGGTGCGATGGGTTTGAAAGCACCGCGAGCGCACCAGAAGGTGTCAAAACGGACCGAATGTTCCAGAAATTGAAGAAGCAGGTCGCACTCGGCACGTGCGACTTCATGTGGTGCATTTGTACAAAAATCAACGGACAGAAAATTTTTTAAAAAAAAAAAAAAAAACAAAAACAAAAACAAAAACAAACAAACAAAGAAAAACAACAACAAGGGACCGCGACGCCGCGAGACAAGTCAATCAAACTTCCTGTTTGACAGACGACTGCGCGAGCCAACGAACGAACACACAAACAAACTAGCAAACGAAATTCTCTCTCTTCCCAAATTTGAATGAGTGTGATTGCATTTCTCCGACCTCGCGACCGCTAACTCACTACTTTGTACAGTTTGAACAACAAGCAGCGAAGAGCCGCTGAGGTTCTGCTGCTGCTGCTGCTGCTGCTGCTGCTGCTCCAGCGGCTCTTCGCTGCTGCTGCTGCTGCTGCTGCTGCTCGGTGACTCACTCAGCAGCGTCTGCAGGCTCGGCTGGCTCGCCATTCTGGTCCGGTCCGATCCGGTCCGGTCCGGGTCGCCTCGCAGAGGGTTCGGTTGCTGCTGAATGAGAGCAAGAGAGCCTATGTCCGCGCGCGCGCGCGCGTGTGTGTGTGAGAGAGAGAGAGAGGGTGTGTGTGTGTGTGTGTGTGTGTGTGAAGGGAAAGGAAGTGGAGGCGTCAAACTGCCGCCCACTCGTGCTGACATGTGACACTCACACGCTGCTGTCACACTCCTGACACACCGAGCAGCTCTCTCTCTCTCTCTCTCTCTCTCTCTCACACACACACACACACACTGCTGTCACACTCCTGACACACCGAGCAGCTCTCTCTCTCTCTCTCTCTCTCTCTCACACACACACACACACACACACACACACACACACTGATGTCACACCTGAGCACCGAGCATCTCTCTCACACACACACACACTCTGTCACACAGCACACTCTCTCTCTCTCACACACACACACACACAAGTACTTTTTTATGTCCACATGTATACAAAGTGCAATAAGGACACAAATGCTATCAGTGCAAATAAATCACTGGGAGTCAATCAGGTAGATTTGTGCCTGGAAGATCATCATCACGCAGATGAACATTACAACACATGATCCGTCTTTGAAGCTCCACTGTGTTCAGCTCTTTATTGAAATGACTCTTAAAACACTGGGGAAAAAATGATGAAATACACCTATTTTATTATTTTTTTACTATTAATATAATTTCTTTAAGTTCGGCGGGCCCGGATAAAAAGCTTAGTGGGCTGCATATGGCCCCCGAGCCGTAGTTTGCCCATTCCTGCTCTAGAGTGAGCATTCCTTACAGCTCCACCAGCGATGGCTTCCTGCCAGGTTTTGGAAACGGGCTGTTTAATTTCCTTGTTCCCGTCATCAAACCACCTGGAAATGTTTCCTTTGAAATGATTCTTTCTGGAGAAACTCATGTTGGACAAGACGTATAAGAGCTCAAAGTGACAGGGTGTGCTAGTTTAAGTGCAGTTTTATCATGACACACACTTCTCTTTAAATAAATATTTTATTTTTCCAACAAGGACACATTAAAAAAAACAAAAAAAACAATTTTTTATATATATATATATATATATATATATATATATATATACACATATATCATCATTTATCTCATGATTGAAAGCAAAAATGTCTCTTCATGATTTCATCTGCAAAGTTGATCTCTACTGAAAAACATGATAATAGTTTTAAATACATTTCAAGCCTTCTCGATGTTGCGTTCACTGAGAATCAGCAGAAGTCGTGAGTGAGTCTTTGCTTCATGCGTTGTCCCTCACTCTGCAGCCTGGCCTGCTGCCTCGTCTCCAGCCTCTGACAGCAACAAGACTTTGTGGAAGCGCTGGCTGCTCTCCACTGGTCCCAGAGACACCATCATCTCGGCGACACTGGGCCCTTGCTGCGGGTCAAAGGTCACCAGCGAAACAATCATTCCAGAACAGCTTTTGAAATCTCCTTCCTCTTTCCTGCGGTCAGTGAGTCATTGGAGCCATTTGACGCTCCGGCCATTATTTAGATGTTAAAATGACATTTTTAAAATTTAGCTTGGTCATTAGGACAGAAGTGCTCCCGCTTGGTAAGCAAACTGTAAGTACAGTCCACACAACATAGCAAATGTTTTGGAATTGGAATAGATAGATAGATAGATAGATAGATATCTAGATAGCTATCCCTCAGATATCCCTCAGTTCAGCTTTGTGCAGAATAGATAGATAGATATCTAGATAGATAGATATCTATCTATCTCTCTATCTATCTGTCTATCTATTGGTTGAAAATTTGTGCTTGAAAACAAGTATTTTAACGACAGAAATGTGGAATTGAAAACTAAAAGTGAGAAGTGAGAACAGTGCAGCAGAATGTCACTGGGTCCTCAGTGAACAAACATGTTTCTCTAGTTTGGTGATCTGCCTCTCAGCCAGAGTGTTGGATTCTCTCCAACAAGTCAACCACACTTCTCATCTATTTCAGTGTGGACGTCCAGCTGTTCTCATCATTCTCAAACTAATGCTGCAGTGCATTTTGGGCGACGATGTGCAAAATGGTCATGGGTTTTATCCCGGGCCTGGGATAATATACAAAATTGTATCATGTTGTAATATTATATACGAAATGTGTATATATTGTATCCAAACTCATATAACCTTGCATATAATGACTCCTCCTACAGCCCAGACCTGAGGGAGGGACTTGAATGTGTTAGCAAGCATCAGTTGCACAGCACTGTGATGACGAACCTGCAGACCACTGAGAAGCAAGCGAAGCAGCTTCATCACGTCTCTGTAGCTGCTGTCTTTGACCTGCTTTGCCAGCACCTTCAGGCCTTTACTGAGCTCCTCCACCTTCAGCTCCTCGCCGTGTTCAGACACCAACCTGATGACGCACACACACACACACACACACACCAATGGCCATCAGCCTGCCGAAGCAGTGGCACTTCAAGGGAAGGGCAGTTAACTTCACGCCACATACTTGAGCGCCAATGAAGCAATCAGCTGGGCATCTGACGTCAGAGCTGCCACCTGCTGGCTGGAAAAGGAAGGACGCACCCAGAGATAGGAGAAAGTTGGAGAGACCAGGTCCTTGAGGGAGGAAATATGACCCTGTGAACGGAAGAGGGTGTGCTGTGAAAAATTACCCAATTACACTTAGTGGGTCCCGAAAAAAAATGAACAAACAACATTCCGTTGTGTAGTGACTGCTTGAAAAGGACTGTGAGCATATTTTCATCCCCCAGTTCAGCTTTGTGTGGATCTAAACAGACCCAGGTTTCACACTGGGTTGACAAAAGGTCAAAAAGGTTGAAAAACACTGAGAATATCAGCAGAACATCTTCCCACAATAAAATCATTTCATTGTTAATGCTTATTCTTGTTTTCTTGACTTGCAATTCACAAAGTTGCAAAATTCCAGGCAGATCATATTTATAAAACACATTCAGTTAACTCTAAATATGCTTTTTATGAAAGGTGGCTATTTTGAAGAATTTCAAGATAAAACGTGAGTGAATTTTACACTGTATTGTTTCCTACATAAAGGTAGTACCCGAAAAATGAGAATATCAAGTAAAAGTTGTTTTGGCAATTTAACATCAAAGATGAAAGCAACAAATTTTATTGAGCCATTCCACGCAAATTGACATCTCAAGCAGTTCCTTGTTGTAACTTTGCTAATTAAGATTTTCAGCTTATTAAAACCACAAACCCACAAACTCAGAAAATTATTATAAAATTTGAGGGTTTTTTTAAGCTGCAAGACTTGATCAGCAAAACCCAAAGAAATAAAAACTTGAAATATATTGATTTGCATATTATTCCTTTATATTATATGTCAAATTCACCTTTTAAGTTGAATTGCAGAAATACAGCAACCTTTTCAGGATATTCTCAGTTTCTGGGTAGTACCTGTAATTCCATGTGTGTTCAATACGCAGTTTTGATGCCTTCGGTGAGAAAGTGCAATGTCAAGAGTCATGAGAATGAAAGAAAAGACATCCAGTTCATAGCGTGTCTAAACTTTTGACTCGTGTATGCACTGATTAACCACCTCCATCCTTCTACCAGACGGCTGGTAGAATGATTGATTGATTGATTCATGAGGTCTGTTTACTAAAGTGATACAGCTGACAGCCACCAGCGTCTTTAACAATGACGATCAGCTCTGTCCACAGTGACCTCCAGCTTCTTTTGGGACGGATGTGGTGAAGAGCAAAGAGGAGCCTGAACAAGAGCGTGGACGCAGTCTGGACTTCTGCCCCTAAACCAGCCAGTAAGCACGAGCATCAAATCAGAAGAGTGTGTGTCCATAACTCCAATGCTTCTGATCACTGATAATAAACAACTTCAGCATCTTCTGACGGTCATTTAGTGAGACAATATTTAAAGTGTCTCCTAGTTTTACCTTGCGGAAATGCAACACCCGTCTGATATAATCCTCCTCCAGAACTTCTCTGTCATGAATGTGTTGAGTGAAGGCCAGCTGGATGAGTTCCTGCAGCTCTCTGATCAGCAGGCGGCACTGCTCCTCATCCTCAATGCGCCGCTGCAGGTGAATTCTGCCACAGGAGAAATGGCTGCATTATCAATCAGGGCATTGCCACCCTATGCCTTACTGTAGTGTAACAGTAAGGCAAACAAAAATACTTGGGCTGCAATGGCATCAGGGCTCCACAAACCAGTAAAAACTACACCTGCTAGTTGAAAAGTGTGGTTGCAACTATGCTATTTTAAAGTGGGTTGGGGTTTAAAAGGTTCTGCTTGTAGTTTGGCAACTTTTTAAATGGTTTTTAGTGATGGTACAGAACATATATATATAAAAGCAATACAAAATGAGAGAGAGTTGGGGTTGTGCCGACTCACCTGTTAAACTCTGGCAGATTCTCCAGGTCCAACAGAGCAGAATGTGTTGTGATCTTTGAAGGACTGAACTCGGATATCAGCTCGTCTAGCCGTCGCCCCATACGATTGGCTGCAAATTCAGAAATGCACTCGTTTTTCCAATAACAACCAACTAATATCAGACTATTTCAAATGTAATGTGTGTGCAGGATTTCAACCATGAGTGGCTCTGTACTTGCTTGGCTCACTCTCCCCGCCCATCACTCACTGCTGAATCCAGATCCACAGTTGGTGGTGATGTCCAGCAGCGCTTCGGGCAGGGCTCCCTTCTTCTGGAAACTCTGGATGAAGATGTCCCCCTGTCTTTTGGACAGCTTGGTGCCGTCCTTGTTCATGAGAAGCGGGAGATGTCCGAAGGTGGGAGGCCGCCAGCCCAGCGCGCGGTACATCAGGAGGTGTTTGGACGTTGAAATGAGCCACTCGGATCCTCGCAGGACGTGGCTGATCTTCATGTGATGGTCATCCACAATGTTGGCCAGGTGATAGGTGGGAAATCCATCCGCTTTCATCACGACGGGGTCACCTTCCACCTTAGAGAGTGAGAAATGACAAAAAAGCTGCTTTATCGCCCTGTTACGCGTCTACCTGCATGAAAGTAAAGATGAGTTTGTTTTTAAACCAAACGACTAGATTCAGCTTTCTGTTTCTAATGGTTCACTCAGTCACTCTCTCCATCACTCATGAAAGCAAATCTCCAGTTTAAAGTTTTGGATCTGACAGAATAGTTTGCTTTTTAAAGGTGTAAGATTATATTCTGTGATTACAGTTCTCTGATTAGAGAAATAATAATAATAATAATAATAATAATAATATGATGATAATAAAGGTCATTGTGGATCCTACCTGGGCCACCTCATGGTGGGTCCACCCAAACACAATATCTTGGAAAGGTTCCACACCTGTTTCCAGGCGGAACCTGATCACATGTGGCAACCCCTGAGCCAGTTTCTCCTCCACCTGCTGCTCCCGCAGGTGACGACACCTGTTGTCATACCTGAGGAGACAAGCAACCCAAGCAAATCAAAGCTAGTTCAGCAAAACACACCAGTATGAGAATTTGGGGGGGTGTAAAGCAGTGGCGTTGACATGATGCCACCTTGGCGTCTCTCCTCTTTTGAAGGCCTCTTTCTTAAGAAGCTCCAGTCTCTGAGAGCTGCAGAAGCAGTAGTAGGCATGACCGCTGTGGACGAGCTGCTGGGCAGTCTGTCTGTAGAGGTCCAACCTCTGAGACTGCAGGTAGGGACCCAGCGGGCCTCCTTGACGAGGACTCTCATCTGGAGGCACACCTGGACAGGTAAAGTCAGCTCCGTATGAAACTAATCAGTCATTTCTTCAGTGTTGAGCTTAATAAGAACGATAAGGATGACATGTTTGCCCTTGTGTTGTCTTACCAGCCCACTCTAACATGTCCTCTATGGAGTCTGCGGCCCCTGGCACCAGCCGGCTCTGATCCGTGTCCTCTAGTCGCAGGATGAACGAACCTCCATACTTTTTGGCAAAGATGTAGTTGTACAGAGCCGTTCGGAGGCCACCCAGGTGCAGAAAGCCTGCAGCACAATGATAATCAGAGGTCAGTAACTCGTGGATACACATATGCATATATGTATATATATATATATATATATATATATATATATATATATATATATATATATATATATATATATATATATATATATCATCATATATAATATACATACATTAAATCATCATTAGAATATCTACATTTCATCTCAACAGTGATATGCACGAGGATTGCCGCCTGTATTTCTCCTCAAACAGACTCACAGTGTTTAGACCAGGGGTCACTGGCACTGAGTGCTACTTCATGGGTCCTGAGATCATATGAAGGGCTACCAGTTTGCTAGACTCACCTGAAATAACAAACTCTCTGAGTTATATATTATTATTATTATTATTATTATTATTATTATTAGTAGTAGTAGTAGTAGTATCAATAACAACAACAACAACAATAATAATATAATAATAATAATAATAATAATAATAATAATGATGATGATGATGATGATGATGATGATGATGATGATGATGATGATGATGTGAGTAAGTCTTGATAAGTGTGAAGACACTTGGGGGCTACCTGGTGCTCGCGGGCACCACGTTGGTGACCCCTGGTTTAGACACTAAACACGTGTAGAGCAACATGCTTGTTATCTCGCTACAGTTGGAGAAGGAGGGTCTCACCTGTGGGACTTGGGGCGAACCTGACCCTGACGACCCCCTGGACGGTGGAGCAGCGTCTCCCCAGCAGGACGGCGGCTCGCCGGGTGGCTGCACCGCTGCAGACCGCTCTCACACACCGAACACCGCAGCGAGGGACCGGCATGACGGCTCACTGGCGGCCGCCTCGCTCGCTGCTTAGCAAGGACGACAGTAGAGTTCGGCGAAGACTCGCCACATTCACACAACTTGACGCAAACAGGACGGTAACGCAACTGCACGGGCCGGTGTTATTATTGTGTAGCGTCCGCGTCACAGTACACGCACGGCGACGTCCATTGACGATGTCACGAACCGGGGGCAGTTTTCTTCCTCGGCTGAAGTCAACCGGAAGCTGACGGAAAAGAAATGTTATGCTGCCACCCAGCGGTAGGATTTATAACGCTGAGCAATTTTGGTTGGAGATGGCTTTTCGGTGTAGAAACTTTTTGACTGTTGGGGTCACAGTGGGTTCTAAAATGTGACAGAGGAGCTGGAGTGTTTTGGTTGAGCCACCGCTTAGGAGGAAAAATATATCATGGGATATGTAGAAACATGTTGTTTTCATGTCAATTGAAAATGAACTAAAGCATTACAACAAAATGTGTGTCTTTAAAGCCCTAAGGTGTTTAGCTCTTTAATAATAATAATAATAATGTTTTTTATTTATAAAGTGCTTTTTCAGGTGCTCAAAGTCGCTTTACAGGTAAAATAATAATATAAAACAAGAGTTTAAGATAATATTAAAATAGATGTAACACAAGAATAAAATCAGATTAAATACAAACAGGGTTGAGAGGGCAAAAATGGGCTGGGAGGTGTGGTTTAAGATAAGATAAGATAAGATTTCCTTTGTTAGTCCCACAGTGGCGAAATTCCAACATTACATCAGCAAAGTGGATAGAGACACACAATAAGAAGCACTGCAAACAAGTAAATGTAAATCAAAAAAATAGAAATTAGATTGTTGAAAAAAACAGAGAAGCAAAAAAATATATCTAAGTATTTTAAGAATAAAAATTAGATTAAATGAAATTGAATTGAATATGAACATATTTACAAATAAAGTGCTTATTGAAATGACTCTAATTTCTTCAAGTTCGCCGGGCCAGATTAAAAAGCTTAGTGGGCCGCATTTGGCCCTTGGGCCGTAGTTTGCCCATGCCTGGTGTGGACAGACTGCTGTGTGTGGCCATTGTAACAGAGTGGAGGTTAAGGTAGAGTTTTGAGCATCACTCTTTTGGAAGTCCATCCTCAACTTTTGGGACCCTCTACCCTGCTTATGGGGAAACTTACATTTGAAGAAGAAGAAGAAGAAGAAGAAGAAGAAGAAGAAGAAGAAGAAGAAGAAGAAGAAGAAGAAGAAGAAGGGTGCGGGAGAGTGTGCGGCGGCCTGGAGCTTGGCCGACATCCATCTGTCTGCGGCGCCACCTCCTGGATGGAGTCCAGTGGACGGTCCAGGATGGAGCTGGCTCTCCTCACCCGTTGGTCTCCTGCTGTCCCTGTCTGTGACTCCACAGCCCCAGCACACCATGGTGTAGCACACTGCAGAGGCCACCACAGTGTCTTAGAAAGTCTGGAGAAGATCCCTGCTGACCCCAGAGGACCTCAGTCTCCTCAGCAGGTGGAGGCCACTTTGGCTCTAATGTTCATGTCAACACCCGGGTACTTGAAAGAGGCCACTATCTTGATGTCCCATGTTCACAGTGTGGGGATCTGCAGAAATCAACGTTGGTGACACCTGGATTGGATTAGATGGATGACACCTCATGGATGACAATTAAGAGTGAGAACATATTTTATGATAACCTTTGTATTATCCATCCATCCATCCATCCATCCATCCATCCATCCATCCATCCATCCATTTTCAATATCCGCTTCTTCCTGAGGTGACATACCTATGGACAATTCCGAACCTCACATGCAGGTCTTTGGAGTGTGGGAGGAAGCTGGAGAACCTGGAGAGAACCTGGAGAACCCAGCAGACACAGGCAGAACAGGCAAACTCCACACAGAAAGACCCCAGGCTGGAATTCGAACCAACGACCTTCTTACTGTGAGGCTGCAGCGCTGACCACTGCACCACCGTGTCGCCCTATTGTACAATCTGGTATCTACTGATTAGTTTATAATCTATCTTTATAATTTCTTCTGTTGCATTCAGGGTTGCGGGGGTGCTTGGCCCGACACCAACTGTATTATCACTGCGGCAGGGTCCACCCTGGACAAGCTGCCTGTTAATGGCACTGCATTACAGCCAGCCATCTGTTCACACCATCGACACAGACCACAAATACCCCATCTAGCTGTGTGATGTAAACCAAAGTCAAGGCACCAGTTGAGAACACATTGTAATAACGTCATCGGTTTCCCCGTTTATTACTTTATGAAATGCTTTAGGAATGCAAACAAAGTGAAATGATCAATTCCTTGAACTCTGGCCTGAGTTTGTTTGTAAACCCCACAAACCAGTTGAACTGGCTTTACGACATCCAAGTCATTCCGTGTGCTCGTCTCTCTCTCTCTCTCTCTCTCTCGCTCTCACCCTCTGTGTGTGTGTGTGTGTGTGAGCGAGAGAGAGCGAGGGAGAGTGGAGGGAATTCACCGTGTGCACGTTGTGAGGCAGTTTGTTATTAACTGGGAAATACTGGCAGATTATCTGTCACTTTCCATTGTGAAGCCACTTCCCACTTTCCCCCTTTCTTCTTTTTTTTCAAAAAAAAAAGAAAAAAAAAGTGAAGAAAGTGAAGTCACTTTCCATTCTCTCTTGTTTTAATGAAAATGTTCAAGGTTTCATGATTCAAATGTATCTGGACGGCTAATTATTTAGCTCCTTGGTCTTACATGTAATTGAATTAAATTGAATTAAATTCTCTCTCCCTCTCTCTCTCTCTCACTCACGTGAGAGAGAGAGGGAGAGAGAGAGAGAGAGTGAGAGAGGGATTTTGCAGAACACACCTGAGAGACAGGAAGTGACTGAGCCCAGCCCCCAGCAGTCAGCCATCGCACCCTGCGTCTTTGTCACTATAGATAACAGCCTCACCGCTGCACCTGTGTCTCAGGTGTCAGGAGCGAATCAAACAGCAGGACCTCACAGCCTCAAGAGAAGAGATTTGGTGAGAGATCAAGCTCACACACTGTCTCTCTGTTATTATGTTTCTCTCTCTCTCTCTCGACTCCGACTTTGTCGTGACTTTTATTTTTTGATTCTTTTTTTTCTGTGTCAGTGAATCGATTGTTCAGCTTTGATTGATACGTACGCTCACTTGTTCCAGTTGTTGCCTTGGGAATTTGGTGTCACGTCTAATTAATCAGAGGCGGTCATCTAACCATGTTCACACCAACCTGTCCTTGTACACAGGGAGACGGTCGATGGTTTGTGTAGCTTGTGACCTATTCTGAAAACAATTCATGTAGAACCACAACAAAACTAAAGGCAACAACAAAACCATCAAAACAGCTTAGAACTGCGTGTGTGTGTGTGTGTGTGTGTGTGTGTGTGTGTGTGTGCGTCACATCATGGCGTATCGCTGGCAACAGCATTCTGTTGAGAGGTTGGCGCTGTGGGAATAACTGAGCGCGGCCTCATTAAGCTGCTTACAGATAACATGAAGCAAAAAAAGAAGAACAGCCCATAATAGTTGCCAGTTGATCAGTAAATTAGAGAACAATCAGGAGGGAAATAAATGTGCTTCCTCAGACTTTTGTTCATCGTTTCACCTGCCACACGTCAAGTAAGTCAGCAAAGCACTTGTAAGAAGACCAAACGCACACCTGTGTGTGTGAGTGTGAGTGTGTGTGAGTGTGTGTGTGTTTTGAGATTAATGTAATAACCAAGCCTTGTTGTTTAAACATTCGTGACTCCAGTGTTTAGAAATATTTCATCTCCCAAGAGGAGGGAGTCTGAAGTTCAACGACTGCGTGACAAATGATGTGAACAACTTGAACGATATTTTCCAACAGTTTCTGTCAGTAAACGTCTTTTTGGTTCTTCTCACAAGAACGGTTGGACAACATCTCTCAGCGGAAACACTGGAAATGACTCAGAATGTACAGCAGCTGTCAGGTCTTCAGACATCAAGCTTTGCAAACCAGAATGATAAAAGTCCTGACTGGAGTTTTAATGACGTTCAGTAACGTGATGTCTAGATTGTCAACAGATGTAGACGCTGGAATCCCACTTTGAGATTACCTGAAGAGATTCAAGATGCCAGTGCTGCCGTCATTCACGTGCTGAACATTTGCAGCAGACGAGTTGCTGAATTGAGTTAATAATTCACTGATTTGACTGGAACTGAGTCAGATTGAATGTTTTGCATCGAGGAGCTGTCATCTTGATATCTTATTCAAATAAACGGTCAAAAGAGCAGCAAATGCTAAATGAATGTATCTTAGAAAAAACAGGTAAATTCCGAGAATCACATTTTTTTGTGACATTCCAAACTCACAATTCTAAAGAAGTCTGAATGATGTGGGTTGGCCAATCTCTATGACTTTCCATTGAACGTGTTTATTGTTGAAATGCATGTGGTATTAGGGATGGCTGTCTGAAAAATGTGGTTTTGCTCAAGCCGGTCAACTTATATCTAGTTACCAGGACAGCCAGTGAAATTCCCAGCACTGCAACACGACTGTTAGTCTGATGTTTGTAATTCAGGTCTTCTGCTACATGCCAACCTGTCTGTCTGTGCATGGGGACATTTCACAGGCTCACCTCATCCAACAGGTAATTGCTGGAAGAGAGCCTGACGTTGCTGTAACACCTGCTGCCAACCATGTTCATAGGTTCAAGTCTGGCTCGGTAGTTGTTGGAGAACTCGACCTTGGACAAAAATCAAGTCTCCACAACATTCAGTACCGAAACTACACGTCTTGCTTTTAGAATACTTAGCAAACACAGTTTACGTGACGTTCATCGTCTCAAACTGTGTGACGTAACCTTTAGATAATATAACATTAAATATATAATATATAACGAGGGTGAATCCCTTTTAAAGCAGCGTATTTATCCAGTGCCAGCTCTCAGATGGGTGTCTCAGGCAGGGTCATGTGTTCTTGTTTTCATTGTGTTCATTGTCAAAACTTGAATGGTGCAGTGTTTCAGCATTCTTCCCTCTGGTGCATCTATTGTGACATGTCGGCAGCACTGCGCCAAAGGTCACTTCATTCTAGTGGCTTTTAAACATCTCAGTCACTCCCTGATTTCTATCAATAGACCTGCAGCTTCGAGCTTTAGACTTGAGCGCTTCATTCCATGAAAAACAGCCAGCGGCTGAACCATCGTTTCAACACAATAGAGCGCTGGCTTATGTAATGTGCCGTGTCTTTGAGGGGTGACGGCGGGGGGGAACAGTGGTCGGCCACACCGACATAGCGCACTTGCTTCACCCAGTCTGCTGTGATTCTTTGCTTTTCCACTGTGATATGAACCTGGCTGGGCTTTGCTGCTCAGTTAATGTCTGAGTCACCTGCTCTCTCGTCCCCCAGTCACTCTCAGCACCAGGGCCTCCCCTCCCATGACACTTCAGCCATTATGAGATCCCGTCACCTCTTCCTGCTGCTCTACCTAACCTGGTGCTGCTGTGGTAAGGCCAGAGCTTCTCATCAGTCACATATTGAAAAACACTGATAGAAGCAAATTCTTTCTACCAAAACCACAAAAGTTGCTTGACGCTTCTATTCCCAGATGCAACCGTTGATATATCTGTTTGTGAATTTGACAACATATTTTACATCTGCCAGAAATGTCTACATCTACAGGTAGTACCCGAAAAATGAGAATATCAAGTAAAAGTTGTTTTATTTTGGCAATTTAACATAAAAGACGAAAGCAACAAATTTTATTGAGCCATTCCACGCAAATTGACATCTCAAGCAGTTCCTTGTTGTAACTTTGCTGATTAAGATTTTCAGCTTATTAAAACCACACACCCACAAACTCAGAAAATTATTATAAAATATTAATAAATAAATTTGAGATGTTTTTTTTAAGCTGCAAGACCTGGTCAGCAAAACCCAAAGAAATAAAAACTTGAAATGTATTGATTTGCATATTATTCCTTTATATAATATGTGAAATTCACCTTTTAAGTTGAATTGCAGAAACACAACAACCTTTTCAGGATATTCTAATTTTCTGGGTAGTAACTGTGTATACTGTAGCACAACTGATTCTGGATTCAAGTGAAGCAGTTTTGTATAAATCCACTGGATTCTGCAACTTTAATGCTTCCTTCCTAATTGGTTGTATGACGGTCACTGCAACCACAATGTAGTGTTACAGTTAAGTCAAATATAATGAAGCTATAGCGATATAACCTTGCAATGAAAAGTGTTGATACCTTCTTACATGCCAACACTGGCGTTGAAGAATTTTAATAGTCGGTTCAAGCGAAAATTATTAAACAATTCAACAGTTGTTTTTTTCCCTTTTTTTCTAATAGGGACATCAAGTGCAACAAGGTAAGATTAAAAAGTGACATTCTATTGCCAATAAACTGCTGTTGACTTTTACATTCTTCTCTCAATATCCTTGCTTGTGTTCCTACCAATGTGTGCTGTGACCTCACTGATGGAACTCTTCAGTCATGAACCTTGTGGACCAGGAGGAAAGTGTGGCCATGTGAGTCAACATTTCGCACATGCACAATGTTTGAACTTTTTTAATCAGTGAGCCAATAAAATTGAACAAAACGTTAAAATCTACGACAGTTTAAAATGGCAAAAATTAGTTATTTTATTTTAGAATGGCTGTAAATCTCTGCAACAAACTTTGTACACGTTGACGACATAAAATCTAATATCACCTTTATTTTCATTATTAGTCTTGTATTTGAAGACCAGGAAACAATATTATAATATAATAATATATCCCTGTGAGCCAAATTCACAGCTATGACTGTGGCAATGTCTTTTCCTTCTTTGTCACTCTCTGAAAGCCATGAAAAATATGTGGTCAAACAGGTCACATTCCTACTTCATCAAGAGCTCATGATAACTCGTGAACATGTGGCTGGTTTCTGTGGGGAAAAAAGCCATTTACAAATAGATCAGAGTAGAAGTGAGAGGACAGCCACAACATGGTCACCCACCAAATCTTCTGGGCATCAACAACACCAATTATGATCAAGTTATTGTTAAATTTTAGCGCCAAGTGGAAACACATTAGTCAGGAAAAGGTGACAATTTTTTACCCCCAATATTTATAAATGAATATAGAGCAACAAATGTGGTTGAAACTGCCTTTTCACAACACAGGGGTATAGAACATGCATACTGTAACATCATGTGTCATATATGTACATATATATGTATATGTATATTTATACACACACCCACATATATACAGTACTGCCCAGAAAAATAGAATCTCCTGAGAAGGTTGTTGTATTTGCCCATGTGTGAACTCTTCTGAGCCGAGCCAAGACAGACCTTTTAAAGGCTCAGGACCCTTTTGCAGGTGTTTTGGATTCTTTGAACTCTTTGCAGCTACAAAACTGAAGCTTTTCACAGTATTCTAATTTTCTGAGTTTGTGGGTTTGTGGTTTTAATAAGCTGAAAATCTTAATCAGCAAAGTTACAACAAGGAACTGCTTGAGATGTCAATTTGCGTAGATATACATCGGACAGACATCTGACAATCAATTTCACACAAGAAGAAACAAGAGATGCTACTGAGCAGAGCAACGCTGCCGACGCGTCAAGCAAGTGTCAAAAACACGTATCGTCTTCCCAACGTGTTTTGAGAGACATCATGATATCACTGTCTCAAGGGAACAGAAGAAAATGCTTTTCATGATCTGTAATGCTGGTATGACTATGTAGTACCGTGGGTTTCGTCCCAACACGTGGTGAGGTTTCCCTAATAACTGGTGCTTTGTTTTGAAGAGCAGTGATGAATGGTGAAATAGTTCTAGCCATTAATTTGTGTTAAGAAAAAAAAAAAAAGCTTCACCTTTAATGCTGGTAGCACTTCTTCCTTTGTTGGCTAAACATGCTACACATCCTGTGTCCTGCCCAGGTGCCAGATGAAACCTCACACTTCCTGCAGTGTGTGGGTTTGCCGCCCACTGACACTGGGAGAGACCACATGCGCCGGCTGAAGGAGATGCTGGAGGGGGCGATGGATCTGTACACCTTCATGGTAGGACAGTGGACATGGTGTTCATCTGATTGACAGGCAACTGGGACCAAGCACGTTGGACGCTTGTCCAACTGCAAGCTGGTCCGGGAAATCACCTCATGATATAGATTTATCTTCTAACACAGGTGTATTCATTCCGCTTGTCATCTTAAATTAATGAAAAAATAAATAAATAGGTATATTTTAATTATTTTAGACATGAAACTTAACACTAAAAACAGCTATTAAGACAACAACAGTAAACAGATGCTGGCCTTATTTCATTTTTTGATTCAAACTGATTGAGCCTTGCACCTCTTTAATTTCTATTATTAACTAGTTGAGTATTCGTTTTGCTATCTCCCCCCCCCCGCCGGTCGTACCAGTTTGTTTCGTCATGTCGTTATTTTTACCCTCACAGTCAGCAGCGTTTGGATCAAGGATTTATGTAGGAGAATTTTCACCTGAGAGTCTAATTTCACACAATTTCAATTTGTTTGCACCCGACTGTTATAAATGAACTCACTTCAACTCCCCTTCATCCCACTCCTTTTTTTTTTTGTCTTTCAATCCTCATCACAAAACCCCACAGAAATCCAGCATGACCGGAGTGCCCTTTCTCAGCCTGCAGGGGGCGCTAGAGTTAAACCCTCAGGTAGACCCTCTTCATAATGAGCCCTTGGTCCAAATGTGGCTGGAGATAAAGATCAAGCCCCTGCTGAAATCCATCACCAAAGGCTTCCTGTCCTGCCTCAGCACCAAGAGGTTCAGCTGCTCCACCTACCAGACTGTGTAGGTCCCAGTCAAGCCAGTAGTTCCGTTATTATCACCATCACATGTGTGACTCTTCTCAGCAAACTCCTCCTCTTCCAGGGTGAGGGAGCTGAGTAGGCATTTTTCTGAGATGAATCCGGTCAGACAGAAGTGGATCTACAGCTTCTTCATGTACCCCTTCCTCTCTGGACCCGATGTGGCAGGTAAAGCTGGAACGAGTTCCTTTGATGGTTTTCATTTCCATCAACGATTTACATCCGGATTCATCATCTGCAATCAAAGTCAGTCTGGTTGTCTCTGTGTCCCTGCTACATCGTGTGTTTAATTCCTCCATGTAGGCTGTGTGGAGAGGGGTAACAACAGTGAGGACTGGTTGGTGAAGAACTTTGGAGCCTTCAGGGCGATGGCCCGAATGAAGGACTTTTCAAGCCTCAACATGGTCTTCAGTGGGGTGAGTTTTTCTTTTCTTTGGTTTTGTGTTTTTAGAATGCCAATTATAGTAGCTGGCTGCGTTTCCATCACCCCTACAATTGTGCAAAACCTAAGTATGGCCATAAAAACTGGTGATGGAAACAGCTCCACTTGGAAAAACCTCTCAAATATGGCTAAAAGGTTTGGACGCTCTCATCAGGTGGTTTTCCACACGTATCCATATAGAGGAATATTGCAAAAGTGTCGTGGAAACACTTTTTTCATTCACACGTTAGCAGACGTGACATACGGGGTCACCTGACCAGTTCACTGACCAGTGAAAATGGCGCATTATGATTGGACGGAGGAGGAGACAGAATATTCTTTGACAAGTCATCAAAGAGAAAAATATAGCAACCATCTCCTGATGATAACAGCGGCCACAGCAGTAGTGACCACTGAACGGGGGGACGAGATTTGACCAGAATTACGGCTGATGCTCTTCACACCATTCAGTGGAAACACCTGCCCATCGCATTTTGACTTTGCCAAAATTGTAGAAATATCGCTTTTATTTTGCAAAAAAATTGTCATGGAAATGCAGCTAGTGACACAATGACAAAGGAAGAGATAATGACTGAGTTTTTGTTCACTTGTTGTTGTGTGTCACAGTTGGAGGTTCTGGACCTGCTGTCACCAGCACAGAAGGCTGAACTGCTGCTGAGCCCTGAGGTCGCCAGTCTCGGCAACGGCACCCTGTCCCTGGTCTTCCACAACCTGCTGACGGGCAGTTCAGGCCCGCGCCCCACCGTTGCCTCGCCGGGTGCATGCCACCCCTCTGCAACCCGCGGGCGTCGTCCTCCCGACGGCCCACAATCCTCTTGTGAACCGCATCGACCGCCACCACAAAACAACATCAGAGAGGTACTGCAAGATTGCATGATCATATAATAATCATAATAATAATGGATTGGATTTAAGTGCTGCCGCCTCACAGCTGGAAGGTTGTGGGTTTCATTCCCGGGCCCGGGACCTTTCTGTGTGGTAGTTTGCATGTTGTCCCTGTGTCTGCTGGGCACACTGGTTGGAAAACTCCCAGATCTAGACAACAAGAAGAGAAAAGAAACAAAGAAAATAATACTGACCTATCAATCAGAGATTTGGAAAACTGAATAAAAACTCATGCCTGTTGACACTAATCATGTTATTTTTGTCCACAAAAAAATAATTGTTTTAATAATTATTACAATTAATTATAATTAATAATGTAATAATTAAAATAATGTTGCTGTGTTTTACAATTTTTATCACATTCACAGATTGTAAACGGCTTCATGATGGCTTTCCAGCCTGTTGGGAGCTTCGTTCATGAGTTTGTGGCCTTCACAAATGAGGTACAGCCCAGGAGCATGACACACACACACACACACACACACACACACACACACATACTGTCTTATGTCCAATTTGAGGGCGCACTACTTGATACCCTACCTTCGGGGACACACACACACACACTGCAACGACTCTTTCTGGGGTCCACTAAAAATTTTACATACACAATACACATGAATGGAAATTGCTTTCAATAGTATATAAAAAGCAAACAAAAAGTATGACAATCAATGTGACTTTGATCTCTGTCACCTCAATCCCAATCAATCAATCATTGCAGCTGACTAAGTCTGTGCACATATGAAAAATAGACTATATGTCTGTATAAAGTGCACAAATGTATACAACCTCTCTGTGTATTATATAAACAAGACTAAACTCAGATTACTCCTCATTTTGATAGATGCAGTCTTACAGGTCTTTTGAAGTGACTTCCTTATTGTGATGATATTTGTACTGTAGTTGCACCGATTTCTCTTTTCTCAAGCGTCTCCACTGATGCCCTTGCTGCTGTGCTTCCTCAGAGGGATGTCTCACAGATACGAAGCACCACTCTGACGCAGTTCTTGCTCAACTGGACTGTAGCCGAGCTGGCTGACATGTACAGACCAAAAAACACGTCGGTCACTGTGGGGCGGCCGACCTTTGACGTGACAAAGGTGGAGGACTGGTACCAACAGGTGGTGATGCCGTTGCTGCAGAGTTTCCTGCCTGGCAATGAGTTTCTGACGCATCCCAATATCACAATGGCCTTCCATCAGGTTTTGTATGTAATATTTTTCTCTCAACAAGTTTTTGGTGCTTTTCAATGAATGTTTTATTTTGTAAAATTGAAAAGGTAAAGCTACAACAAGGTTTAATGATAATAACCTTCATTTAACAACATGACAGTTACTGTTTAAGGCAACAATCAGCCAACCAGAGTTTTGGTTTAGTGTTTACAGTCCACTTTTAACTTGTTGCTTGATTGTGTTGCTGCGACTTACTTCCTGCAATCATTAAAAAGATTTTTTTTTTGGTTTGTTTTATGTTAAATTCATTTTGATATAAATGTTAACATTAATTTCTGTCTCTTCTGTGCAGCTACCTGGACCATGATATGGATCACGGCTTGGACAATGATACCACTGACATCATGGATGTCTGTAGCATCACTCTGGATAAGGGCCCTTGTGGAGTAAGACTTCCATTAGACTGTGACCTGGGATAATAATTAATGGTTGCTCTGCCTGGTCTGAAATGGGATTTATGATTTATGATTGATGTTCTTGTTCCTGCCAGCTGACTGATGCAGTGGTGCATGTGGCTGACATTCTGCATTGTGCTGCACGCACCAACCTGACAATGTCAGAGAGGACCGTCACCAGAGTGATAGTGGAACTGACGGAGCGTCTGAACTCCCTGGTCAGAGAGTTTGCCAAAGCGGTGAGGACATCAGCTGTTAAACTCCTGTGTGGATTTCCAGCACTCACATATGTGTCCACATTTTATTCTTGAGGAGAACAATCGAATGACTAGTCATTCTAAATACACTTTTTTTGAAGTCAACCCTTCAATAAGTGATATCTAACTGCGACAGTGTCTTCTCTGTAAGTCTTTCTTTGTCAGATGACTGATCATTTGGATTCTCCTCCTCATGCAGAACTTCAGCAAGGTGGCTGCTGAGTTCAGGGAGATTTTCAGCGGGGAGGAGTCGCCGTCCCTGACTCAGGAACACCTGAACGACCCAGAGTTCATCAAGATGTGGTTTAAGGTCAAACTGATGCCCCTCCTGCCAAATGTGCCCATCGAGTTGCTGTCCTGCCTCAGCACCAAGAACTTCTCCTGCCCAGTTTACCAGACAATGTCAGTCCAGTCATCTCCAGAAGAAACTTTTTTCATCAAACTTTAAGATGTTTCTAAATCCTCTCTGCTGTTGTCGTGCACGTGTAGTGTGAAGGAACTGAGCCACCGGATGAGTCTAATGGACCTTCATCCCATGTACAGTCACAACATCTACACACACTTTGTCTATTCCTTCCTGCGGCATCATAATACCTCCGGTGAGTGCGCTACTGTGGCAGTCCATACACACGTCATACAAAGGAATGTTTTACACAATCGTTTGCCAGAGTGTGTCGTCTTTGAAGAAACCTTTGCATCGTGTTCAGTTTGTGGATCCTTGCGTACCGGCCATTTTTCCTGGGACAGCTTGAAAAGCACATTGGAAATTTCATATAGACAAAAGTTACACACATTGCAGCAGGCTTACCTTAGACTTTCTTTCCACTGTGCCAACTGACGATAGGTTAATAACAGCGTGGACAACACAAATCACATTGAATGTGATTTTTTTTGTTCAAATACACTTTTTTTTTCTCCAAAAAAACCCCCAAAAACTCCAACAACAGCAAATGATGAAAACAATCCCATTGCTGGTTACACACTCGTGTGTTGTCTGCATTCAAGGCTTCTTGTCATAGTTTGTTTGAATGTCTGCAGTGATTTGCATGTTTTCATTTCTTCCCACACAGATACAAGGATTTCAGTGTTCATTGTTTTGTATAACATAACCTTGACCTTGACATGAAAATCCTTTTTGATAAAGGTCCTCAATGAAAATAACAAAGCAAAAATCAACTCTTCTTAAAACTCTACTTGTTGTTTTCTGAACTTTGCTTTACAAATTTTGTGTTAAAACACAGATTCTTCTTCAGAAATCTAAAATGCATATTCACTGTATGCATACGTTTGTTGCAGACCCCCAGTGTGTCTCCACAGCCAACAGCAGCTCACAGTGGCTCAAAGAGAACTTTGGATTCTTCTCAAGATTCGCCTCTGTCCTCGACTTTTACAAGCTCAACCGAAACTTCTCAGGGGTAAATGAGAACCAGCCGCTGGATTTCAACACGTTGACTCCAACTCCCATCAGTCCAGTGCTTCTCCTCCGCTGACCACCAACATCTTCCCCTTTTGTTTCCTCTGCAGCTGGAGGTTCTTCCTCTCCTGACTCCCAAACAGCTGGCGGAGATGCTGCTGCTGCCTCTTCCGACCCCGCCTGAGAAACACGTCGTCATTGACTCGGTGATGGACTTCCTGCTGGAATACCCCAAGGATGGGAAGCTGATGCAAGTCCTGCATCACCTGGTCGAGCTGGTGGAGGAGGTAACGACATTGTCACGACTAACCTCAGCTTCTTTAATGTTACCCTTGGTCACCACTTGTTACAATCCAATTGTAGGTCAGTCCCCCGTGCGGCGTCTACAAACAAATGTGAGTTTGACTTTATCACACATTGTCTCACACAAACCACAAGATTTCACAGCAGACGTGATGATCTGTCACTGAAAGAAGCATGGCCGTATGCACTTAACACGGCAATATGCTCTGGTAAAATATCATTGACAGTCATTGTAGAGGTGAAGGTTCTTCAGAGTGATGGGTCATCAAGACGGACCACACAGCGAAAGAAAAGTCAAGACTGCATGAACAGAAATGTATATACTTGGGACAAAATATCATTTGATAAGACATGAATTGCCAAATACATCAAACTCACTACACTACATTGTTATAACTTTTTGGAATTGGAAACGTGAGGTTGAGGAACCTCCTCATCAATCTGATATAGGTGAAGGATTTTTCACGTGTCAATCACGGTATTTATGTTCTTACTGTTACGTAGGACTCTCAGTCTTAGCTTCAATATTCAATATTGTTTCATGTTTTTCTGCTTATTTCATCTACGCTGTTGCGAAAGTTTGGAGAGATTGTATGGAGCCCTGCAAGCTCTGCCGCCCAGCGTGGAGTCTGCTGTCTGGCCACGGCTGGATGAGCTGATCCAGATCATACCTGAAGGTTGGTTACACACACACACACACACACACACACACAGATCAAGTTCAGCTGATTGCAGTGGTTAGCGCTGCCACCTCAGAGCCAGGAGGTTGTGGGTTTGATTCCGGGCCTGGAGTCTTTCTGTGTGGTAGTTTGTTCTCCCTGTGCCTGCTGGGTTCTCCATGTTCTCCCAGTGTCTGCTGGGTTCTCCATGTTCTCCCAGTGTCTGCTGGGTTCTCTCCATGTTCTCCCAGTGTCTGCTGGGTTCTCCAGGTTCTCACTGTGTCTGCTGGGTTCTCCATGTTCTCCCAGTGTCTGCTGGGTTCTCTCCATGTTCTCACAGTGTCTGCTGGGTTCTCTCCATGTTCTCACTGTGTCTGCTGGGTTCTCCATGTTCTCCCAGTGTCTGCTGGGTTCTCTCCATGTTCTCACAGTGTCTGCTGGGTTCTCTCCATGTTCTCACAGTGTCTGCTCGGTTCTCCATGTTCTCCCAGTGTCTGCTGGGTTCTCTCCATGTTCTCACAGTGTCTGCTGGGTTCTCTCCATGTTCTCACAGTGTCTGCTGGGTTCTCCAGGTTCTCACTGTGTCTGCTGGGTTCTCTCTAGGTTCTCCTGCTTCCTCCCATTTGTCTCTGTCTTTGTGAGGACTTACATCAACTGTCACTCATGCAGCCCAACCCAAACCCTCAACCTGCTCCTACTGCATTGTATCTCTTCCACTTCATCCTCAAATCTAATAACAATGTAGTGACTAGAAGTGAGAACTGGCTAAAATGTATTACGGCCCTCAGAAGACCATATTTACAAGGAGACGAGCACACACAAAGACATACACGTGTGCAATTGTGTGAAAATCCCGACTTGATGTTGACGCAGAACCTTTCGTCAGATATGTTTTGCTCACCAATTTCACTGTTGTTGTGTCTTTGGCAGAGTGTCTCCCTGCAAACATCACGGTGAGACTCTTCAACTCTCTTCACTCGTCTTCCTAGTAATCTACATCGCAAGAGTTTCCCTGTTAATCGCTGTCATTTTCAATCCAATGTACTCAATGTGTCTCTCACAGTGCCCAGTCACCCAGTATAATGGTGAGACACATTCAACGTTCTTCTAAACACTTAACATCCTGCCTTACTCTAAGTTTTTCAAAGATTTGCTGTCTTTTCCTCCCAGCTTCGTACATCTGCAGCAACGTCGACAGGTTTTGTCCCTTTCACTTTGTTGGTTTTTGTTTTAACCAAAAATAAGCGACTTTGTTTCCGCATCCTTTAACATCCTTTCACTGTGCCGCCAGCTCCGACCTGCAGTCTCACTTGGCCACAGCAATGTACATTTCCTGCAATGTTACTTTAGAGACCTACACGTGCGCCCAGGTGAGAAAAACGCTCACAAAAAGAATGTTGCAGCCTGAAACACAGTGTTTGGACAATATCACAACTCCATTTTCTACAAACAGCTGGAGAATTTCACCGTCGACCAGCTGGTGTCCCTTCTTCAGTGTGATCTGCCCGGAAACAGCAGCCGCTCCATCGTGTTGTGGAAGATGCTGCTGACGAAGCTCTCCTTCATCCTGGATCCTGCCCTGGACGCCTTGGCCGTCACGGTCGGTGCTCCTGCAGTCTGAGTGACGGACACACATGAGCTTAGTCAGAGTGATG
The DNA here is from genome assembly GCA_009823395.1 of Thamnaconus septentrionalis. Lineage (NCBI taxonomy): Eukaryota > Metazoa > Chordata > Actinopteri > Tetraodontiformes > Monacanthidae > Thamnaconus > Thamnaconus septentrionalis. The sequence continues at coordinate 31,693,480 of CM020501.1, read as the reverse complement.
AAGAGCGTAAGAACCAAGTCATCTCGCCCGCAGCCAAACGCCACCGTGGGGCCGTCGGTGTCGGAGATCTTGGATGTGATCGGAGAGATCAGAGTGTCCCTGCTGACCGACGAGCAGCTGATGAACAGCAGCCTCATCCACACCTGGTTTTCTGAGCGGCTGCGCTTGTTCCTGCCGTCGGCATCGGGAAGGTTCCTGAGCTGCCTGAGCCGCAGGAACCTCAGCTGCCACTCCTACCAGCAAATGTGAGTCACTGTTTGTTACACAAGTTTGTGTTTGCAGTTTCGACTGAGGAGGTTCAGGTTTCTGTGTCCTGAATATATTTCCCCAGCAACTGTTTTCCTGAGCATTAACATTTTTAATTTTCATATCGAGTGCAAACTGAAGGCAGACAGGGGTTTATATCTGTGTTGTCTCTGTCACCACAACCTGTTATTCTGCCCTGTGCAATATGAAAAGGAAAACTTTGTGCTGAAGCAGAGAATGGGCCATTTTAATGTGTTTTACTATGAATCTAATGACAAATGTGAGGCAGGGAAGCAGTCAGCGATGATCTGCCAGAGTTCTGCTCTGTCTGTATAACAGCATTGCCTCCCAGGCTTTTCCTCAGAAGGTTTAACCTGTAATATGTAAACGTGCAAACAAGTTTTGTCACCTTTTAAGATTTCCAGATAAAGTTTTTTGTGTTTGACAAAAGCATTTTTTTTTAGTTTTAAGTCATTCTCTTGAAATAAGGAGATTCTTTGTGTTCTTGTGTTGTTAGACTGCAGGCCTTCATGCAGCATTATGAGGAGATGAGCTTGAGACAACAGAAAATGGTGCTGAAGGATTTCATCCTTCGCTTCCTGTCACACTCTGGTACGCGGCTGCATCCACGTTAACTTTCTTTCTTCCGCCCCCCAGTGGGAGAGGTGGAAGGAGTGTCTCCTAATCCTCAGCTCTTCTCTCAGGTGCGGCCTGCATCACCAACAGCAGTGCCGAATTTTTGCAGAAGAATCTCGGCGTTTTCTCGAGGCTGCTGTCCGTCAGAGAGCTGCTGAAACTCAACCCTCAGTTCCGGCCTGTAAGTTCCACCCACTGTGAACATCAGGGATTTTGTTCACTGCCTCTGAACTAATCCAGTTTGAGTCAAGCTGACTTTCTCGCCTTTCCCCACCGTACAGCTTGAGGTTCTACACCTCCTGACTCCAAGGCAGCTTGCCGAGCTGCTGGTTTTGACTGGACCTTCTCTTCAAGACAAGGAGCTGATCATCAACATGATCTTCGACCACCTGACTGCGTCTCCGAACAAGACCGACATCCCAGACTTCTTGTCCAACCTGATCATATTCCTCAAAATGGTAAAAATAAGAACAAGTCATCAAAATAAAATACTTATACATTAAAAAATACTTTAGAAATACTTTCTTAACAATAACAATAACCTTTGCCTTCTGCATTTCAAGGGAAACTTTTCTTGTTCATCATTCAAAACACTGTGAGTTCATTATTTTTGGTGCAATATTACGTCTTTATATTACATTTCAGCAGTAAATTGTAACAGAGTTTCCCATTGCTTGGCTCGCAGGTTCAACAGAATCGACTTGATTCTGCCTACAGTTCCCATCAACGTGGCTTCCTCCATCAGATACATCAAAACAGTCTTATCGGGACACATACCAGCAGGTGATGCACACAGCCTGCAAAACAGCCGCTGCCACTGTCTTTGAGCCTCCAACTGTTGATGTGTTCAATTCATCTGCTTCATCTGCGGTGGTTTCTGGTTTACTGTCAAACAAACTGTTGGTGTTGTTAGTGGCATCATGTGCAGACTGTTAGAGTTCAGCTAATAGAGAGAGAAGCATTTAGAGGTGAATGATAGATTCACTGAAGACAAGCAAGACAAGAAAATAAAATGCATCTGTAAAATTGGCAGCGTTAATACATGAAATAAATGTCATTGTTGCGCCGTAACAAAAAAACAGTTGACTGTGTCGAAACGTGTGCAGTCATATACATTTATCAGCCTGTTTATTCTCCAGCATGACAGACAAGCAACGTGACAGACTAGTTGATGGGTGGGATAATCAGTGGTGCCTCCATGGTTGTTTTTTGCAGACTGCGTTACCATTTATCTCTTTTATTCATTGATTGTTTCCACTTACTTTGTGTCTTTGCTTCTGTTACAGGCTGCATCATATACGCCTCACAGGTCATTATTCATTTTTTTCATTATGATAATACTTCAAGGTGTTTTTTTGTTGGAAAATTGCTAATGGTCTCATTCCTCCGTAGTGCATTGTGACCGTGACCAATGGTGAGCTGCTTCATTTCTTAAGAAATTTGAATCATTCAAATGAATGAATGAATGTACTAACAAAGTTTTACTTTTCACAGAAACTCAAATTTGCAGTGGAGTGAACAGGTTGGATTTGAAACTAGTTCTGACCATCATTTTTTTTTTTACATCCAGCTTTTGCTCATTTTGCTCGATCGTGATTGTTTTTTGAACTTCAAACCGCAGCTCAGCGGTGCAGAGCTACCTGGACGGCGGACAGATGAGCGGAGACGTGTGTGACTTTGCGGTCGAGGAGTTTACTTGTGCGTCTGTAAGTGACCGAACACTCTCACTCCCAACCCGCTGTTGCTTGATTGAAAGTGCTTTGATGGAGGTCTACAGCATACTTTCCCCATAACTGGCCTGCTGTCATGTCGTCACGCAGCTGTCGGGTTTGGCAGCAAACACATTAGCAGACTTCCTGGCGTGCAATCGCTCCATGAACACCAGCAGCATGCCGCCAGTCTGGAAGCTTCTCCTGTCCAAAGCTTCAAGTGTGTTGGATGAAGCTCTGGACCTTTTATCCAACAGGGTGAGAATCACACTTCCTCTCTCAGTTCATGTGACATGATGAACCTGGACACAGCGGTTTTCACTGTGTTTGTCCTCCAGAGCTTGGATTCCACAAACCCTGCAGTCTCAATGATTCTGGAAGCTATACTAGAAGTCCGACTGGATTCCTTCACCACAAACGACTTTAACAATCCTGCAGTGGTTCAGCTGTGGTTCAACCACCGCTTGCTTCCATTCCTACCATCTGTTTCCACCGACTTCCTGTCTTGCCTCACAAGAAGGGGATTGAATTGTAGCACCTACCAGCAACTGTGAGTTTAACTGCCCTGATTTAAAGGAAAGTCAACAGAATATTTGTCATTGACCGAATGACCCTAATGCTGGTCTGTCAACCTAGTGTGCAGATTCTGAGCCACGTCAAGCCAAACATGACCCACTCCAGGCAGATGTTGGTCATCAGAGACTTCATCAAGGTTTTCCTGACCAGAAGCAACACAACAGGTAGAAGTTTTGCTTTTTATACCCAAATTGTGGGTATTCTAATGTGCTCTGCTGTTACTCTTAACATTGTTTTAACATCCTATTAATAAAAATGTCAATCAATCAATCTGCTTTTCCTTATAAAGTCTAAAAATCACAGGTGAATGAACCTCGAAGCGCTTTGCCCAGATGGTCTGGTCTGCTCTGGAGGCCAGAAACCTGGAGCAGACCCAGATTCTCAGGCCAATAACGGCCTCTAGTCTCCTCAGCAGAATGCTGTGGGCACCTGTGTCAAATGCAATACTGAGGTCTGCAAGAGCTAAACAGATAGACAACAGCAAATTTTTCCTGGAGCCTGAGTGAAACGCCTCAAATAGCTGCAGTCGCTCAGCCGTCTGGCCATTATTTTCCCTCGGATCTTAGACGGAACAGACGGTTGGAGATTGGCCTGGAATTCGAGGACAGTCGTGTCCAGATCAGGTTTATTAATAAGGGGTTTAATTACAGCTACTTTTCAGGGTTGCAGTACATAACCTGTGGCTGAAGACTACAGGATAGACAAGATTATTGATGGTGTTGCCTCCTCTAGAAGTTTAGGTGGAATTGGGTGCAACAGACCTGTGGTTGATTTTGCAGAGAAGATATGAGAGTCTGATTTGCTGAAAATAATCGATATATTAAATAAAGAATTATATGGTCCAGAGGGCCGATAAACAATGATAAATTCAATGGAATTTAACAATTTCATGTTGAACGCTTATGACTGTCAGTTCCTCCAGTGACATGTGAGGTTTGTAAATCTGTTTTTAATCGATGTTTCAATCCAACCCGTGTAGATCCAAGCTGCAGCTTGAACACAGGCAACGGTGGACAGTGGTTGCAGAAGAACCTGGGAGCTTTCGCCCACCTTCTCTCCTTCCAGGAGATTTGGATGCTCAATGGCAACTTTTCAGCGGTACGCCACAGTCATTGAGTCTCCGCCCACCACAGTTTGTATCTCATGCGACTGTAACGATGCTTGCGTTATGCACCCGTGCAGATGGCAGCTTTGCCACTGCTGACGGTCAGACAACTAGCTGGGTTGTCCAGCACGCCTAGGATGCTCACGTCCGCTGCCCAGGTGAACAGAGTGATGGACCACGTCCCTGACCAGCAGCTGGCTGCGTTCTTCGATGACTTCTCACCTGCTGTCCAGGTGGGTCTCAAATCATATTAATAATACATCCTATAAAAAAAAAAAAAGGTTGGAGAAATATTATTGCCATCACTGATTTATCCAGCATTTAATGAGCTTAAATGCATGAAACTGGGTTTTATCAATAGATAGTCATTCATTTAATGTCCTTTTGCCATAAATTTGCAGTAATTTAAATGTATTGTAGGTGCACCATCCAAAAAACACACACACACACACACACACACACACACACCGACCTCTCCGTCTCTCCACAGGGAAAACAATCACAGCTCCATCCTCCAGTGATCCCAGCGATGCTACAAGTTGTGTTCGACCGGGCCAACCTCTCGCGTCACTCAGTTGCCGACGCAGCGGTGACGGTGTGGCTCCACAACAGGCTGGGCCCCCTGCTGTTCAACCTGTCGCAAAAGCACGTGGCACCTTTCTTCAGGATTGTGGCAGGGAGAAACTGCAGCGTTCAGCAGCTGGGGTCAGTGTGTGTGTGTGTGTGTGTGTGTGTGTGTGTGTGTGTGTGTGTGTGTGTGTGTGTGATTCCAGTCATTTTTTCTTGTTAAATCTGTGAACCCTGGTGGAGTTCAGCACAGTTGATTTCTAATTTCAGAGTTGAAGACTTGAATTCAACAATGACGTCACTCAGCGAGGCAACAAAGACAGACATCCACAATCACATCATTCAGAATCTTAAAGGTAAAAAGTCGTGCTCAGAAAAATGACCAGTTAGGTGAATTACTATTAGGTTTTTTTTCTTTTGTGTATCTGCAGAATCCAGTTTTTGGCCAATTCTTAAACAGAGAAACTGGCAGTTTTAATCTAGTCAGAAGTGGAAATATAACAAAAAGGGGTTAAAATGAAATAAAATAACAGTAATAAATTTTCCATTGAGGCGCAGACTGAAACTCCAGTTTCCATTTGACTGTTCAACCTCTTTGCTGTAGGGCCGATACCCCTCCAGTGCTACGGAGACAATGCCAACCACAGTTTTACAGATTCCTGGAGGCGTCATTCTTGGGATTCCAGTTCCCCAACCTGACCACCTTCCTGTCCCTCATTCCTCACAACCGAACACACCAGGTCAGTGTCCCACCGCAGTGTGCGCTGACTATACAGCCAGAGTGTGACTGAGGCACTGAATGCTTGCCCTGCCCTCCTCCCAGCTGCTGAACTCGATGGCTCCATCAGACGTTGGGAGTTTTCTCCGTCGACCCAACGTGGTTGACAGCGACACGGAACTCTGTGTGATGTACAATAATTACGACCAGACACCACAGTTCCTGGAGACCGTGAGTCCTCACCATTAAAATCTGGAATGAGACATATTTAGTGTGTACATATCTCTTCTGGTGAGAAATAAATAACTAAATGATTAAATGTCTCATTTCCGTGGATGTGGCCGACAGGAGCGTCTGCCAGCAGCAGTGCGGCAGCCCACCCTGCCCTGTGTTTGGCCCACGGCTCTCGGGAGTTCCAGTCCATCGGAGGCCAGCAAATGGTTTGAGCAACGCCTGCCTACCTACCTGGCCTTCCTCAACAAAGACCTGATCAGCCCTGCCAGCACGTACAATGCTTCGTGCTTCGCTTTCCAAAAACTGTATGTATGCTTCACCCAAATCATCAATGTTTTGTCATGAAATATGATCAAACTGATGTTTTGAGCTGTTTTCACATCAGATTGTTTCCCTTTTTTTCTTTTATTTTTGGTTTTCTAGAGTTTCAACTCTTGGTCCATACAACTACAGCGCTGTGGACTTCATGAGGCAAGATGTGTTCGACACCATCAGGACTTACCTAGCCTCAGGTCAGTCTGCAGAACCAGACGTTACACTTATCAATCAATCAATCAATCAATCAACTTTTAGTTGTAAAGCGTTACATTATATCCAGAGGCGTCACAAAGTGTTTTGCAATCAAAGAGAAAAATGATGGATCCCTCTAGCGCAAGCGTGAAGTAACGGTTAGAGAGAAAAACCTCAAGCTGACCCGAACTCTGAAGGAAGTTCATCTTTGATCGGTTGGGGTGAAAAGGAAATACAAAACAGTGGAAAGATCGAGATAGAGACAGAGCGGTAGTCAGGCCAGGGAGAGTCAGAGTGTCAATACAGCCAAAGATTTAGTTGGGACAAGGTCTGCCGGTGATCTGAGCCCTGAGCACTGCTGCTGAGGAGTCCTGCTGCTGGGGAGTCCTGGTGCTGAGGAGTCCTGGTGCTGAGGAGTCCTGGTGCTGAGGAGTCCTGGCGCTGGGGAGTCCTGGTGCTGAGGAGTCCTGGCACTTAGTAGTTCTCCTTCTAAGGAGTCCTGCTGCTGAGGAGACCTGCTCTTGAGGGGCCCTGCTCTTGAGAACACCTGCTCTTGAGGAGTCCTGGTGCTGAGGAGTCCTGGTGCTGAGGAGTCCTGGTGCTGAGGACTCCTGGTGCTGGGGAGTCCTGCTGCTGGGGAGTCCTGGTGCTGAGGAGTCCTGGTGCTGGGGAGTCCTGGTGCTGGGGAGTCCTGGTGCTGAGGAGTCCTGGTGCTGAGGAGTCCTGGTGCTGGGGAGTCCTGGTGCTGGGGAGTCCTGGTGCTGAGGACTCCTGGTGCTGAGGACTCCTGGTGCTGAGGAGTCCTGGTGCTGAGGAGTCCTGGTGCTGAGGACTCCTGGTGCTGAGGAGTCCTGGTGCTGGGGGGTCCTGGTGCTGAGGACTCCTGGTGCTGAGGACTCCTGGTGCTGGGGAGTCCTGCTGCTGGGGAGTCCTGCTGCTGAGGAGTCCTGGTGCTGAGTAGTCCTGCTGCTGGGGAGTCCTGGTGCTGGGGAGTCCTGGCGCTGAGGAGTCCTGGCACTTAGTAGTTCTCCTGCTAAGGAGTCCTGCTGCTGGGGAGTCCTGGTGCTGGGGAGTCCTGGTGCTGAGGAGTCCTGGTGCTGGGGAGTCCTGCTGCTGGGGAGTCCTGGTGCTGGGGAGTCCTGGTGCTGGGGAGTCCTGGTGCTGAGGAGTCCTGCTGCTGAGGGGCCCTGCTCTTGAGAACACCTGCTCTTGAGGAGTCCTGGTTCTGAAGAGTCCTGGCGCTGAGTAGTTCTCCTGCTGAGGAGTCCTGCTCTTCTGGAGTCCTGCTCTTGAGGAGTTTTCAAGCCCAAAGATATTAAAAGCCATTTGATGCTAAACAATCTTCTTTCCTTCTTCTTCATTTGACTGTAGCTTCCAGGCCACGCTGTTACAACCAAAGCAACCCTGAACTGAACTCCACTGCCTGGTTTGCTGAGTACGTTGGTCCTTTCATGCCATTCCTTACTCTGGAGCTTTTCCAGTCATTTGGATCTGCACAGGTACTGACTTTGAGCGCCACCTTCTGGCTACTGAGAAGTAAATCGATGGAAGATAGAATCGCTCAATTCGCCATTGATGTTGCCGTTGCTTCCGTGCAGTTTCTCCAGGTGTTCACTGTAAACCCTGAGAACATTGCCCTGCTCAACCACTCCATCTTACCTGTGAACCTCACCAATTACTACACCGAGCTCATTTATCAACAGGACAGCAATTTCAACCCCCTGCTGTGAGTAAAGCCCTAAAAATGGAGAAAATTATAAATACACGCACAAAGTATTCATAGCAAGTCATTTCGCACTAAATATTTTGCTAAATTGTGCTGTGATTTTTTTTTCCTCACATTTCTACTATTTATCAGAATAAAGCTGCCTTATCCTACACATATTTAATTTCATTTAATTATAAACGCTGGCATTTCACAATAAGTATGTGCATAAATAATTGTTGTTCCTTCAGACTCCCACTCTTGTGCCGATGTGTTGCCCCTGGCCCTGCATTTACACAATTGACTCCCCAGCAGAGTATGATAGTTCTGTACAACTTGACCACCCTGTGTTCAGACCTCGACCCCCAGGTATCCACACACAGTGCAACTTCCATGGTGACGCGCATCAGGCTGGCAAAAAATATTAAGAAATGAATACTTGACTTCCTGTGTAGGTCTCTGCAGCTTTGGCTGGAAACTTTGGCAATAACATCGACTCCACAACTATTTTGGCACTGGGAAATGAAACCACTGGTTTGTCAACTGGGCAGCTCTCCTCCATCAAACCTCAGGACCTGCTGGATGTCCTCAGCATGATGGGCAGTTTGTCGGGCTGGAACCTAGGCCAAGCCAACGCCATCATCAGCGTGCTGCTGTCGTCAGGGATTATGCAGGTGGCGACCGACTCTGTTGGCACTCTTTTGGAATTTAAAAGAATAAATTGAGACGTTGGGCTACAGCGCGAGCGTGACTGGAAGGCTCTCTGACCTCTGTGGCTTCCTTTCCTCATCCCCACCAGATAAATAGCTCGGCCACCCTGTTGATGTTGGGCTCTCTTGTTATTGGGGTGCCAGCGAGCACATTCGGCGGTATCAGCGGCACCCAGCTGCTCGCTGCGTCCAAAGATCCATCTTTTGTGGGAAACATTCTGACTGCCTCACAAGTTGTCCAGCAGACTGTTGTTGTCCAGGTATTTCACTTTCTTAAAAAACCCAAATCCACCTTTTACTTGAACAAAATGATGTTGAGTTCATCTTTGAAGAAAAGCTTTTAATACTAAAAACAAAAACAAATTAATAGCAGGTTTTTTTTTTTAAATCACACCATCACATAAAGGTGAAAATGAAGACTGTAAGGATCCAATGAGTTTCCAAAGTTGAAAAGCATCTTTCAAGAAACAAGAAAAGAAAAGAAAAGAATGGGGACCAATAGGAGAAACACAGTGACCACAGACACACATGGGAGGAGTTTTTCACACATCCAAATACACTGAGACAGCCTAGTATTAGCCGTATTAGCCTTAGCAACATCGCACATCGAGCTGAAACAGGCTGAACTTGAGTGACAAGTTCGCCCCACCCCCACACCTTGTCTTTATCTGACACAGTTGCAATCAGTGCGTCACTGTGACTCACTCCAAAGACTGTTTTGTCTCTTTCATTCAGATCACCTCCCTGAACAGCAACAGTGACGCGGTGGTGGACAACATTCCTGATCAACTGGCCACTGAGATCCCCAGAACACTGCTGCTGAGCCTGTCCAGCCAAGACGCCGTCCTTAAGAGGGTTAACAAGAAGAAATGGAAGCGCCAGCAGGTCAGTGGAACACAGTGAACTCTCAATGAGTCCTCCAGGTCAGCCAGGCTAACTTCAGCTTTCAATGGTGTTTCACCTCAGGTTGAGCTCTTCTTTGAGCGGATCGCCGTCGACAGTGCAACTGCAACACTGGGGGGCACTGCCAAGTGAGTTTGCAAGACACTGGTGGTGACACAGAGGGGAGCACGGCATTGGTCCGACCTCCCCTAACTGCAACCCATAATCCTAACCCTTACTGAAACCAGAACTGTAATGGGAGGTCCGGCCAATGGACAATTTGTGGGACTAATGGGAGGTCGGATTAATGGGCAGTTCCCACACAGAGCGCCTATTCAGAGTCAGCCAGTCTTTTAGTTTTGATTACTACTTCATTCATTCATTCATCTTCTATACCTGCTTCTTCCCGAGCTCAGGGTCACGGGGTCTGCTGGAGCCCCTCCCAGTTGTCTTAGGAAGAAGGCAGGGTGGCACCCTGGACAAAGTCGCCAGTTCATCGCAGGGCCACATAGAGACAAACAACCATTCACACTCACATGCACACCTACAGACAATTTAGAGTGTTCAGTTGACCTCACATGCATGCTTTTGGACTGTGGGAGGAAGCCGGAGAACCCGGAGAGAACCCACGCAGACACAGGGAGAACATGCAGACTCCACACAGAAAGGTCCCAGGCCTGAAATCGAACCCACAACCTTCTTGCTGTGAGGCAGCAGCGCTAACCACTCACCCTCATTACCGCTTTGTTTAGTATTTTTTTATAAAGTGCTAAATCACATCCAAGGCGTCTTAACGTGCTTTGCATCAACCAGAAAGAGAAAATATCCTGCATCAAATGTTCATTTGTGTGCGTGTGTGTGTGTGTGTGTGTGTGTGTGTGCAGTCTGTCATCCTCAGTGCTGCAGGGCTTCACGTGCATTGCAGTCAGATCCTTTTCAAGTGTGCAGATCAGAAAGCTGGTCAGAGCCTCTCGCAGAAGAGGGCGGAACAAAGTCCGACTGGTGGAAACCCAGGTGGGTGTGCGTGTGTGTGCGTGTGTGTTCACACTGTCTCTCTTATGATTATCAAAGTGCAGCTGTAGCTGCATTTCCAGGTCCGACAGAGTGTCGCCTCTGATAATAAAAAAAAAAAAAGTGTTTTTCTTCCAACTGACAGCTGACCTGCATGTACAACCACATTAGAGGCGACGCAGACGTCACCAGCTTCCACCTCTTTCCTCCCGATGTGCTGCTCTACTATGAGTGAGTTGACCGAAAGCCAAAGGTTTTTGGGTTTTTTTTCAATATGTTTTCCCTATGTGGGTCGTGGTTTTAGCCTGGGCATGGACAAACTACGGCCTGGGGGCCATATGCGGCCCGTGAAGCTTTTTAATCTGGCCCGCCCAACTTTAGAAATTATATTAATAGTCTTAAAATCGCTGTATTTCCTCCATGTTTGCAGTTTTTTCAGAGTCATTTCAATAAAGAGCTGGTGGGCCTTCAAAGACACTCATTTTGTTGCAACCTTGCTTCCCTTCATTTCCAATTGACATTAAAGCAACATGTTTTCTACATAATATCCCATGACCTATTTTTTCCTCCTATGAGGTGGCTCACCAAAACACTCCATCCATCTGTTGCTGCTCCGCCCCCCCCCCAGAACACATTGTGTCCCACCAGTCGCCCTTTTCTCTCTCTTTTTTTTTTTTTTGCATTGACATTTTTTTTACATGCTCAATTTATTGTTTAAGATTTTAATGTTTTGTTTGACACAATTCAATCCATCTTTTTGACTTCCGTTCTTGTCACTTTGTCACCCTGCAGTTACTCTCTAGTGAACCAGTCCAGCTGCAGGTCCTATTTTGAGCAGCTGGCCAGTGCAGATTTTTCAGTCTTCTCTCCGGCCCTCAGCTACAAACAGGCGGAACTGTTTGCTAATTCCAGGATCTGTCTGGTGAGTCTCCCTACCGTCAAATTCATATTCATATCAAGTGTCCTGCACTAAATTAGACAAGGGTGCCACAGAACAAGATAACTATTGTTGGATGAATTCATCCAAATTTCAAACAAATGATTCAATTCATGGTTGAATTAAATTTCTGGCGAAAAAAAAGTTTATAATTTTTGGTTAAAATGAGACGTTTTTTAAATGATTCCTTATTATCATCATCATTATTATTATTATTATTATTATTATTATTATTTAGGAGGTTGCTTACACAAAGACTCAGCTAATAATCAGTGTTCTGATTCTGATTATTAGCTGAGTCTTTGTGCGGAAACAACCTCAAACCACAATTAACAGTAATTGATGTCATTTATGTGTTTGAACTTAACATTGCTTTGCTTTTATTTTTAGGGGATAACAACCAAGAATTTGACTGCAGACAATATATCAGTTTTGGGCAACATGTGCTGCACCCTGGACAGCTCCTACATCCAGTTCTCCAACTCCTCTATTCTGGAAGTTCTGAACGGCTGCTCAGATCTGACCGTGGCTCAAGCTGCTGCCGTTGAGGCCTGCTAGTGAGAGGGCAAACTCAGTATGGGTACGTCAGCAGCAGATACACGTGTACTTGCAGTCAATATTACTGTCCTCACTGACCTACAGCAGCAGCATTTCTCTTTGCTCAGTCGGTGTTGCAACAGATGTGTAACTTTTATTCAATACGATGTCGTTCATCAGAGCTCCATCAACATGGGGCGAACAGACTCTGAGGGACCTCGGCATGTTGCCGCTGTATCTGAGCTCAACCTTCTACGATCACTTTGACAAAGTCAGTCACGCATTGAAAAGAAAAAAAAAAAAGACTGGCGGTGTGTGTGGACTCCATTTGAAATAACATTGTTTGTTTGTTTTCCCCTTTGAGCAGAAAACAAAGCGTACATTTCTCAAGTACTTTTTGAAAGTTCTTCGGAAGAATGGGGTGAGTCGGAGCAAGAGGAGGAGGATGAAAAGAGCAATTCGAGTGTCCAATCGCAGGAAGACAAAGAGATCCACAGGTGGCTCTTCTGCCACCGCTCTTCTTGCTTCTTTTGGTCACACTACCACCACCCTCACCTCAAACCGTTTCTGCTCTTCCAGTCAATGAGTGCACCATCGGAATTATCGACCAAGTGGCCATCCACGATGAGACCTTCCCCTTCGACTATGACGACGTCAACCAATTCGACTATTGCCTCAACGCAACAATTGTGAAAGGAAACTTGGCCGCCATTGTCGCAAAGGTGGACCAGGAAGAATTTCAAAGCGTTGTCCTCAAGAAGCTGAGAGAGGTGAGTCGCGGTGACGAGTTCAATTCAGCTACGACTTTCAATGTTTCAAGGGTCAGATTTTCCCAAAATCTCCCTCCAGGAGAAATGTCAAAAGAGTGAGACAAATGTGCATGCATGTTAAAAGAGTCATGTGACCATCCGCTAGGAAAAAAAAACATACATTGGTGGTCCGGAGGAAAGCAAAAGGCAAAAAACTGAAACAAAAAAGTTTTCCAATCTCAAAGAGAAAAATCGGTCATTTGACGAGACCACTGAACCAGGGCTGGGCCCAGTGTTTGACTGGTGGGCCACAGTGGGTTCTGAACTGTGACAGAGGGGGGTAGCGGAGCAGCAGCAGATGGACGGAGTATTTTGGTGAGCCACCTCATAGGAGGAAAAAACATTTTGGGATATGCAGAAATCATGTTAAAATGAACCAAGGGCCCACAGTGTTCAGCTCTTCATTGAAATGACTCTCAAATCACTCAATCAAAATGGATGAAACAGATATTTTGTCACTTACTTACCATCAATATCATTTCTTCAAGAAAAAAGCTTAACGGGCCCCATATGGCCCCCGGGCCATAGTTTGCCCACGCCTGGACTAGGCGGCGTCAAATTGTAATAGGAAGACTGGCGGCGCCAGACTCTGAGCAGTCATGAGGTTCTGCTCATCCTTTCCAGGCGTATGCTGCTGATTCCACCATACCAGAGAGCCAGGTTCAGCTGCTCGGCCCAGCGTCCCGCTCGGCCTCCATCAGTGACGTCCACCTCTGGACCATCACCCAGGTCGACACATTCGCTGCTTTAATGAACTCAGACGACGGGCCGTGGGACCCAAGCCTGGTGAGCACAACAAGTCCAAGTGTGTGTGTGTGTGTGTGTGTGTGTGTGTGTGCGTTCGCGCTTGTCTGTTGTCACGAGTGCACGGTTCTGTGTTTTTCAGGCTGAAGCCATCATCACCAAGTACCTGAATGCGACAGGAAACACTCTGGGCACCACTGAGCTCAACACGATGGGCGGGGACAAGCTGTGCTCCCTGGACCTCGACAAGATACAGAACATCAGCCACCAAAGCCTCAGGTGACAACTCAACAATTTAACAGCTTTCAAGTATTCAACTTTAGTCATTTCGCAATTCTGATTTTTTATTTTTTTTTTTTTTAATCTAAAAACTAAAAGAAACTCATCACTGAATCATCATTGTTATATCACGTCAATGTTATAAATGTTTGCAGGAGAAAGTTGTCAATGATGAAGATGTTACTAAACTATTATTGGAGCGATAGTGACTCTGGGACGGTAGCCTGTCTTGTATTTTGTTTTGTTTTCTTTGCAAATACACAACCTTATTCATGTCATACTTGGCGTGTTCTTGTGTCGCGCAGGGCGCCAACGCTCTGAATGTGACCAACTGCACGCCGGCCCAGAAGAGAGCGCTCTTCACCATTGCCCAACAAGCCTTCACCTCAACAAGGGTCACGCGCGCCACAACATCTCAACCTGTCACCCCAAACTCCTACCAGCTCTCAAGAACTTACATAGGTAGGGAACCAACCAACGCCCTGCCAACACACACACACACACACACACACACACACACACACACTTTGTTGATGATTTCTTTTTTTGACATGCAGGCGGTGCCGATGAAACTTATGTCAAACAGTTGGTCAACTCCAACGTCAATATGGACTTGGACACCTTCACCAGTTTGAATGAGAGTGTTGTACTGGTGAGTGCTGCTGTCTATGTTCTCGCAGTGCATTGTATTTTGCATTATTCATCGTTTCCCATAGTCAAATACAGATATTTGTGGACAATGAAAAAGCTGTCAGCAAACAAAATACCCACGTAAAGTACAGATACCAGGAGCAACCTCCTCATCTACTTGACTACAGTAACAAAGGATTTGTACTCTGTCGCTCACCACCTCTCAAGGACAATAAATTGAACATTTATTTCCAAACTTTAGGCCCTAAATGTGAGTGAAGTTGAAAGTCTCCTGGGCACCAACGTGGCAGGTCTGAAGTCCTATGAGAACGTTTCCCTGGTGAGAAGCTGGATCCAACAGCAGCCGCAGTCGGAGCTGGACAGACTGTCTTTGGGGCTCACAGGAGGCTTGAGAGACACAACTTCAGGCAACACGACCGCTGCACCCGACTCCACCAGCGGTACAGGCACCGCCGTCACCGTGGCTCCCACCGCGGACACCAACACCTCCAGCGCCACCGACAGCAGCGCTACCGCTACTGCGACCACCGCTGCTCCCGACACTGGCAACAACACCAACACCAACCCCACGAGTGTTACAGACAGCAGCGCTACCGCTGCTGCTACCAGCTCTGCTGCTACTGCTGCTACTGCTGCTGCTACCAGCAGCAGCAGTGATGCTGCCACCACCACAGCGACTGGAGCCACCACCGGTCAGTACATTGTCAAAAGGATCTGGAAAACAATACTCTGCTTTTTTAATTCCCCTCTTAATGAAAACAAAGCCAAAAAAAGTGATGATAGAAATTTAGATGGACAAATTTTTAATCATCTTCAGATTAAAAATTGAACTAAATTATTACTGACATTCGACCATTTCACTGGTGACATTGTCCAACTAACACAACCCTTTGATAGTTGTCGGCTGCACAGCTGGAAACTTTGGTTGCCGTGTAGTCAAAGTTAAAAATAAAGAAGAAAACAGAAAAATAAACATATATATTTTTTTCCATATTGGTCATGTGGTGACCATTTGACCTGAAGACAGAGTAGTCAAATTTGACTCCACACACTGACATCAACAACATATTTTTACCTAAACTAGCTACTGTTACCGACTTGACTTAGATGGAAAGATAGATAGATAGATAGATAGATAGATAGATAGATAGACAAATAGATAGATTGATAGATACTTTAATAATCCCAAAGGAAATTATGCAGTCGTCTGTTGCTCCCACTCATTCAGCAACAACAGAATCAACAAGTTTAAAAAGTTAAAAAGAGACAAAGGGAAAGTTTTCAGGATTGAATCACTACCTTTGATTTCCTTGTTGTACTCAAAGACTGGTAGATGTGAAGGATTATTTGTTCGCCGATCTTAACGTGAGTCTGAACTTGTTTGCCTCAGGTTCCAACAGCGGCCGAATTCAAGTGGACGTCAGCGTGTCTTTCCTGATGCTCATCGCACTCCTCATCCACTCTCAGCACAATCTAGTATGAAGGAAATTTGAAGTGATTTGCCACTAACGCATTATTGACTAAACAAATCCGCTGAGCTTAGCTTCTAGTGAATGAAATGTTAAGGAATAACGACACACGCAGATGTCATCGATGTAGAGTTTTATTGACAAATTCTTCAGTAGATCACACGGATGACCTGAATTGACTTTTGTCTTTTTTAGTATGTACTTTTATACTGTCTTTGCCTATTGACTGATCAGCCATTGCTTGAAAGCAAACACTTAGGAATTTAATGAAGGTGGCGGTTTTTGCTTCATTCCATGTAATGTAAAGTTATGTATTAGCAGTTCTTCAGTCAGCCCAGCCTGGAGCAAGGAGATCAATAATAAAGTTATTTTGTTAGTAGTCGCACAAATAGTAGTCACTCAAATACTTCATCACTTTATCGCTCATATTATTATTAGTAGTATTAATTGATAAGGACATATTTCTGCCTATGAAGAAAGCCATTTGTTTTCTGACTGAACGTGGCCAAACTGTTACAACAAGCGCACAAGAGGCATGATGGGAAGATGCAGAACACTGACGGAATCAGCAATCAGAACTTTAAAACAGTTTAACATTCTTCATTATTTAGCTTCAGCCTTGTTTTCTTTCTCACGACCAGTCAACATGTCACTGGGGGCCTCATACTATTCACAAGCGCTTGTACACGCCAAGCTCCGTTTTGCACACGGGACACGTGTGCTTTGCGTCTCTCAGCCTGTCCACACAAAATGGGATGAGACAGCAACCTAAAACAAAGCTGGGAGGACAAGATCTGTCACATAAAGTAACATAAAGAACAGTAATAACAATATTTGTAATAACTAAGTAATAACACTATTATTATTTTTTATTATTATTATTATTATTAGTAGTAGTAGTAGTAGTAGTAGTAGTAGTAGTAGTAGTATGTGTATATACACGCACACACACACACTTGTATAAAATGCTGTTTTGAAGTGAACAATGCTTCGTACCCACAGAAGAAGAGTCCTGTACAGAAAAGGTACGTGAGCAGACCAGCGGAGTAGTCCACCTTTGACAGCACCATCTGATGACATTTGGGGCAGGAAATCTGAACTGGATTGACTCCCAGTGGGCTGACTGCCAGTAGATGATGCATAAATGCAGAGTTAGACATTTCATAACTGCAAACCTAGGGCATTAAAATATACGTGGGTGTATATATTTATAACTCACCAACGGGTCCCTGAATATTTGCCATTTTATCTGTAAACAGATTGTGTCAAAAAGTCCATGAATGAATACAGGTCTAGCTAGACTATATATAATACACCAAACATAAGAAAACACTCTCAGATAAACTTGCAAAAATAAAACATGCACATAATAGTCAACAAGTGAACCTTATTTGTTGTGGGTGAGTCATTAGTGAACCAAGGAGCAGAAAAACTATTTGGCAGATGAAGAAAGTTGGGATTGAAAGTTCTTCTTTCATATATATATATTTTTTAAAGTCACGCATGACCATTTAAAATGAGGTAAACAACTTACCGTGTGAGGTTTAAGTGCAGCGAACGGCCACACGCTGCTCCAGCCTCTTGTGTTGTTCACTGCCCCAGCAGTTGTGTGAGAGCTGAAAGTGGCCCAGCCCTCCAACATCCCAGTGAGCTCGGCTTAAATACCTCAGGCAGCGTCGCTCTTCTTCATGTCTGTGCACAAGGGCCTAAAAAGACTGAATTTGAAATATCATAAAACATTGTGTCTTATGAGGCTTGTTGATAAATTGCTGATTTTTTATTATCATCTTTACCATAAATTATATTAAAGGCAATGACCAACCAGAGTATTATGGTATTGGGATAAACTGAAGTTTCAATTGTTGTTTTTTTTTAAACATCAGGTTTTTGTTTTTTTTTCATTTTATGGAAAATATACTACAACCAAACAGTGTCTCATCTATGAAATGCAGCATATAAATGTGGAACATCTCTGCGACCTGCGGTGAGCGGAAGGAACAGAATACAAAACCCTTTTCATTTGGGTTGAAATGACCAGCACATGCTCTTGCTTCACCTAATTACATCTGCAATTTAACCCTCGGGGTTATGAATGTAAGCAGCCTATAAAAAAAAAAAAAAAAAAATACACAGCCTAGTTCAATATTCTAATCAACAGAAGAAACAACGGATCCTGCAGTGCACTTCCAGGGGACAAAAATGTTTTGCATTTTTTTTAAAAGTGGTTATTTTTGAAGGGATGTCTTACAAACTTAATCAAACAGAAATGAAATACACATGTCAAGTAATAAAGTTAGTGTAGATGAAAGGGGAGTGGGGTCGGGGATAGGGTTGCTGGAAAGTTCTGTTCGATACTTCTAGTCTTCGAGGTCTCGGTTGGCGCGGCCTTGACTACAACACGAGCTAAAATAATGCATGTAAGTCAGATTAAGTAAAATAAACAAGGGAAAAATCAAACCTGCTGTTTCTTGTTTTAATCACTGCTTCTTCATTAACATTGAAGGTTTTTCATTTTGCAAAGCACATTCAAACAAACCGTCAAGGTGAAACAAAAAGAGGATGGAGAATTCAGCAACACAATAAGCATTTAGCATGCTGCATCAACACAGACACACTTTCACTGCACGTGAACACTAATTGTTTTTGTTTCATTTGTTGACTGACATTTTATTGAGTGTATTAGGAGAAATGGTGACGAGCTTCTGTCTTGCTACTCATTACATGCACATCTCGACGCTGGTCTGATCTTCATTTCAATTTTCTTGAGGGAACAGTTCTCACCTCTAAATCCTGCCCAGACTATACGGGTATTTTCATGGACAATGGCGCCATGAGGTGCATGCATGCCATTGGGGTTCACCGTGTGGCAATTATTGTACCAGAATCCTCCAAGGCAATGCTGAGCACAGTTTTTATCCCAGTTATCATTGTCTTTGTCAAAGGTTGTGAACTTCATGTTGTTGTGACTCCTGAAACTGTCCCCTAGAAATGAGAGAAACAGGTGTTAGTTGACTCAAAAAATTCCAATGTCTGTGATGCAGCCTGGGCCACTAGGAATTATATGCCATTAATAGGAATCTGCACTATTTCATCTTTATGGCTACATAAATAAATACTATAACTAGGGCTGGGCAAGTTAACGCGTGCTGTAGGAGCCGTGACTGAGTTTCTAATGTTTATATTTGTTTCACTTCTTTGACACCTGGCTAGGGTGTGTGTGAGTCACTTGGGGGTGTAGCCACAACGCTATTTAATGACATTCACCTGTGCGCCTCGGATGGCTTGGTGTGGTGGGGTGAGCGTCGGAGGTCATTGTGATAAAGAATAAAGTAAATAAAAAAGAACCTCGAAGTAAGACTGGATTTATTTTTGCATGCGCGTCAACAATTACTCCTTCGTTACTCCTTATTTATTTATCGATCGCCAGTTAGCCGCAAGTCGTGCTTTTATTTTGTAAAAGTGTTTTGCTGGCTGCTGCGGAACCAGAAAAGAAAAGACTTTGTTCATATGGTAGAACATTAAAATAAAAGTGCACTATACACTTCTTTTAAATTCATTATTGGATTTTGCGTATACAGTGTGATTAATCGTGATTAATCAGGGAAATCATGCTATTAATTGCGATTAAAACTTTTAATCATTTCCCAGCCCTAACTATAACACAATAGATATAGGTATATACAGTATATTATAAATATCAAGTAATTGCAACCTAAATCACATAGATCCAATCTGTCATTCACCTGGAATTTTAAAGTTAAACTTTCAAAAGAATGATCTTCTTGTAAACCACACCTGCCATTCCACGTGTATACGTGCCCAGGCGAAGTTCATAACCTGAGTTCTCATGATCAATTGAGAAGCTTGAGTATGAGGCGTAGGCCTTAAATCCATCCCAGTCCTCTATGTCAACTTGAAGTTCATTCTTCTTTCTTGAAGTCAGCAGGAAGATGTTTTCTAGTCCTATAAAGGCAAACAAACGTCTCTTTGTTTTCAGCAAAGCATCAGAATTTCATGGTAACACATGCCTGCCTCACCTTCTGTACCGATGTACATTATCTTTTGTTGTTTTGTCTGCCTCCACAAGGATGGAAAACAACACTAGTCATTTGTCACGGACTCACCTAGCCAATATTCACCAGCCACATTCCCAAATCCATCTTTATAGTGTTTCCAGGGTCTAAAGAAACTCTCTGTCCCGTCCATCCGTCTCTGAAACACCTGAAAGAGAATCAACATTTATTACTATCTCTAAATTAGCAAGACTCACACAACTGCAGGAATCATTCAGCTAAACACAACTTCGAGTTATTGTACTGCCATAAAGGATAAGTGTGTAATATACATAAACTCACAGTCCTGGTGCTACTTTGATACAGTAGATCACCACATTTTATTGAAGGGACCTAAAAACCTGGTGGGCCTCTCTGGTGCTGTTCTGAGATGGTTTTATTCCCATCTGACAGACCGTGATTTATTTGTCAGTTTGGATCCAAGTTTCTCCAGAAAACATAGAATCAAGTGTGAGGTGCACCAAGGGTCAATTTAAGGTCTACTACTTTTTAATCTTGACACACTTCCCCTTTGGGGAAGTCATCAGGAGATACGGCGTCAGCTTTCGCAGTTATGCTGATGATACACAGTTTTACATTGCCATGTCTTCCACTGACACAGGGCCTATTGTAGGAAAGCTCTGTTAATAAACCTATATTCAGTAAATTAGTGTTGTATGGTTACCGGCCCTTTGAGAGGAGCAATGTTCTCTTTACCTATTTTTCTACTGCACGTGAATCTGCCGTCAGTGAACCAGTCGCCCGACGATCTTCTATTGAGTGGTGTGCAATTCTTCCCGACCGATTAGAGAACGTGTGTAGGTGATGAAAGTGAGTAGAGGCTGTTCACATTGTAGTTAAGATTAGTGCAGCCTGTAGGTTCCTATTTTGCCTCTTAAGATTTCTTTGCCATTAGTTTATTAGTTTAGTTAGCTAACTTGTTCACATGTACTTCGCAGCTAACTAAGCTAGCAGCATGCTCCGCAGTTACATCGTGTCAACTGAGTGATTTATGCACGATTGATGCAGTCATTACCCCTTTATGCTAGCTAATTACGATGTTTATTGCTCGATGATTGCTGTGTCGACTCCTATGGCACTTAATATGTGATTCTGTCATGTGTTGTGTGTGTTGTGACTCATGTAGTTTTATATATATATATATATATGTACTGTATCGTTTTATTGCGCTACAGAACCACGTTCTTCCTATTATCCAAGAGTAAAGGACTGTTGATCCTGAACTGCCTCCGTGATTCTCTAGCCGGAGTCACACTCCCATAGTGTCACCGGCTCCATTCAGCGCACCCTGTAGAGTTCCATAACTCTCACACCTATCTATACCCTTTTCAAATGTATTTCAGATATGAAGTCATGGATGGCAGAGAACTTCCTACAGCTCAACCAGGGCAAAACATAGGTTTTAGTCATTGTTTGTTCAGTTTTGGCATGGCAACAAAAATTCAAAGTATGGTGCACTGACTGTCCAGCCTCCTCCTTCACTGGCCATGTCACAGAAGACCTTTAGGGGCGCCAGAGGACCCCCAGGATAGATTGTGTACACGCCGCTGGGTGTGTTGTTGTCATGGCGATGGATGTCGTCACAGTCAATGGGCAGAAAATACTCCTGGTCAGAGTGAACCGAGGGAGAAAGGGAGAGCAGGGCAAGAAATAATCTCACCTATGAGAAAGGAAAGAGACTTTGATGAGCTTTGAACATCTACATTCTGGTCCAGGTGTCACAGAACCATCACAAAGCAAAACAGAATTAACATTTATGTTTCATTGCTTAATTTTTATCTGATCTTTTCGAGAGCCAACATTCAAAATGCCAATTTTCTCAAGAATAAGTTTAAAACCAAATTTCTAAAAATTTTCATGGAATTTTCTTAATCAATCAGTAATTTACTCAGGTTGGTTTAAATGTTTGGACCAATTTAAACATCCAACTACAACATGGTAAAGGTAATGAAATGACTTTGCAATATGGATAACAACACACAGATTGAATAGACACATGCTGAGCACAACATCACAATGCCTGCAATAATCAACAAATAGATCAGTTTATCAAATATTCTCTTAAGGTAATCAGTATCCAAAAAAAAAACAGCGTGAGAACATTTATTAGCCTGCAATAAGCATAGATGAGCTCTTACCGCTGTCATCAACATGATGAAAAGATAGGTAACTGTGTCAGGTCAGTCTGTTGAAGCCAATCCTGGCGTCTGCTTGTAAACAGTCTGTAAAGGGGCGTGTCTTTGGAATCATGTTCAAGGTTCAAGGTTCAATGCTCTTTATTTGCCATTTGTGCATAAAACAGACATTCCAGGCACATTGGAAATCTTGTGCGGAGTACCCCGAGTCGACAGTAAAAAAGAGAAAAAGATATAATAAGAATATAAAAGATTTCTAAAAAAAAAAAAAATGTAAGGGATATATAACATAAAACGAATGTACAAATATAAATACACAGGAACTTATATACGGCCCTGCGATGAACTGGCGACTTGTCCAGGGTGTCACCCTGCCTGCGCCCTAAGACAGCTGGGATAGGCTCCAGCTGACCCCCGTGACCCTGAATTGGAATAAGCGGGCATAGAAGATGAATGAATGAATGAATGAAGGAACTTATATACATACAGTATACACGAGAGATTGCAGTGATGTACTAGTGCACTGTAGAGTATTTGCATCTGCATTGCACAGTGGACAGGAAAAGGAAATAAGAAACAATTGTACTTTTTTGCACATTTGTCCCAGTTTATTGCACATAGTTAGCTGAGGTAGTGTCTGTTTGTTTTTTGTTTGTTTGCCATCAGTCTGACTGTGGCCGGGAAAAAGCTGCTGAAGAGGATGCTCTCTATCAGTCCTCTGTAGGCTTGGGTGAGAGGGTCACCCAAGCCTACAGAGGGCCTGATGAAATACAGCCTTTGCTGGGCTTTTTTCACTGTGGCTGTGGTGTTGTGAGTCCAGTGCAGGTCAGGTTTGACCTGCAGTCCCAGGAATTTATAGCGGTCTGCCCTCTCCACCGCAGTCCCTCTGATGAACAGAGGCTGTAGAGGGGGGGGGGGATTCTTCCTGAAGTCCAGGATTAGTTCCTTGGTTTAGTCTGTGTTGAGGAGGTCGTTCTCCTCCCCATAGACAGCAATGTTGTTGACCAGGGCCCTGCATCCTGACTCGTCTCCCCCTTTGATGAGCCCTAGGATGGTGGTGTCATCGGCGTATTTGATGATGATGGAGCTATCCTGGGTGGAGACACAGTCCTGTGTGTACAGGGTGAAGAGTCTGGGGTGGAGGCAGCAGCCCTGTGATCAACCGGTGCTGACCGTGATCTCAGCAGACACCCGTCCTCCCATCTTCACCACCTGTGGTCTTTCCGTCAGAAAATCCAGGATCCAGTTGCAGGTGGGAGTAGGGACTCTGAGATTTTCCAGCTGAACAATCAGTCTGCCTGGGCGGATGGTGTTGAATGCAGAGCTGTAGTCCAGGAAGACCATCCTGACATGCGCTCTGCTGCTGTCCAGGTGTTGCAGGCTGTAGTGAAGGGCTAATGCCACTGCATATGACACCAAGCTTAGTGTGTTCAGAAAAGTTGAACAAAGTCAGTCTGGACAGTAGGACTTGATGATTGGCAGTGTGCAATGCTTTTTTTTTTTTAGATGTCAAAACCACCGCCCCAACAGAATCCTTCTCTGACTTTAAACCTGTTTGAAAACACACAGTCATCTTAGCTGAATGATGGATTTGGAAGCCAAATGATACCAAAACGCATTGGGGGGCAATAAGTTTGCCCCAGATTCAGATGACTCACAAGTTGATTATTAACTCATTTCTAAGCAAGATGGGGCTTTTTTTGTTGGATCTCTGCTCTCCTTAAACTAGTTGTTTTGAACAAGTTCAAAACAGCTGTTGAGGTATTAGACTCAGAGTGTTGAACCTCCGAGCTGGAATACCCCTCCAGTCATTGTCTTTTGGACCTCATACATGAAGTCGTTAGTCGTCAGACCTGATTTTACTCAACCTCACAAAATGCCCACTGCTCCCACTGGATGAATGTGTGTAGTGTTCAGAGCTGTTGGATCTTTTTGTCATTTCTGTTATATTTAGTAATTTAATTTTGTTTGGCTTGATTAAGATACCTTTAGTTTGATTATAATATTTAACATGATTTGAGTTCATGTAAATGCTTAATAATTCTTTTATTTTGAAGATATTTTATGGCTCTGGAACACTATCTGATCTATATATGTATGGGTCTGCCAAGCGTAGGGGGCAGCACTGGGAAGGGTTGCAGTTTTTTTTACCAGGAGAGAGCGGCGGCAGCAGCCAGTGTTTTGTTTGTTTGCTTGAAATGGAAGAATAAATCAAATCACCAAAAATTTCAATTCTTTTCCTGGACAATGGACTCTGCTGCATCCCTGCGTAAATTCACTCCATCGGTGCCCGAGTGGCCGTTTGATTTGATTTTGATGAATTGCATTTTGCTTGTTCAGTTTGGATATCAAGGACAAAAGCAAAGAAAAGGACAAATGGCCACTACAATAGCAATAGGACATCTTAGTTGATGTCCTATTGTTGTCTAGTGGTAGAGTGTCCGTCCTAAGACTGGTAGGTTGTGGGTTCGATCCCCGGCCAGGTCATACCAAAGACTGTAAAAATGGCCGCCATTGCCTCAGTATTGGGGGTTGGAAGTGGGTGTCTCAATCACCCAATGATTCCCGCTCCCTCAGTCAATGGCCTCCTGACACCACACTCTGGCAGGATGCCAGACCTCATTCACCCAGGGACGGCTCAGGTGGAGGCCTGATCAGATGCTCGGGAAACTGGTGGAGTTGGTGGAGAAGAGAAAGGCAGGAGCCGATCCATGGGATCCAATCAGGGAGACATCAGTGGATGCATTTCCTCAGGGAAGGGGACCAGCACCCACACTCCTGGCACCTGGACAGGACTGGGAATTGGGGTTGTTCTTGGGTAGGCTGCTCCACTTCCCAGGGAAGATCTGCAGCACCACATCACAACCAGACATGGTGCTGTGGTCCACCTTCAAAAGAGCTGCTCTTGCTGTGCCATGGGAGGAGAGAGAGGAGGAAGCGTACGAAAGAATCAATCAAACACCAGTGGGACTCTAACTTTAACGGTGGCGCAGTGGTTAGCGCTGCTGCCTCTCAATAAGAAGGTCGTGGGTTCGATTCTGGGCTCTCCTGGGACCTTTCTGTGTTCTAGCTTGCATGTTCTCCCAGTGTCTGCTGGCTTCTCTCCAGGTTCTCCGGCTTCCTCACACAAGGCAAAAACAGGCATGTGAGGTGAACTGGAAACTCTAGATTGCATGTGTGTGAATGGTTGTTTGTCTCTGTGTGACCCTACCAATGTGTCCACTGGTCCAGGGTGTCACCCTGCCTTCACCCTCTGACAGCAGACCCCCAGGACGCTGAGAGCAGGAGGAAGCGGAGGTTGAAGATGGATGGATGTTGTTTTTGAGAATCCTCATCTCATGGTCTTCACCTCTGAATAGCCAAGGACCACCAAAATGTTCACTACTTCAGGGCGTTAACAGGTCGTTGATGCACTTGAGGCGTGGAAACAGATAAATGCCAAACAAGCGGCTGGTGATGAAATCCAACTCCTTGAACTGAAGCCCTACTACAGCCGAGTCCTGGCTGGAGGAGCTGCTGCTCTACTGGCCGTTCCCCACAGCAAACACATGAAATCATCACACTCCTATGAACAAAGCATCTCTTTTGCTGTGTTTGGAGCTTCAAGAGCGACAAAAACTGCTCATACAATTAACTGCAACAGATTACAAAGAGAAAGAAAAGATTTTAATTATCACAAACATTTAAAATCCTTTTGCGTGTGAAGAACTGCAGCGTCGCAGTCTTAATACCTGGATAGTTGCGTACAAATATTTCGTGACTTGCTGTAAAAATAGACCGGTTTGAGAAAAAGCAATAAATTCTTCACATTAACAAAATCTAGCTCGTTATTTCAAGTGCTTGCAGGACCTCACTTCACTCAGTGTCAGCTTGGTTCGTAGCCCTCGTCCCCGCAGCCAGTGTCTCCAGCACCGACTCACCCAAACAGAACCCAGGCAGTCGTTTCCAAATTCAAAATCAATTCCCACAGCACTACAGCTATCAGCAGTTTACACTGGGCCGTACATTTCAAACCATACATACTTTGAAGGATCAATAAATAAAAAAAGTCCCTATTTTATGGGCAGGTCCAAAATAATCAACCTGCTCAAATTGATCATGGATTTGGGGGCGGGGCAACCAACATTTGAACACCTTTCCGATTGTGAGAATTCTAACAGTAATTTTGGAATGTTTGGAATTTTGACTGCACATTGTGTGCCAGTGTTTGGACCAAACGTGACATCTTAGCGGGATGTGAGCTGGGTCACTGTACAGTTGGCACATGTGGGGAGTCCTGCCATCATCAACAGCTTTTCTTTAGTCTTCCTAGGTTCCAATCCGGATTTTGTGTCCCAGCTCCGCCGTCAGAACCGATTCCGCTTGATTCTTCTTCTGACCAAAACTCCATGCGATGGGTTCGGTGCGTTTCCACGACCTCCTCTATTCCCCGGCCCTCGACAGAATCATCGTGTGGAAGGTCTCCCTCTCTGTTTCCCAACACTGAGGCCAAAGCTCACCGTTCATCCGCTTCATCTTTCAGTCCTTCATGTGTTTGGAGTTTTTTCCCTTCAGACTCAGGAGGTCAAGCGGCTTCTCGACTCTCGCGCTTCCTTGGCCTCCACCTCTTCCTGCTCTCCAGCGTCCGTCCTGTCCTCCAGCGCCCTCAGCAGGACCCTGAGCAGCGTGTTCTCGTTCAGCAGGTTCTCAGACGTGTCCGCCAGCTCCTGCAGCCGCCCGATGGCCTCCAGGAGCTGCCGGCTCTTCTCCCTGTAGTGCTCCTCCAGGTTCTTCCTCTCCTGCGCCAGCACGGCGTGCTGAGCCTCCAGGTTGCGACTGTCAAACTTCAGTCGCTGGTTGTCGCGCCACAACCGCGCCAGCTGCTGAGACAGACGCTCGCGGGCGCCGCGCAGCGTCTGGACCTCGCGCTGGAGCGCCTCAAACTCGGCCCGGAAGGCGGAGGCGGGCCCGGAACCTTGTGGCGGGCCGGAGGCTGCGGACTGGTCTGCGTGCTGCACGGAGCTGGAGTGGCGCAGGATGAAGCGCAGCAGATTGGGCAGCGTGATGCGCTCGTCGTCAGGAAACTTCACAGTAAAGTGCTTCCTGGGAGACGCAAAGACGCAAGAAAAGAAACACCGGGAATTTAAAAGCGTGCCCAGCTTTGTCAAATAATAAAGATGTTGTGTAATTGTTGTATGTTGTAATTAAGTAAACACTTTTTGCAGCTATAAATATTTTTTTTTCTTTACTTTCAAGCACATCTATTATGTATTCTTCCTTTGCTATATTAGCATTAGCCTACCTTACCCACAATGCCCCTTTTATAAGTGTACACAATCATAATGGATGTGCTTACAAACCCAGTGATGACAACTGAAATAGTGTTTATAAATGACCTATTGGTGCAGGCATGGGCAAACTACGGCAGAAACTACGGCAGAAATGATATTAATAGTCAGTCAGTGGTAAAATAGCTGCATTTCCTCCAGTTTATTTCAGTGTTTTCAATAAAGAGCTAAAGGAAACTAACGAGAAACGATCACTCCTTGTCATTTCACTTGCCTGTATTTCGGGAAGAGAAGAATGGAGGGAACTCGATCCACCATGAATTCCCATGGAAGGTCATTACGTGCAACATTTAACCTGCACACATGAAACGGTTTTTTTTTTATTAGATTGGGTTTTTTTTTTTTGTCTTTTAAAAAAATTGTCCCATGCAATAAAACATAACTTAAAAAAAAAAACCCATCCCATATATGGCAGCGCACCTGGCCACGGTGATGGTGGGGTTTCCCTGCAGTAAGCGGGCCAGCTGGATGATGATGTGGTTGATGGCGGAGCAGAAACCACACCACTGAGTGTAGTAGATCAGCAGCACATCCTGCCAGAGAAACAGAAGACGCAGCAACACCGGGGGTGAGAGTGAAGAGAGCCAGACCGCTCTCCAGCGCTACAACACGACGAGCAAGCATTCACTTTGAAGTTGTGCATTGGCCTGACGTCGTGTCTTTGGCCTGCGGGAGGAAGCGGGAGAACTTGGAGAGAACCCACGCAGACACAGGGAGAACATGCAAACTACCACCCACAAAGATCCCGGAATTCAACCCACAACCTTCTTGCTTGCGAGGCAGCAGCAGCAGCGCTAACCACGCTAGCCACCGTGTGGCCCTGGAAGGATGGTCTACTACTGGGCTGTGTCTCAGTTCAGGGTCTGCATCCTTCCAAGGCTGCATTTGAAGGCCAGTTGCGTCACAGCACTGCGTGAAGGCTTGAAACCAATTCCCAAAAGTCTGAAGGACGCTCCAAATGCGTACTCTGAATGCGCCCTACTGTTAGCCAATTCCAAGGCTACACCGCTACTATCCTTCACCTCCTTCTGTATCCCAGGATGCTTTGTGTGCTGCTGCAAAGCATTCTGGGATCCTGGGAAGTCAGCTGAAATTAGCGCCACCGACTGGCAAAGACACAACGTATAAATTTAAGTATTGAAATTTCACATCAAATATTCAGTTTTTAACGTAGGGTTTTACTTATTTGAACATCCAACGCCATCGTTAGATGGCGAACCAATGGTTAGCTTGATGCTATGAAAACGTCACTTCGGGGTTGGCCAGCAGGAGGGAATGGCGGTGGCGCAACCAGGAAATACGCCGAAGGCTAGACCGTCCCGTGTGGTTACCGGGTGAGGCGGGGTTTGGGTTGGTCCTTCTAGGCCGGGTCCTTGGGAGGACGCTTCCTTCAGACGGAGGACGCTTCCTTCCAAGGATGCAGACCCTGAATTGAGACGCAGCCCAGGTTGTTTGAAGATGTTCTCAACTGAAGCAGGCTCTTACTTTCTGGATGTCCATGACACAAGGCAGGAAGGAGGACGTGGTCAGCTCCATGATGATGGGATCCACCACCAGCTGCTGCTGTGCAGTCCCTTGCTTGGCCTCCTCCGTCCCCCGTTTCCTGTCCACTTCCCCCACCAGGTGGCGCTGCAGGAGGCTGTAAGGGGAGCTGAAGTTCCTGATGAAAGCCTCTGTGGAGGGAAAGATGACATGAAGCGGTGTATTAAAGGTGAAGTGTGCAATATTTGAAGATTTTGAAGAAGAAACAGCGACACCAAGTGGTTACACGTCAGATTGCAGTCCAGTCACTCTTGCATTTTTATGCAAAGCCATACCGATGCTGGGTACTTACTGAGGTCGTTCCACATTATAATATGACTTTGATTTTTTTTTTTTTCAGTTTTCCACAGAGTTTCTGTCGTTCCTCAGCATGTTTATCTAGGACAGCGTTTCTCAACTGGTGGTTCGCAACCCACTTTTGGGAAGGAAGAATACAGACGAGATGAAAAGCTGGATGAAACACAGCTACTCTATGACGATTAATGGATCCGCTATTAATATCAATCCTTCAAGTTGGGCGGGCCGGAATAAAAAGCTTCACAGGCCTCGCACATAGCCCCCGGGCCATAGTTTGCCCACACCTGACCTCAGACCAATGAAATGTCCTTGTTGTGAGACTCACCCAGAGACTGCGTGAGGGTTGCTGCTGGGCTGCGGTGGAGGACGTAATGAACCTCATCCTGCAGGTCCACGATGGTGGCGAAGGAGCCGTCGCTGCCTTCCAGCTGCTGCTGCTGCTGCTGCTGCTGCTGCTGCTGCTGCGCGCGCGCGCCGTCCTCTCGTGGCAGCCAAGTGCTTCTGTTGCGCGTGGCTCCCAGCCGTACAGCCAGAGGCAAATTCAGAGCCACGTCCAGCACGTAAAACCTGAGAGTCCGGTTGGTCTGACACCGGAGGCCCGTGACGCCCTCGGCCGCCAGCAGGGGGCCAGCAGACGGCGGAGCGGCGGCCCGGGAGGCAGGCGCCTCCTTCGGCGCCTCTTTGCTCTGCGAGCCGTTGAGATGGTGAGGCGCCAGTGTTCGGCAGCAGGCACTGTACTGGCTGAAGGGGCTGTAGCTGTGCTGGAGGTTGGCGCACGACGTGGAGGCGGCGCCGCCGTCGCTCCGAGCGGCTCCTTTGTGAAGGCAACAGTTTCTGAGGTGAGACTGGAAGGCGCCTCCCTGAGACAGGCAGCACACGCAGGGGCTCACACACACCTCACACACACTCCCGCTCGCCCGCGGCAGAGGGACCGACTGGCAGCACGCCGGCCGGCGGGCGAAGCTCGCGCCCGACGCAAAGTCGCCGTTGGCGTGGCAGGAATGGTATCGCACGGCAATGTCTGCAACCTGGAGACACAGGAAGAGCAACGTGGTGAGAACGAAGGCGGCTCCACCGACGACTTGGAACGGTCGGTGAATTATTGAAGCGCTGCTGGGCGACGCGGCGTCGGGATGACGGAGGCAAACATGAAACAAACAAGAGGCGTTCGAGTTCGGATGAAACATTTGACCTTGGCGTCTCACCCTCAGTCAATCAACGACGAGTGCGTTATTCTAGACCAGGCGTGGGCAAACTACGACCCGGGGGCCACATGCGGCCCGTTAAGCTTTTTAATCCGGCCCACCAAACTTGGAAGAAATGATATTAATAGGAAGTAATTTTATAATAAAATGAAATATGATTGAATTGCTGTATTTGATCCATTTTTCCAGTGTTTTCAGAGTCATGTCAATAAAGAGTTAAACACCTTCAGGCTTCAAAGACACCGACTCTGTTCCAACTTTGCTTCTCTTCATTTTCAACCGACATTAAAGCAACATGTTTTACACATATCCCATAATAGATTTCTTTCCTCCTATGAGGTGGCTCACCGAAACACTCCATGCATCTGCTGCTGCTCCGCTACCCCCCACCCCCCGTGGCACACTGTAGAAGCCACCAGTCAAACAGTTTGCCCTGCCCTGCTCCAGAACAAGTCAGATATATTTATTTTGTCAGGTGAGTCCAGTTCCAGGAGGGTAAATATTCTTATTGCAGCTCTGTCAACAAACACAACCAGCTGGCCACCTGACGACACCGCCCGTGTGGTTCACAGAGAGGACTGACTGGATCTCTGACTGGAAATCTACACCAGCAGTCAACAGTTTGGACTCCGCCGATGAACTGAATGTCTTTTCTTTCATTCTCATGACTGTTGACATTGCAGTTTCTCACTGAAGGCATCAAAACTACGTATGAACACACATGGAATTATGGAGGAAACAATAAAAGTGTCAAATAACTCAAACACCTTTTATATTGAAATTCTTCCAAATGGCCACCTTTCATAAAAAGCATATTTAGAGTTACTGAACAGGTTTTTCTTTGCTGCATAATGACAAATATCTTGCTCAGGTATTTGATGTCTTCAGTGTCTGTCTGCAGTGTAGAGAGTTGGAAAGATTGACGTTCGCTTTATGTTTTTATGCACAGCACTTTGTGTCAGCTGTGGTTGTTTATAAAGTGCTTTATAGATAAAGTTGAGTTAAGATTAAAAAAAAAAAATTTTTTGACCGGCTGTGATTGTCAACTATGATTTTCCAATGTTTGATCTGAATTGGCTGACTTATAATGTGGTATCCAGATTTGGCCTGCTGACCTTCAGCAACATGATTTTATTTTGTTGAATTTGAACAATTTTTTTTTTTTTTTATTTCTAAATTTGTGAGAAATTAAGTGGGAACATATGTTAATTACATTTTAAGGTATTACATTAATATGCAAAAAATAAATTACATTTGAATTGAAGGTATTGAGTGCTAAAAGTGATTGCATCGTTTTACCTGATTTAAAGCCATAAATCAAATGAAGTAGATTTACACATTTGTTTAAAATAAAAAAAGTTTAGGAATAAATAAAAAAAACAACACATTTATTGGCCTATGACTTTACCAAACAAACAAATAAAGCAGCAGAAACAGGATGGTAATTCAGAACAAATGAAGTTTTAGGGGACAAGGCTAAGACACGTGTGCCTCTCACATACCGACTCCCTCACCTGTTGCAGTAATGAATTAGCAGCGGACACACGTGGATCGTGTGGCAGGAAGACGAGCATTGCCGGACCTTTCGTCAACTCTTGTTCAAGGAGGCGGGACTTTGTCCCAGGAGGCTGCAGCCAATGGAGGACGGTCTGGTAGTGCTCAAACACCCAGCTGCAGATGGCCTCGGAGGTAAAGTTACGCTCACGTCGGGGGAAAATCTGACAATAAAGACATAAAGACTGTGAATGTATCAGGTTAACAAACTCGCAATTGCTCCATTAATCAAAGAACTTTCAAGTCATTAAAAAAAACACATGTGACCAAACACAAAAGCCAAACCCGAAGAATTCATCCAAGTTGTCAGTTGCTAAAGGTTTCTGATGCAAAACTGAATTGGTGTCATTCAGGTGTTATAACTGTCATTAACTGTGGTGATTTGGTTTTTTGGCTGCAAAGGAGAAGCAAGACAGTTTATATACAGACTGTAAACACTCATTAAATGATGGCACTTCAATGTGTTTATCACCGGGTTTATTTTCTTTGACTGTTTTACCGTCTCTGGTTTGCAACAACAGAACCATCACAGCCATGAATGTGATATGTGGGATACATGAAACGCATCCTATTGGTACAAAATGCACACAGCATCTTTTTCTTTCTTTCTTTCAAAAGCTGACGAAGCACACGTTTGGGTTGCTGTCACACTGAACTCACATCTACAAGACCTGGCAGCATTTCTCCACCATAGTGTGGTGACTCACCAAAGAGGAGTTTAGTCGCCTGTAAAGATAGATGGACTCATCTTCTTTGAGTGAAATGGCCTCCGCCACCTGTTGGTTGGTCACAACCCCAAAGCGAACCATTCCACTGAAATCTGCAGTGGATCAAAAAAAAAAAAAAAAAACACTTTACACAAAAATTGCTATTTTAACGTTGCATTGTTATCCTAACATGATCAGCAAATACAACCCAAAGGTGCTCAAACCTTTCACAACAAGTTTTATCACTGTAAGTACGGCTGAACGATTATGGAAAATAATCTAATTGCGATTTTTTTTTCCCCTCAATATTGCGATTTAATTTGTGATTATTTTTTTTTATCTTTCTCTCAGGTATTTTTCCACAAACAAACAAAAAAATGATATGTATTATAATAAACATATCAGATTTATTATACACAAATTGTTCTTTTTATAGGCTAGGCTGATGTTTAGATAAAAGCAAAATGAAGCATGAATTAATATGAAAGAGCCTTTATTTATCTACTAGTGTTTTTGTTTTGTTTTTTGCAAGACAATTTAATCGGGCTTAGAATGGTTTTTGTTTAAGTCCACACAAAGCACAAAAGAGCGACAGCTTCATTCAACCGATGCTAACACGCTAGCAGCGATAAAATCGCCTTGTTTTGTCCGATCGCGACATTATCGCAAATGCCATTTATCCTTCAGCCCTAACTGTAAGTCACTGTACATTTCAGAAATGGAGCATATTGCCAGTTTAGTTGTATTTTCTGTATATTGTGTAACTAAATCATGTGATGGATGTACTGGCTGTGGCACTGTAGGGTGTCGCCTTACCCCTCTTTAAGGCCTGCAGGGCAGAGGACAGATATGTGATGTACCCTGGAGGCTGAGGAGACGAATTGAACTGGAAAAAGCCCACCACACGAGACTGAAAGCACAGAAGAGGCAGCTCAGGCACACACGTGAAAACACCCAACAGAAATATCCCCTTCTTTCACACACACATAACCATTTGCATGTACTTTCAATTTGTGCAGCTGCACTGGAGAGCAACGGTACCTCGTGATAGGAGAGGAAATGTTTGAGCGTGGCTGTGGATGAGAGGTACGTCAGTGGTGTGATGACTCTGAGGACAAAACTTTCCAGATATGGAGCCACAAAGGGACCCTTGTACTCTATAGGTCCAAACCTGCAAGTAAAAAAAAAAATACAGAAAAATATCAACGGGGGGACTTGGATTCCGGGTTTAAACAGACACGATGCATGAACATCTGAATGGCTTTAAATTGAACTGGTTCTTTTCACTCATTCGTAGAACAAGGGTTACAAATTATACATCTAACGTGTTAGATGTGCAGTACTACCCAGAAAATGAGAATATCCTGAAAAGGTTGTAGTATTTCTGCAATTCAACTTAAAAGGTGAATTTGACATATTATATAAAGGAATAATATGCAAATCAATATATTTCAAGTTTTTATTTCTTTAGATTTTGCTGATCAAGTCTTGCAGCTTAAAAAAAAAACTCAAATTCAAAAACTCAGAAAATTAGAATATTACATAAAGTCAAAATCTTTATGAAAATCTTAATCAGCAAGTTCAAGGAACTGCTTGAGATGTCAATTTGCGTGGAATGGCTCAATAAAATTTGTTGCTTTCCTCTTTTATGTTAAATTGCCAAAATAAAACAACTTTTACTTGATATTCTCATTTTTCAGGTAGTACCTGTATATTGTTGTAAGGTGGGCCCTTTTATGTTGTGTCTCAGACAGATTACTATAGATGTGGCATAACGCATGACTAAAGAATAAGCGGTCTCCATCTCACCTCCTGTAAAAAACATGGATAACTGGGAAATGATAAAAGCGATTCTGCCTTCTGCACTTGCCCTGACTCCACCAGCAGTTGACAGCCACAAACAGCACCTGTGTTGATTGGGGAAATGTAGGGGGACAAAGACAAAAGTTGACCGTTAAGCAACAAACCCACCTTAATAAACTGCCATCACACCTGAATATCTCTGACAGTCAGACATGCACTCAAAAATGAGGCGAATCTCTCTCGCCTAGAAAAAACGAGCTGGCTATTTTACATTCATAGTTTTCAGAGGTGGTGGTTGCACCACTGCATGCGTCCTGTTGCACTGTAAGCACTTGCCCTTCCTCCTGTGTGTCTACCCTGATTACCAATTCTCTCCACCTGCTCCCCATCACCCTCCATGTGCTCCAATAGTCTGCGTCTCCCTTGTCTCCTGCCACAGTGTTTTTGTCCGTAGGTCAGTCCAGCCGAGCCCGGTTCCAGTCCATGTGCACAGTCGCTTTAACTGGTTTCTCGGTTTATTTATTTATTTTATTTTTCTGTATCATTAATTATGTGTGCTTTTTTTTTTTTTTTTTTTTTATCATTAATTGTAAGTGCTTTCATGTGTTTTTTCTCTCTGTTGTTTTATTGATTCTGTTTGTAAAGCTGTTTTTGAAAGACGCTTTTAAATAAAATGTATTATTATTAGTAGTAGTAGCTGCTTTTCCATGACAGTTTCTCGCAAAAAAAATTTTGACCAACATGGAATGCTGTCAATTTAATGTGAATATCTTGTTCTAAAAATATTTTAGCCTAGAAATATTTGTATTTCATTTCCTTATTTCTTTAAATCAATATAATCTCCATTCTTTTCTATTGTATTGTTGCTGGAATTATGCAAATTTC
This sequence comes from Thamnaconus septentrionalis, assembly GCA_009823395.1. NCBI lineage: Eukaryota > Metazoa > Chordata > Actinopteri > Tetraodontiformes > Monacanthidae > Thamnaconus > Thamnaconus septentrionalis. The sequence continues at coordinate 31,657,917 of CM020501.1, read as the reverse complement.
CCCAATGTGAGATTAATAAAGGCTTCTTCTTCAGGATGAGGGTCAAACATTTAAGACAACTTAGTGCATAAATTCGTCTCATCCGATGACGTACTGAAAGTTCACTGAGCAGAGGTTGAGAGGGATGTTTGGTTGAGAATTTCTTTGTGAAAAGTTGCAAAGCCGTCAGTTAAAGCCTTCAAGTTAGTTCATTCACAACATGATTTAACAACACAGACAGCAATCGGTGGGGATTACTTGTGGCTGAATTACAAAAGGGCTTATATGATAATACGTCAATTAAAGTTGGCTATGGAAAAGAAAACCTGAAGATGCTTTGTACCTGTTTGGCAAGTTTCTTAGCAACTTGCTGCAGCTCCTGACGGGCAGCCATTGAGTGAGCACACCACGGTGCATAAAAGAAGATGAGAGACACCTCAGCCATGCTTCTCAGACGCTCAACCTAAGGAGAGGAAAATCGCAGTCTTGTTTCAAATCTTGGTAAGAACATTTTTTGGAATATTCTTGAACTTTTAAATGGTTCTCGAACACTCGATATATGATAAAAGTGCCCTGTCTTGGTGCCTACCTGGTCTAGCTGACCCAAGTACAGGTCCACCACTGGGACATCAGTCGGGAAGAACCGGACGGGCGGTCGAGCTGATGCCACCACATTTTTAGCTCGGCTACAGGAAGAAAACACATATTGAATAGAGTCAAACTTGACTGATTTAATTTCATTTTGATTTGATTTGATTTATTTCGAACATGTAAGAAAGGAAAGTAAATTAGAAGGATACAAAACCCAAAATGAAAATAAAAAAATATATAAATAAAACAGCAAGGTAAGAATAAATAAGCAAACAGTGAAAAATACAAGAGAAAAATATTGTTCATGTTCGAAAAGGTGTAGGAAGAAGTATAAACTTATATATTCCTACCCATAGACTCAAATCAAAATACAAACTTATGAACTAAATTAAGTTTATATAACAGAAAATAGATAACAGAAAACAACTCCAGCAGGTCTCAATACTTATACATACATATACATACATATGCATATATAGTAATAATCATAATAATAATGATAATAGCAGTAATAATAATGACTGATGCCTCCCAAGGGGGAAATTTATGTTGTTACAGCAGCAATGGAAACACTAGACAGCAGTGTCAATGGCGAGTGCCAATCACAATAATAAAAAAAGATTTTTTTTTTTTTTTATTTTTAAAAGAAGATAAATATAGGCTAAGGGTGATTAACAGAAGTCTTGTTTGACACCTGCAGAACTGCTATCAACGTGCTTAGCATATTTGGCATTATAGGTCTACTGGTACAGTGGTTGTTTTAGTTTTTTTTTTTTTTAGTTATAATTATAATGATTTCTTGCATAGTTTAGTGTTAAATATCGTTTCATGTTTTGTAGTCGTTTGAAAAACCGAGTATGTCGCATAGAATGTGAATTGTTTCTGAAATATTCCTAGAATGTGACACGACTCGTTCATTCCACTTTCAGCTGTCGCGTGAGAGAATCATCTACAATTAGCTTTACGCTTGACTCTTACGAGATTGGAATACCTAGCAAAAGTAAAGTGTGTGTTGTCACTTTGATTGCTCTAATAAATAAATAAATAAATAAATAAATAAATACAACAACCCAAATACACACATACACGTCAGGTGCTGTGTAGAGAATACGCACAAATAACTTGAAGCTCGGTTAAGTAACTTCACAGCTAATGTGGCTGTGCTAATAGTAAAGGAATGGTACAGTCAGGCATGGGCAAACAAAAACTGTTTTTTATCCGGCCCGCCCAACTTGAAGAAATGATCTTAATAGCAAATACGTCATAAAATAGTCTTTCATCCATTTTTTTTGCGGTGTTTTCTACATATCCCATGATATATATTTTCCTCCTATGAGGTGGGTCACCAAAACACTCCATGCATCTGCTGCTGCTCCGACAACCCCCTGTGGCACCACCAGTCAAAAGCTTTGCCCACGCCTGTGCAAGAGAAAAACGCACAGACAACTTCAGGTCTGTGAACTAACTTCACAGCTAATGAGGGATAAAGGAATGGTATCGATATTTGCTCTCCCTGCAAAAATGCATTCACAGAGAGGGGGGGTTAGGTGACTTCAAAAAGCGAGCTTCATGTTGGAACAAGAGACTTCGTGGTACCAGTTGCCGTCAAGTCACGGTACTAGTTAGTTACCTGCATGTGAATTTGACGGCCAGTATGAGCAGCGCGCCGAGCACGATAGCCCCACAGAGGAGAGCCGGCCTCCGGGCCATCAGGAGCAGCACCTGGCGGAGAGACTGTCGCACCCGGCGCAGCATTACAGCCAGTCGTCGGCTCGCCGTCCCATTTATACGCCCCGGTCGAAACTCGACACGTACATCCGCGCAACCAAAAAAAGGCGTGGTGGGGAAGACTGGTTTGACAGGCGAGCAGACGGTGGTGCTAAGCTGGATTGGACGCGGGCGCTGTTGGTGTCCGGGCCATTCAAACACGGTTACACCAACCTTTCTTTCCCACGTAGACTTTTTCACTTCCGCAAAAATGACAGCAAGGGAGCGACAGCCAAGTGCCCGGCGACGGTGTGTGAACAAGGTGTCGAATTTATATCGTTTATTGCGTTCACTTTAATGGCTAACGCATGGTTGACATTTCTTAAGACGACCTCGATTATAATTCAAATGGTTGTTGTATTTAGATTCGGTCACACCAAATGTGCCTGTGCGTTTTACGTTTTTGCTTTCTTTTTTGCGACAGCTCCTCAATGTAAATATGACGGCCGTCGGACCCCGACAGTGACGCTTCGCGGCAAACAGACCCGCCCCTACTGCTGGCAAGGAGTAATACCACTATCCAATCAGAAGCGAGTGCACTGGCCAATAAGAAGGAACCGGAGGCGGGTCTTGACTGATGTCTGTAGAACCCGGACAGCACGGTGGTGAAGCCAGTAAACAAATGTCACACCGACATCACAACCAGTGTTGGGAAAGTTGACTTTCTACCTGAAGTTCTCTTCACAAATGTTTTAAAATGAACGAGTTCAAGTTCATCGTTGATAATTACACATTTTGAACCAAAGTTCGTGGTTCCCAAAAATGAACTAATTTCGTTATTTTCTCCAATACTATGCTGCGAGCTATTATTTGTCGTGATTATTGACAGAGCCCATATAGAACCACAGACAGCAATTATTTTATCCATTTTAACGCTGAAACTTTATCTGATTAATCTTCATATCCACTTTTTGAATCCAGGTTTACAACAGCATTGAGGGGACAGCCCTCTGAATGCTGTCGTTTCCCTCATGCCTTGTTCAGTCCACACTGGTAGCAGCTGCAGCGTTCTGTCATCTATGGAGTATATTTTCATAAACATGAGGGAAAACGTGCTGCATGAATGGTCTTCAGAGTCCTTGGTATGAAAACAAAAACAAGACCGTAGTCCTTGAGGTGCAAATGTTTTTCCATTTCGATACTGTTCTGGCCTTCAAAAGCAGGCTTCAAATACTGCCCATGACTGTGTATCAATTCAGGGTCTGCATCCTCCGTCGGCTGGGTCCTCCGATGGACCCGCTGTCTTCGAGTTTTGCGCTCATCTTACATTTTCCCTCTTTGCTGCCACCTGCTGGAGCAATTGTCCCGAACGTTGTGTTGAGTATTTTATTGTTAGAAGTCAGTTGTTTTTTGGGAAAAATACAAATTCTAGCAGACTGATTATTGAAGTGTGGGGATTTTTTGTTTACATTGGTCAAAAATTCCAAATCCAGATTTGCAGCGTTTATTAGTTTGATAAATCAAAAAGTAGGGGATGAAAAGAGTCCCGGCACTCAGGTTTGATCTGCTGTGTTTCTCTCTGATGTTGGAAAGTTCAGTGTTACTACACTGGAGTGAGTGTAGAAAGGATGAGATGGGTAGTAAATGGAAGAACAGCTGAGAACTCTCTGCTTGCACAAAAGTGACAATACACTTAACGTCTATAAAGACCTATTATACTGTGTTATTTAACAAGTCATACCCAAGCCTGTGGACATTAAATCACAAAATTAAAAAACAGCATTATCCAAATATGCCGCCATTGCTCACACAGTGCCAGTGCGGTGAAAATGGTGTTTTTATATAAATGCATTGAGTCCCCAGCTGATATGCCACCAACATCCTCCACCAGTATCAGTTATTACACCTCGAGTCTCTTCACAAGTTGTCCCCACTGGGCTCAGACAAGCATTGTCCAGCAGGTGGACTGTACCCTCAAGCTGTTCAAAGAACTCTGGCTGGTCAGAGGAAGCTGAAGCACAGCTGATCTCTGCAGAGAAAGTCGGACCTCGTGTGTCAAAGGCACAATAGGCCTGGCGAGTAGCAGGTAAAATATCATTTCTGATGTCAGCAGGGACCATACATACCAGTCAGTTCTGTGATAAGTCAGGGTTGAAAAATTTCAGAACTGTTTTTGTTTAAAAGAAAAAAAAAAAAGAAGCTACATACATTTTTTATTGTAAAAGTCATTTTTCTGCACACCTTCAAATACTTTTATATACAGAAGCAAAATAGTTCAATTTTGCCAAATACAATATATATGACACACACACACACACACACACACACACACACACACACACACACACACACACACACACACACACACACACACACACACACACACACACACACACACACACACACACACACACACACACACACACACACACACACACACACACACACACACACACACACACACACACACACACACACACACACACACACACACACACACAAAGAATGATGAACAGAATCACAGTGTTGAACCTTTAAGTGCAAAAAACAAGACTTTGATCAGCTCTAACTACACAATCGGGAATGTACCTCTGCAGGCAGCTGCTAATAATAATAATATTAATATTGGCCAAGAAAAAGTTCCTTTTAAAAGTCTAACCAAAAGTTTTGAATCTCTGAACAACATTAAAAAAAAAAAAAAAAAAAAAACAGAAATTTTATTTTTAAAAAAAAGTCAAGATATTTTGAACGAATGAATAATGTAACTGTAAATCTTGGTATCTTACAAAGCTGCAAAACCATCAGGCCTGACCTTTGACCCTAAATAATGATTTTCCCACAGACCTCGGAAAGTGAGATTTCAGCTATGTGGCCTCGTGACGATCAAAGTCAGACCAGCGCTGCGCAGATAAAAGCTACTTCACATTTCTGCAACAATTACCTGCATTAGACCAAATCAAGTAAATCAAAAATTAAAATGGTGAATCTTTGACTTTGTGAGAGAGAGAGAAATCTCAGTGCTTCCTCCAAACCCCTCTGAAAACGGCGCCTGAACATCTGGACAGCGATGCAAACTGAGGAGCGTACAGCAAACACCACCTGCTATTCTAACATTAGCGCAATCCCCTCTTCTCCCACAAGAAAATTGTCCTAAATAAAATAAAAGCAACTTTAAAATATAAAATAAATGCAAGGGTTTCTTAGGAGCTACTGGAACCTTCTGTCCAAACTGCCGAGTGAGAAGCGTCCACTGGCCGTGGAGAGCGGACCGCCGTGTTGCTTGTCTACAGTGCTTGTGTCTCTGGGTGCAGCAACTGTTGCACTACCAAATCTATATTGATGATGGGACTGAAGTAAAGAGCCCAGTAGAAAAGGCAGTTGCACACAAACTGAGGCACAAAAGGCCACATGAGGGCGAAGGCAAAGCCCTGAGACATCATCTTCCACAGGTGGCTCCACATCATGTGCGGCAAAGACCTGAACAAAGGAAGACACCACGAGTGAGTGCGTGGGTGGACGACCAGGACAGAAAGCACAAGAAGCTGGAGAACATTCAATATCACTTCCTGTAGATGCCACCACACCAGCGTCCTACAGGCAGCAACATTTGGTCGGCTCGTTTTAAATCCGACATGTACACATTTATATTACTGAAATACAATATACACAAGCATGTTTGGACACATACTTCTACTTTCGTGGTTTTTCTTTCATTTTCATGGCTATCAACATTGTGGATTGTCACTCAAGGCATCAAAACTATGAATGAGCACATATGGAATATGAATTAAACCAAAAAGTGCGAAACAACTCAAACCAGTTTTATTATTCAGATGATCTTGAATAGCCACCTTTCATATGAAATATACAGTACTACCCAGAAAATGAGAATCTCCTGAGAAGGTTGTTGTATTTGCCCATGTGTGAACTCTTCTGAGCCAACAACCCAAGACAGACTTTTTAAAGGCTCAGGACCCTTTTGCAGGTGTTTTGGATTCTTTGGACTCTTTGAAGCTACAAAACTGAAGCTTTTCACAGGATTCTAACTTTCTGAGTTTGTGGGTTTGTGGTTTTAATGAGCTGAAAATCTTAATCAGCAAAGTTACAACAAGGAACTGCTTGAGATGTCAATCAGCGTGGAATGGCTCAATAAAATTTGTTGCTTTCATCTTTGATGTTAAATTGCCAAAATAAAACAACTTTTACTTGATACTCAAATTTTTCGGGTAGCACCTGTATGTAACATAAATAACATTTAGATATTTAACTTTTTTTGACACATTAATCCACATATCTCGGTCATAAATTTGATGTCTTCGGTGTGGATCTACAGTGTAGAAAAGCAGTCAAGACAAAGAAGAAACAGGTGTGTCCAAACTGTTGACTGGTGGTGTAGCTTTTGAACATACAATAATACAAACATTAGATTAAATGTCCACATAGGGACACACTGCAGCCTGGAACTGGATTTGTAGCGGCATTTGATGCTGACATATTTGAAATCAAACGTGATGCCTTATTCCCCCCCGGCCCCCCTAATTGTGAACTCTGGCTGTACCTGAAGGCAGCTGCTGACCAGAGTCTCCACAAGGCACAGCCCTCCAGCACAGACAGCAGCATGGTGTTCACGATGACAAAGCGAGACGTCCAGTAGTGAACAGACAGCCAGTCCCATGCAAACTCTGCTATCAGCTGGTAGGGCAGCAGGAGGTACTTGACTAGAAACTCTGCCCACTGCCCCCAACTGGGCTCCAACTGTAGAGAGGGCATAAGCACAGAAGTCATCACTCCGGGGCAGTTTTAAACAACAGCAACTCTTATTACGACGCCAAACAAAACACATTTCCACAACTTCAAGTCTTACTAAAGAATAGGCGTTACATTAAATAAAAAATAAAAAAAACATCTTTTTTTAACCCTTTAAGCGCCAGAATTCTTTCAAGAAAATATTCAATTTTGATATCCAGATTTCAAAAGGCTGTGACTTGAAATGGGTTAGAGATAAAGCCAGACTGTAATTGAGAAAAATCTTCAGTATGACCCAAACTTTGTGAAAGGAGTTTCTGTATTATGTCAGATGTCAGGGATCTGTATGTCTGTCTCCACAATACCCCACAGGTTCATCAAAATGTTTTGTCCACTTTTGATAATTTTCCACATATCTCAAACAGACCCAGCCATCATCACTGTAATTTACAGGGTGACCGCGAACATCCCCATTTTTTTCATTCCCGGGCCCTCCGTCAACTTTTACTTGATAGTCTAATTTTTCGGATAGTACCTGTATATACATTGTTCACCATCTTTCAACTCCTACCGACTTGTATTATACCACAGTAGAGGGTGCAGGTCTCACCTGTGAGTTCAGGAAGCTGCTCTCCACTGAGCCTCCAAGGTGTGTGACTGCAGGACAGCAGGTGTGGAGGAAGGGCAGGAAGGTTTCCGAGTAGTCAAACACGTATAGATAGAAAAGTGTCAGACGAGGGGCGCGCTTGAGTGCGTACAGCATGAACAGAGACTTCCCCGCATTGGCATCCTGGTGGAAAGTCATTAGACAAAGAGGGATTCTAGTTGATTAGCTGCGGATGGAGAAGAAAAAATACTCCCGATTCTCCAGAGTGAAATTCTATTGTCAAGACAGGTCCAGTAAAGACAAGTGTTTGAAACACAATGAATTCATAAACTCCTAGATTACCTTGACAAATTCTCAATGGTACAAAAACATCCAATCTCTAATAGAGTTTAATACTAATTACTTAAGCTGGAATAAAATGATTATTGTAAACATATTATATCAAAATCCTATCCAGTCTGAGCACCGTACCAAAATCTTATTCAGATTGTGTTCATTGTTGTGAGTAAAATGGCAATTCATGAAATAAATGAACCGCTATTAACTGCTGCATATACCCAATATTGTCCCTGCATGGCAGGCAAGATTTTGTCATTTCCTGTTTGAGAAGTTCCACTTCCTGCCATCCAGCAGGAGATACATGCTGTGTCTCAATTCAGGATCTGCACCCTTCAAACCGAGCGTCCTCCGTCTGAAGGAAGCGTTCTTCGAGGACCCGGCCTAGAAGGACGGACCAAACCCCGCCTCCCCGGTAACCACACGGGACGGCCTAGCCTTCGGCGTATTTCTTGGTTGCGTCACCGCGTTCCCTCCTGCTGGCCAACCCCGGAATTGACGTTTTCATAGCATCAAGCTAACCATTGGTTCGCCACATGTTCAAATAAATAAAAACCCTACGTTAAAAACTGAATATTTTATGTGAAATTTCAATACTTAAATTTAAACAAAGTGTTTTTGCCAGTAGATGGCGCTAATTTCAGCTGACTTCCCAGGATCCCAGGAGCAGCACGCAAAGCATCATGGGATACAGGACGTGAAGGACAGTAGCGGTGCAACCATGGAAATCGGCTAAAACGAGGCGCATTCCCAGTACGCATTTTGAACGCCCTATGGACTTTTGGGAATTGCAACGAGCTTTCACGCAGTGCTATGACGCAACTTCCTTTCAAAATGCGTACTTCAAGGATGCAGACCCTGAATTGAGACACAGCAACAGAGGAGCCACAGTTAGATTAAACAGACTGAGGAACTCTTAAGACCTCAGCCTATTCAAATGTCAAATAGACTGAGGTGTAAAAGAGGATACAACATCCTTGGAGGATGTTTTGCTTTGTATGGCACATTACATGTCTGATGTTTGAGTTATGGTTAGGTTTTATATGTTGCCATTTTGTGGCGATCTGTTTTGTGGGCATTTCTTGTAAGTTTGAGAAACAGGTGTCTCAGATGCAAGACACACCGTAGGAGGAATTCTGACAATAAAAAAAGTAACCAATCTATCAATCAAACTGTGAATTGCTTCCATGTGGTCCAAGCAGACACCTCCCTCCCCCCCCTCACCTTGTACTCCCAAAGGTTCTGCGGAGGTTTGACCCCCAGGGATCTGACCCGGTCCAGCTCAGCCAGGACTGCCCGCCGATGAGCCTGATTGTCAATGCTGTAAGGAGGTTTTAACAACTCTTCATCTCCCAGCATCAACAGAAGCCTGGGGCAAAGAGGGCAACACACACACGACAGGACCGTCAGCGAACATCTTGTATTCAGTTAATGACGCCAAGTCAAAACCTCCGCACAGAATATCATCCGAGAGCAAAACTCATGCAACACACTTAGAACAGAATGGCTTTCCATACACCCTATGTATTTAATGTCTGTTCTTTCATTCTCATGACTATTAAGATTGCACCGTCTCACTGAAGGCATCAAAACTCAATGGCAAATAACACACAAATGGTATATAAAGGCTGGCTTATCCCTGCCTTTGCACACCTGCCCCTGGTTTGTTGTACATAGATTGATTGGATTTTTTAAAATATTTTTATTGTATATCTTGTAACTACTGTATAGTTTATTTTTTATTCTTCTATTTTCACTTTTTGTATTGCTTTTTGACTGCTGCAACAGTCTAGTTTCCCAATTTGGGATCAATAAAGTTCAATCTAATCTAAAACTATGTACGAAGACACATGGAATTATGGAGGAAACGATAACTTTTCATTTAGAAATTCTTCCAAATAGCCACCTTTCATAAAAAAAGCGAATTTAGAGTTATTGAATGTGTTTTTCTTTGCTGCATTATGACAAATATCTTCGAAAGATGGCAAGATAAAATACTTTGCACGAGAAGGCGTGTCCAAACTTTTGCCTGGCAGTGCAGACGTCACCGTTGCTTTATTTACCTCCCGTTGACGTTTTCCTGCTGGAAGCGCTCTCGGTACAGCTGGGCCCACGGACCAATGCTGTCCAGCCAAGACACCACATCCTCAGGCGTCCAGCGAGTCACAGGCTTACTGATCAGTGGGTCGTGTTGCTCAGTGCCGCCGCTGCTCCAGTGATACACCAGGACCATTACCTGAAACCAAAAGTAAATCCATTTTATTTTAATAATTTACAAGATATTGGTTTTGCCAGCTGACGGTTTAGCAGTGATGAGGGCGAACCGAGCGCTGCGACGCCACATAATGTCACTCTCCTCCACTCCAGAGCTCTTTGTGGCTTGTTTGTCATAACAAGTCCTTCTACTTGACTTTACTTGAAGGTCCACTGGGAAATTTCCCCTTATCAAGAGTAAAGCAACAATGAATAAGAAAGACTGGCAATATTTATTCAAGCAAAATGATGGGACGGTATTTTTTTAAATCACAAAATTAAGCAACTAACTTAATCCTAATTACTATAAAACCCTTTTTTTTAATAGAATACATTACTTTGCTAATATACCACTGTTACAATATTGCATAATATTGATCAGTGGCTACATCAAGTTTTATAAACAGTGGAATGGAGAATTAAAAAAAAAAAAGTATATTCCTATATATTCCTTAGGGGGAAAAAAAACCTTATTGTGATGAGATCATTCTATAACAGAATTTATATGGGACCAAACTGTTAGCCACAGGATATCGATAGGACATGTTTTCACCCATCTCAGTGGGTCGGGGTTGCCAGGTTCTTTGTTACGAGGTGGATGTGGCTGAAACGTAGGAGTTTATTTCGCTCTCTGCTTCAAAGGCTGTCGGACTGAGGAAGGAATAAGGTGACGCCACTTTGGTTCAGCATTTTTCCACGGTGGTCAAAGTAGAAGGAAGACTAGTAACCTGATGTAGAGTAACATCCCGCTGCGGCAACCCTGACAGTACAATTGTTGTTGTTGTCGCTGGTTAGGTTGACAAAAGCAGAGGAACGTCAGGTTCGACCTCTAATCAGTCATGTTAACAAAAGTGAGGATTACGTCCATTTATTCCATTCACCAGCTTGATGCCTTGCTGGACATGCCGTCTGTCCTATTATTGCTATTGAGTGTGACATCTACTGACAGGAAAGTATAAATGCGGTTCCACCACATCATCACCTAGAAGTACAGAAATTATTAATCAAAAAAGAGCAAATTCTTATTTTTTCAAATCCAGAAATCTCTTAACCTAAATTTAAAGGGGGTAAGAAATAAATAAACTAGGATTTGTCACACGGTGTCAAGGTCACAAGTGTGCACACGCTTCAAAATCATGCCCACATGGCAAAACACACAGCGACATTGCTCCTCGGTGCCACATGGACAAAACAAACATGGCCCGTCTACATGACTTCATCGACTAACCTTTCCTCCAATTTAAAATAGCATCCAAGCAAAGGAGCGTTTCAGCACATCATGGAGTAAAACAAAAAAAATCAAAACGATATATACAGAATTTTGTGGGACAAAGCACAACATGCACGTCCATTTTTAAACTAAATATTACAACAAATAATGCAGTAAAGATAAAAGTTAAGTGAACTGCTGCCACCTCAAACTTACAGCCACACATGAGAGTGCTGTTAGAACTCCAGAGAAGAAGAATCCTGCTCCTTTATGCTGCGTTTTCTTCGATCTTCCCAAGTTGTCGCCATACCTAAAAAAATAAATAAAAAAAGTTCTGATGTTACTCGGATGCTAATCATCGGGTTTTTTTCGGTGCGTTCAACATCATCACGTAAATTAGCGCGTTGATGCAAGTCTGGCTTTCCCACTGCAAGCCGATCGCAGCTGAGCCGATTAAAGCCCATTTTAACCCGGGTCGCTTGCCGGGAGTTGCTGAGACAGATTGTTCGCGAGTTGAAACAGGCTTTTTGGCCAGTGGGAAATGGGCTAAAGAGTAAAGCAATGTTATTGGCGGGTACTGCTTAACGACGACACCATAGCATTCGCTTAGGGAACGGTTACAATGATTTCCAATCCGTTGCACTACCTCTGGAAAGCCAGAAGACTCCGGCAGATTTTGGGGCTGGCTTGGATCTCTGCTTTCCTCCGCTGAACAGGAACACTGAACAGCTTGTCAGTTGCATCCCTTGGAACACAGCATTGAAAGGAAATGTAGCTCATTAAAGGTTCAGAGTTTCTTTTTAGGTTAGGTCTCATGCGGTCATAACATCAAACATTACTTTATGACGCATCCAGCTCGTGAAAAACATACCTCAACAATATGTTGACTTTAGGAAAGCCTTCCCATTTCTCGCGGCACTCGGGGCACTCATTCTTGTAGGAAGATTCCCACCACAGCGCCAGACAGTGGCGGCAAAAGTTATGGCCGCACGTCAGGGTGGTCGGATTCACCAAGATGTCGTAACAGCAGTGACAAGAGAATTCCTGCTTTGAGAGCCTTGTGGTGGAAGCCCTCGACACTTCAGATTGTTGAGGGGGATTGTCCATCAATTCTCCCAGGTCATCATCTGAAGAATTCCCATCCATCTGCAACATGGCTTAGTCAGAACAAGAACAAGATTATGAGAGAGGAACAGGAGGAAAGGACAAAAATCCCAGTGTTGACATTTCAAAAAGAATATCTGAGCTACTCAGAGGGACATATTTAATTCCACTTAAAATGTATGTTTTGCTTTCAAGCTGATTACAGATACAGCACAGTAGTCACAGTCCACGTAGAGTTAGTCTGTTTTTTGCTGTCTGCACAGAGGTATTATAACCATGTTATTATCCTCCATTTGTAGGAATATTTTTGTTTCCCAGTTTTAAACAAAAACATTTTTACATTTTTTTTTAAACTTTGTTTATTCTAAGTCTAAATCCAAAATATGGTGATGTATTCCCAAAACAAACACACTGAAATGCTCAAAAGCAATAAATTCTGCAATCTATCAAGCTGCTTCAGCAAATTGTTTGCATTGGATAATTGTATTTACCATTCAACCAAATTCAGTGATATACATGCAAGAAGTGAGCCATCTACACAGCAAGAAGCTGAACATGATGTTACTGAAAATACCCAACACATTATAGTTAAATGAATCAGAATCAGCTTTATTGACCAGGTTTGTACAGGCCAAACAAGGAATTTGACTCTGGCTTTTTTCTCTATTCTACTACTTAGGTTAAAAAACAAACTAAAACAACTACAGAATAAGTAAAAAGTAAGGGTAAACAAGTAAACAATGTGCAACCAGAAGTATAAATAAGCTATACAGTGTGCAACTTGGTGGAGTAAAATAAGAATCTATATATAAGTCTACATAGTATATATAAATAAAAAAATATATATAGATATGCAAGTATTCATTAAATGTGCACATAGGCCTAAAGAATACCTAAATATAAAAATATATTCAAGTCTGTTTAATATAAAAAATATATATATACAAGTCTACATTTGTATACCCTGTGACATTAAAATAAAATAAAGAAACATAAAAGAAAAAAGGTCGAGTGGAAATGTTCAGTGTAATGCAGTACGCACCGTTGTAATGTAATGTAACAGTAGTGCAGTGTGAGAGTGGAAGGATGGTTAATGCACAGTAATTGCTCTGAGTCTGTATAGTAACGATGATTATTGAGACAACTGCAGTTACTATATGGTGATGCTGCTTTTTCAAAATTCCAAAAGGTCTTGCTTGCACTGCGGTTGACCCTGAAGCCAGAAATAAAAGCAAGCCATACGTGCTAAAGCACACATGGAATTAATACTAATAATTATACTACCTACACCAAGTATCACTTGTAACAAAACCAAAAACAAAACAAAAACCAAAAACAAAACAAAAACCAAAAACAGAGGTATTGGTACAGAGATGTTGCTGTCGCATTGACATCAGCACAACGTAAAGAGCCGAATGCCAACTAGCATCCCACGAAGAAAAGCCAGGAGAGTCATTTCAATAGAACTTTGATTTGAACTGTAAGGATTCTACGTTAAGTGACACTGTGATGTTTTGTTTTTTTTTTGACCGGTGAAAGAACGCAAAGTTGACAGCACGGTAACACCGGAGTCACGTACCCACGCAGAACGTTAGCCATACTCACTAACTAGTTAGCTCGTTAGTTCACCTCGTCGTGTCCACCGACAACAAACACCGACGGGTTTCACAACACCAGCCCGACACTTTGCCGGTATTATGACGGTCGAAACGCACCGTTGTTCGCTTTGGCAGAAAAGACGGAAGACGTCGCTTTGCTACGCGGAAGATGCTACACGACGGATGCTACACGAACGCTGAGAAAACAGTAGCATAGCGGCGACAAGTCATAGCGCATTGAGGGGGGGGAGAGTTTACCTCAGTCTCGGAGGAAGTCTTTGACGGGCAACCGGTCGGGAAATGACATAACTATGGACTTTGATCCCAACGCCTGTTCGCTGTAATTTAGCTGCATTAAAAAGGTGTAAATGGAGCCGTGCAGCGTTTGAGCTGGAGCTGCCGCCAGTCAGTCACCGTGGCTTCGAAGCACTGCGAGGAGGAATCCTCTCTGCACACACGCCCACACGCACGTCAGCCTGTCATACGGGTGCCAGACACGTTCGTTCGTTCGTTCGTTATTCATCTCGTCATTATTTGGGCAAAATTTCACATTCACAAATCTAAGTTCACACATAGAAAATCTTCTTTTATTGCTTTTCACAGTGAGGTCAAGCAGTGCATCGACTCAATTAAGTTTTCTCTTCATCAAAAGGTAACAAAAACCCGTGAATATTTGTAAACATTTCTGGCATTTTCTCGTAAACGTTTATCCCCCTGCCTGCCAAGTTATGCGATGTTGTGATTCTTCAGTTTTATGTTTAAGACCTACATTTTTGCAAACGTTGCACATTACAATACTTTTGTATTGAAGATTTACATTTCCGTAAACTTTGCGAATGATAAAGTTGTTGTTGTTGTTGTTGTTTTAAAAACGTTCGCTGTTGTGGTTTTATGTTATGTCTTAATAAGACAGTCTTATTGTCTGACTTAGTCCGGACCGTGGGTCTCTACGGTTACGTCATTAAATAACACACACGGAGGCGGGACTGTGACTACAGGCATCTTTAGTCGCAGGTCAACTTCACAACAATCCACGAAGAGTAATCGCTCACCGCACACCTGCAATGCTGCAGTCAAAACAGTCGAGCACCGAGTAATCGATTAGCTACACCACATTCGTACTCGCCATCTCGTCATTGACCAGCCAAACACTCACCCATTCAGTGATGAATGGTGTCTCCGCAGCCGGAGCAGGGGCAGGGGCAGAGGTAGCGGCGGAGCGTGGCGGAACACTGAGGTGTCGCGCTCGGCTCGGCCCGTCAGCCGCTTGAGCCGTGGCTTTTAAAAACGGCCAAAGTTCAAAGTTCAGATGTGACCCAATCACTCCCTTTTAGTGGGCGGAGTTTGGGGGTGGCTACCTGAGTTTGGGGCCAAACTGTGTATATGTATGTATATGACAGTTTTGTTAAATTTGTGTTTGTACTACAGTGACACTTGTGACAGTCGCCCATGTTCTAGAAAAACATGCTGAGGAATGTTGATTAAATAAAGGAACATCTAAAAAACAAGAAAAGTAATTCTATGATGGCCTATTAAGTACTCTGTGTTGGTGAGTCCCAGACTTTGCCTTTTATTTTAATCAAAACCTGAATGGTAAAATCTCACGGAATTTGACTTTGTGATAGTCAGGGCCACTCTGAATGAGAATGCATTGGAAATACCTTTGTCAAGTGATCCAGACGAGACTTTTTTTTTTTTTTTTATCAAAGTGTTTTCTGTTATATACTGAAGTTTGAAGAACATTTGGTAAATTGCAAAAATAAAAAATAAATAAATAAATAAATAAATCTGCTAAAGCAATAGCTGGCAAGTTGAGCAGGTGTGATAGTTGGTGCTGATTGTCTTGAGAGTGGGTGTGGTGTGGTGATGCCTTCAAGGATAAACGGATAATTTGGAGTGGGCCTGTTAGCAAACCATGACAGTGTGTCAACATTTAGACCATGCTTAGTGTGTTTGTTTTGTTGTTGTTGTTGTTTTGTTTTTATTTTATTTATTTTTTTACAGTGTACAGTATGTGGCCTATGGTGCCATCGCTCAATTCTCCATTAATATACATTTATGATGACCCCCAAAAAAAAGAGAGACCACCAGAGGATCACAAGAGCAGCCTCACTGTACAGCGCCTGGGTGGAGGAGCAGGGCTTTGTATGAGAATGTAGAAAGACTTTGTCCAGTGGAGGGCAGTGATATGCCAAGTCGCGTCTAAACTGTCGGAGAGGCAGAAGAAGAACTACTGCTAAAATAAATAAATAAATAAAATTAAAAAAAAATCCAAGAAGAAGTGGAGACGTTCCAGACAGACACACTGGAAGCTGGAGTTGTTGTCCGCCACTCGTCATCAGAATACTGCAACAATTGGCAAGATTCAGCATCCGCCCTCGCGCTTCTTATGACATCCCATCCATACAGCCGCGGCGCATTATGATCGAGGTACCGTCATGGAGTTATCGAACAACACGACCCGCTGTTATTACACGACTAGCTGTCAATATCTGCACCTTTGCTCATACGCGAACAGTTTGCGGTCCACTAGTCAACCGTTCCGTTGTCTGGTGTGCAGATAAGTACGTTCACTCCTCGCGCTGAGCCCTTCAAACATGTTGGCATTCGTTCCGTGGACGTTCACCTGCGTTCAACATCACCTGGCATTTGCATTCGCTTTAGCTTTGTGGCTAGCCGCCTAGCTTGTGACGTTTCCCATTCCTTTACATTCACTTGGGGGCAAAGAATTTATCCGGGGTGGTGATGATGATGATGATGATGATGATGATGATGATGTGGTGTTGAACTCATGACTCTTGAGACGAATGGCGAACCATGTAGACTTAAGACTTTACACCGAAGAAAGTGATTTAAAAATGGCTCGTTTCACTTCGTAAATGCTAATGTTTGTTTTCAGAAGATAAAATTGATTGAAACCATCGGCGTCTTCTGAGTGCACGCAAGGCAGGTTTTCAACACGGGGTTGTTCAAAGTGCTTTAAACGTTAAAACGACAAACATAACAAAACAGGCATAAAATACAATACAATAAAATGGGGCCAGGGGAGGCAATAGAATTTAGTATAGCAAATAAGCAGAATTTGAACCTACGCGTGCGCTACAGTGAAGCGTCATGTTTTCAGCCCTGATTCAAAGGCTCTGACAGTTTGAGCAGACGTCAAATCTTCAGCAAGTTTGTTCCACAGATGAGGAGCATAATTTACTGAATGCTGCCTCACCTTGCTTGCTTCCTCTTTGCACACAAAACAGACCGATTCCAGATGACCTCAGGGGCCTGGATGCTTTGCAAGGAACTTGTAGGTCAAGCATACATTTTGATCCAAGACCATTCAGTGCTGTGTAGACCAGCAATAAGATTTTAAAATCTATCCTTTGACTCACAGGAAGCCAGTGTTGACTTCTGCAATTCAACTTAAAAGGTGAATTTGACATATTATATAAACAAATAATATGCAGATCAATATATTTCAAGTTTTTATTTCTTTGGATTTTACTGATCAGGGCTTGCAGCTGAAATTTTTTCCTGCTCACTGTATATCTCTATACCAACCAAGACGTGGTTGTGTGTGAAAATCCCAGTAGTAGTTTACTGATCAGCAGTCAGTAAAACAGTCAGACCAGCCCATCTGCTGCCAAAATATTCAAAGTCACTTCAACTGAAAACTTTTGTTGCCCATTCCGATGCTCCATTTGAACTTCAGCAAGTTGTCTTCACCACCACGACTGACTGATGAGCCATTTGTTCAAACTGGCAGATGCACATTGTATACCATACCTCTGTTGCATCATTCCGCACCTGTATTTGTATTTCCTTACAATCTCGCACTTGTTTTATTAGTGGACGCGTGAAAATGTTTCTTGCGTTTTGCTGCAGGTATCAAATACTTGGAGTTCCTGACTGTGCAACAGGTTTCTTGAGTCTACATGTGCATCACTCTCTCACTCACCCACCCACGCACTCGCTCTCTCTCAACTAGGATCCTGGACTCCAAGACCCATTGTCACTGAATTTTACCGAAGACTACGAGGGCCAGAATTTAATCCCCGATTCCAAAAAAACAGCAGCAAGCCCAGATTCTAGAAGTGAGACGCCAGAGATCCACGTTATCATCAAAGAAGAAGAGGAGGGCTGGACTGTGAGTGACAACAGTGAGTGGATGTCCTTCACGCCACCAAAATCCAGCCAATGTCTTTGCAAAGTGCTGTTGGATCGTGACTTTTTATGTTGTTTTTTTTTCTTTTTCTTTTTCACGTTGAACACAGATGAAAGCTTCAGCTCAGGAGCAAAAGAAGACACGCGCGCCTGTCATCCACTCGTCAAAGTCGATGGGAAGGAGGGCGTGGTTCTGTATGAAGGACGGGGAAATGAGCGAGTGTACTTGGAGGAGTCGGAAAGCTCTTCTTCCAGAGAGGGCGAGCAGAGAAGGCGGCTCGCGGACTCCGACGACAGAACCTTCCGTCCGGGGATTGTGACGACTCACCGGCGCATCAGGAAAGCAAAGAGCTCCGGTCGCAAAAGGAAAATGAAATCCCTTCAGCAGTCCCATGTAGCAGAGGAGTTGCTCGCTAAAGACAGAACTCTGAGCCTTCAACAAAGCACATCTTCACAGGCTGAACAATGGGAGACTGCAGGATCGTCCATCTGCCAAACAGTGAGTAGAAATATCATTTTACAGTAATAATAATAAGTAGAAGAATAATGAATGATATAATGAATAATAATGAATGATTATGGGCAATATGTAAAACTTTTACCAATATAACAGTTATAAATCAAGCCAAATTTTACACACTGGACCTTCGATAGGCAGCAGTAGTCATACTGAAGAAAAAAAAAGTCGTTGTTAATGGCTTTTTTTCTTCGTACCTGTCGAGCTCTCTGACACATTTCTATGTACGTAGGATTCTCCCAACCTCCCTCCTTCACTCGGCTCCAAGATGTCATCCGCAAACTTTGGGGACCAGTCGCTGTGTCTGGATGCCAGTGTGGAGGCAGAGGGCCCAGATGAGGAACAAGATGAGGAAATTGGTGGTTTAATCAACTCAGATGGAGAAGTGGTTGATTGGGATGCCAGTGAGTAAATCACACCGTCTCATCGAGTCTGTTGCCATGACTTCTTTTACTCGTTAAGGTCCTTACACACCCGGAGCGTGTTTTTTAAAACCTATTGAAGTCAATGGCACCGTTTCACAACACACCGGCAGATATTTTTTCGCTCCTGTGTCGAATTATTCACAGGCGAAACGGCGAATCCTGGACTTCTGACCAATCAAAAGTGATGTTGGAGGGTCGATGACGTCACATCAACACGTCGGCAATGCTCTCTCCCTCGGCAAAACGCGCAGCCAGTTAACGCGGCACCCCTCCAAATGTCCGACAGAAATTCTGAAGTAGTGGCCAAATTTCACTGGGTCAAATTTAAGCTCCTGGATGGTCGTGTGGAACTCACCCATCTGCTCCTATGTCCTTTTTATTTTTCCTTTTTATTTTTCTAAGCCGTGGTGTAGAAAGCGGGAAAACAAAACTTCTCGGTCACCCAAAAAAAAAATCACATCTTTTATTCTTTGGTTTAAATCTGTTCCGAAAAGCTTTCTAAATGATAAAAACATCCAAAGGAAAACGAAAAAATTAATTTATAGCAACAGGAACTTAAATAACGTGGCCAAAAGACGCTTTATTACCGCCGCTTCTTCTTCATCTTCCGCCTGCGCCGCCACGTATTCACCTGACCTGTACATCCACCTGACGCACACAACACGCCCTCTCAAGACACAAAAAACAAATAATAATGATATAGTATAATTTTAGCAATACAATAAGCACAAAACTCATGTCCACCACAAACTAAGGTGGTTGGCATACGAAAGCCATTCATTTAACGGCTGCAACACCTCTGCAAGGACAATACTGGGTGAAGCCAAAGACTTGTATTCTTTTTTTTCTTTTTTTGATTCAACCATCACCAGGACGTCATCACTTGAGGATGCAGTCCACTCCATTGTTTCTCCTTCGGCGCCACAGAAAGAGCCCCAAACTTCATTCACTTAGCCAATTTCAGACGCATTTTCGCGTCGCGCTTGGTGTGTATAGAAAAAAAAAATCGCTGGCGCTTTTTCGCGTCGCTTTTTCGCGTCGCTTTTT
This sequence comes from Thamnaconus septentrionalis, assembly GCA_009823395.1. NCBI lineage: Eukaryota > Metazoa > Chordata > Actinopteri > Tetraodontiformes > Monacanthidae > Thamnaconus > Thamnaconus septentrionalis. Next base: position 31,637,642 of record CM020501.1, on the reverse strand, counting down.
CGCGTCGCTTTGCCTTTTGCCCGGTGTGTACGGACCTTTAGACTCCTTCTCCAAGTTCTATTCACACAAATGCAAAATATTTTCGGAAAAGTGTAAAAGAAAAAAAAAAAAGAAAAAAAATGTACATGTGACTTGTTATTTCTGTGATGTGTCTATAAACACTTACTTTGATTTTTACAGAAGATAGTCCTGAGCAAGACTTCCAGCACAAGGTATTGTATTTTCTTACATGGGTGCTTATTCCGTCCTTTCACCTTTATTAGCACCACTTATACAAACTCTGGCATGACACAAATGAAAATCAGCCCAAGCAAACTTGACAAAAGCAGCACTCCGCACTGCTGCTTTTGCAGTTCAGCAAAGTCTCAGTGGGATTGGATGAAATGTTAACGGCGAGCGTTTGTCGGCCATCTCCACGTCTCTTTTCTCTCCGTGGAGTTTTTTCCCTCTGGCGCTCCCACAGAAGGCGGCGTGTGAAATGGATTATTTCATTTGCAGCTTGTGGTTAAAAAAAACAAAAAACCTCGCCAACGACTTTCTGAGCCTCTGATATTGATTTGATTTGATTTATTTATTTTGAACATGAAGGAAAATGAGAAAATAAAAGGGATACAAAACCAAAACATACGAAAGAAAAGTTAAAAAAAAATAAAAAAATAAAAAATAGGATAAGTAAGCAAACACCAGTGAAATATACATTAAAATAATGTTATTCATGTCCGAAACATTATTTTAATGTATATTTCACTGGTGTTTGCTTACTTTTTTAACTTTTCTTTCCTATGTTTTGGTTTTGTATCCCTTTTATTTTCTCATTTTCCTTCATGTTCGAAGTAAATAAATAAATAAATCAAATCAAATCAATATCAGAGGCTCAGAAAGTCGTTGGTGAGGTTTTGTTTTTTTTTAACCACAAGCTGCAAATGAAATAATCCATTTCACCGCCGCCTTCTGTGGGAGCGTCAAAGGGAAAAAACTCCACGGAGAGAAAAGAGACGTCTGATATTCCCTCCTGGAATGTTTCCACAGGATGTTTTCCCGCCCAAGTGTCAATTACACGCACCGAATCGGAGAGACGGCAGTCCAACGCTCATCATGGAGGTTGTGGAAGATGACGACGACAGACCAGAAGAGGAGGAGAATAACAGAGTGGTAACAGTGGCAGCTGCTTCATCCTTAAATTGCGGTAACGACGAGTACAAAAAAAATAATAATGGATTTCTCCAGGATGTTGAGGGTAGCCACAACTTGGTCCTGATGTCCTTTTGTACCTCATGTTTGCTTTTTTTAAGGAAAGAGACGCAGCAGAAAGAAAAAAGTTCCAGAAACAACCGTGACGTTAGAAGAGCCTGAACCAGAGAATCCAACTGCTCTTCCTGGTGAGTCAGGGGAAAATAAAGCGTAAAAGTTTGATCATATCAGGCAATGCTTTTCACATTGTAGTCTGGAGTGAGTAGTTTATGAGTGATCTGATCTGCTTTCTGCCTCAGTCAAAAGACGGAGCAAAAGAAAGATTGTAGAAGCTTTGGTGTTACGCAGTGAGAAGTTGCTGACAGAAGAAGAAGAAGGTGAGTTGTTCAGCAGCGATGTTCAAACACAGGAGTTTGAACTTTTGTTAATAGTGATGCTCTCTCTCTCTCTCTCTCTCTCCCTCTTTTAAATATACTTCAGCACCAAGGCGCACCCGAAGAAAGATAAAACTCTCAACCATTGTGCAATCACAGGAATTCAACTCGAAACCTTTGCGTAATATTCCTGGTAAGACATCATAAAAAATAAACCATCAGGTTTTGGTCATTTTTTTAAAAAAAAAATGTATTTAAAAAAAAAAAAAATCAATGCACGTGTTTTTTTAAAATATATATAATAAATGAATAGTTGAGCTCAGTCAACTGTTGCTGAACCTTTTTCTTTTGTCTTTTTTTTAACCCTTAATTAGCAAAGCGTCCATACCGAAGACGAAAAGGCACCAAACTACCTGCTGAACATTCTGAAGAAAACACAGCTGCTTCTGCTGGTGAGAGCAAAACCATATCATTAAGAGTCCTATCCAGGTCTGAGTTGATATCTGTAATGATGTGCTTTCATTGTTAGTGCAACTCAAACACTGAATATTGCCTTTGTCTCGAGCACTGAAAGCACTGACGCACCTGCGTGACCATTCCCACAAGGATGCTCGTGGGAATTTCAGCAATTATTGTTGAAACAACTGTCATTTTTTTGATTTTGTGACATCATAATATGATTATTCAAACATTTTATTTCAGTGCTGTGAAAAATATTTTCTCCCTTTCTGATTTTTTTTTTTTTTTTTTAAATGCTTGTAATGCAGGTCGTTAAACAATATTTCAATCAAAGTCAGATATCTAAGTCCTAGACCAGAAGTGTCAAGTTTTAAATACACAGTGGGCCAAAATATAAATATTGCAAAAAGTGTTCACAACCCTGTCTCGTCTAAAACCACCTCGAGAGGCTGTGCAGCCTGCAGGTGGTGCTGTTTGAGACAGCAACAAGTTTCATTTTATTGCCTGCAGGGGGCAGCATCGTGTTCAGGTTTTCTGGGATGGTCTGCGATCGCCTGTTGTCGATGCAGAGAGCCGTCTGGTGGTGCTTAGAGTTTCAATTCAACTCAATGAGCACTAAGCCCATTGAAAAATATCGTAATTTAATACGTTTTCAAGATTTATTGCCAACATATAACTTGTTGGTTGGCTTGCTTTTCTACTTCCCTCTGTAACCGGCTTGCGATGTCCTCTCACTTTTTCTGCCCTCCGCTCAGGGAAAAAGCGTCCTGGCAGAAAAATGCTTTGCGTTCCGTTGGAAATCCCACCTGAACTCCTGAAGAAGCCCAAAGAGAAGATTGAATATCACTGCTCGGTGTGCGGAAAAGAGTTCCCGCACGCCTACAAACTGGAGCGGCACCAGCTGATCCACACGGGAGAGAAACCCTACTGCTGCTCCGTCTGCGGCCGCGGCTTCAACCAGAAGGGAAATCTGAAGACGCATTACAAAGTCCACTTTGGTGAGATTGCAACACCCGTTTTCCTTCCTTCCGCTTTCACTACTTTTTAATGTATGTATCTGATCAATGATTTTTCTTTACTGGAAGAATGTTGTTAAATTGCACAACTTTTTATGATGTTGGAAACAACTTTATCATATTATTTCACTGAAAAACAAAAATAATCAACAGTTGAGGAGTGAAAAGATGCATCAAGCCATCCTCTGGATATATACACACTGTTGCAATCACTTTGCCTCAGGCCTCAGAATACTCTCCAATAGATTAGGCTGTTGTGCTGCAAACAGTGAGGCTGCCATAATAATAAAGATGATTATAATGATCCATTTTACTCAAAGGTGCCTTTCTAAACACCCAAGGTCACCAAACAGGAGCAAATAGCAACAGTACATAGAAAACAGACCAAGGCAAAGACGTTGTGTGTGAAAAGCTCATCTTTGATTCATGAGTTATAAAAATTTGACCATTTGTCCTATTTTTTTTATTTTTTATTTTTCTTTCATGTTCGAAATAAATAAATAAATTAAAATGAAATCAAAATTTGCATTATGCAAATTTCGGTAGGAACTATAGTTCCTAGAATGAAATGTATTGAAAGGTATTTTGTTTTATTTTTCCAATTTTTAAATTGAATGTTTGAGTGGCAGGCAGTTAAAGTGGAACTTGAACATCAGAAAGAGAAACACTTGTGAGGAACGTTCAGTATGTTTTGGTTTATTTTTTGTGATTTTAAGTTAACTGAAGTGAACAAAAGAAGGAATATGAAACTGAAGTGGCATCGAAACCCTGCAAAAGTCCAAACAACCTCTCTGTGTTCAAGGTGGGAAGGACGCGGTGGAATTTGACGATCTGAATCCAATACAGTCGGAATTCTGCGAATACTTGAAGTCTCTGCCGGGAGAATCCAAGATCAGATCCTCCCTCCACTGCCTGGAATGCGGCAAAAAATGCGAGAGTCAGTCGGCGCTCCAAGCTCACCACATCACCACTCACGCCGGGTCGGCGGCGGCGGAACCGGAGGCGGAACCGGCGGCCGAGCGCGGCTCGACGCAGCTGCTCTTCTGCCGCCGCTGCAACATCCAGTTCAGCGCCAAAGAGAAGCTGCAGGAACACATGAAGTCGCACGTGAAGGAGAAGCGCTACCCGTGTCCCGACTGCGGCAAGAGGTTCATCAACGAGAGCTACATCCAGGTCCACCAGCGCATCCACACGGGCGAGAAGCCCTTCCTGTGCTCGCAGTGCGGCCGGGCCTTCCACACCGCCTCCTCCCTCAAACTGCACGAGATGCAGCACTCGGGCGAGCGGCCCTTCGCCTGCTCCCTCTGCGGGAAGACCTTCCGCATCAACTCCTACCTGACGGCCCACTACCAGACGCACATCAAGGACCGGCCCTTCATCTGCAACGTGTGCGGCAAAGGCTACTCGCGAGCCGAGGAGCTGAAGGTGCACCACCGCCTGCACACGGGAGAGAGACCCTACGAGTGCGCCGAGTGCGGCAAGAGCTTCATCTACCGCCAGGGCCTGCGGCAGCACCAGCGCACGCACGAGGGCCGGCGCATCGGACCCACCAGGCAGCTGGGCCGACCCAAGCAGGAGGTCCGGCCCGACGTCTGACTCGCGCCTCCCCTCAGGCTGGATTTGAATGCACCACCAGTCAAGAGTTTGGACACAACTTCTCATGCAATGTTTTTATTATTATTTTTTTTTAATCTTTACAACTTTCTACACTGCAGATAGATACTGAAGACATAAAAATATATGAACAAGACATACAGGTACTACCCGAAAAATTTGAATATCAAGTAAAAGTTGTTTTATTTTGGCAATTTAACATAAAAGATGAAAGCAACACATTTTATTGAGCCATTACACGCAAATTGACATCTCAAGCAGTTCCTTGTTGTAACTTTGCTGATTAAGATTTTCAGCTTATTAAAACCACAAACTCAGAAAATTATTATAAAATTTGAGGTTTTTTTTAAAGTTGTAAGACCTGATCTGCAAAATCCAAAGAAATAAAAACTTGAAATATATTGATTTGCATATTATTCCTTTATATAATATGTCAAATTCACCTTTTAAGTTGAATTGCAGAAATCCAACAACCTTTTCAGGATATTCTAATTTTCTGGGTAGTACCTGTATGTGCTATAAGACAGAGGTCCCCAACCACCGGTCATTTGGTGCCGGGCCGGACAGAAAGAATAATTAACTTCCGTTAAATGAATCCCGTTTCATTCATTGTCTGAGTCTGAACAATTTTATTTTGAAAAATGACCGGATTCTCTCCGTTACGTCCATCTAACGCTCAACTCTAGACGCATGTCAAGGCGCTCGTCTCGGTCACCTGATACCGTGAAAATGTTGTCTCACATTAAACCGGCCGTGGTGCTAAAAAGGTTGGGGACCGCTGCTATAAGACATAACAAAGAAAAACCCGTTCAATAACTCTAAATATGCTTTTTATGAAAGGCGGCTATTTGGAAGAATTTCAATATAAAACGTGTTTGAGTTATTTGACACTTTTATTGCAATGTCAACGACGTCGTGAGAATGAAAGAAAAGACATTGAATTCAAAGGTTGAGTCCAAACTTTTGACTGCTAGTGTAGATTGAAAAAGTAATTAGCACTTTCTTCCCACTCTTCTTCCTCCTCTATTAGCCCTTATGTACAGACAAAATGATCATCGCTGTTTTGACGCCACCTGCTGCACAGTTAGTACAGTCAAGTAAAGCTTCCTGGGTTCCGTGCACCTTTTGTAGCCATTGTTCAGTGTTTCCTCTCCTCGATAGTAGCCCATCTGCCTTTGTGCCTTTGTATCCTGCATGCCAAATACTAATATGTGATGTTTAAAAAAAAAAAAAAAGTATGCGCAATATCCTTGTTACCTTGTTATTGTTTGAGGTCCATGTCGATGGAATACAGGCGTTTTTCAGAGAAATGTCTGGCTTATTCTACACTAGAATTCAGCCCTTTCTAAGAAAAAAAAAAAACCTTCTCTCTGCAGTCTGTCTTTGATTTCAACCAATTCAAAAATAATACCAAACATTCTCCAATTATTCCAAACTGTGACTGAAACGACGTCCTCTTCCCTTGTTTCCCCAAATAACTGTGTTGGAAATCAATTCTCTACAAATGGAAATGGGTAAAGCAGTGATGAACACATTGTTATATGAATGTGTGCATGGATGAACGAGAGGACTTAGCAAAGTGCTTTGGGCCTGGTGCAGAAAAAAGCGCCATATAAGTGCAGTTCATATTTTTTCTCTATAATTCAATGCCATTATAAGTAACTCATGCATAGAAAAATATCGTGAATTTCTTTTATTTTGCTTTATTTTTAGTGTTAAATAGTAATAATGTAAAATAATTACATCCTTAATTATTAGGAACATTGCTGAATTTTATTTGTATGTCCGCAGGGAAACAATTCAACTCTTGGAAGAAAAGCAGCAGAGGCTGGCTCAATTTGTGGCAGTCTCTCAAGAAAAGTGTATTAGTAACAGGACTTTTATATTGATCCTAAAACACAAGCGGAAATTTTATAACAGGACTTTTATTTTTGATCTAAGACAACCGGAAGTTCCGACACGACTCTTAGTCGCCAGCAGCTAAAGCTAGAAAGGTTATCATCACAAGCTTATCAAGCACGTTGAAGTCATTATTTGCAGTTCATTGGCAGAAATCTGACACACAGCCTAAACACGTGTAGCATAAAAATGAAAGGGACGTAGAATGGTAGTCAAATAATTTCAATAAACTTATGTCGAGCGTCTTCTTTTTACCTGGGGGAGAATAGAAACCTTATGCTGAGGTTGGTCAAAACTACCTATTGTCTGCTTTGAACGGCAGCTAGCTGCGGAGACAACTTATGCGGGAGTGGCGATACATTTACAACAGTGATAATCATATGGTCGGACTTACTAATGTTGCTGCTGATTCGCAGGTGTAGCTTTAGGGGGCTAATTGTTAGCTGATGGCTAAGTTCGGCGGCTAGCTGGCTAATAACACTCCTTGAAGGCTGAAGTGCTCGTTGACCGAGTTGATGGTCACCGCCGGTCGGCACCGCGTCACCACTCCGGCATCCCATTCAGAGGTCAAATGCTGTCGTCCGGGGACGCACGACCGCCTGCTCGTTCCTGATGAGATGGAAATCAGGACGCGATAAATGCCAACAGGTTAGTCGCTCGGCTTGAAAGTGACTCAAACGATTCATTGGGATGTGCAAACAGATGCAGCCAGAGACAAGTCCTGCTGAGCTAATGCCACTGAGCTAACAAGGCTAATCATCGTAACTGTGTCTGATACTTTACAACACTTTCGTTTTTTCCCTTTTTTTTTTTTTTTTTTTTTTTTTATGAATGAACGTAAAGAGCGCAACAACCAGTGCGCGTGCCTTACAATTGCCTCACCAAGCAGAGCGAATGCGTGCACATTTGCTTTGCAGACAGTCCAGGTGGGGCGCTCCTCGGGCCCAGACAGGTTATTGAAGCCCCCCATCACAACAACAAAGCAGCTGCTCCGCTGTTGTGAGGCTGTCTGATCTCAGCGAGCATGACGACGAATGAATCCGTGCGCTTTTCAAGCTGATTAGCGGATGCAGGAGCTCAACCGAGCCTCACAGTGGCCACGTTAAAAGACTGATTGCAGTTCAGTGTGGCTGAATTGGCTGCTCTACATGCAGTGACACGATTTTGCAAAGCAACATTTGCACATTTTCTTGGAAATTGAAGTGGATGTCATAACCACACATGTGAAACTATTGACCTAACTGCTATTCCTGTTTGTTTGTTTGTTTTTGTCTGCAAAAGTGGTGTATTTGAGAGATGGACTGTGATAACCCAGAGGACTTTGCACCAGTACTCATCCTGACAGAGGAAGAGCAGCAAGGCATCGGAGGACTGATCAACTCTGACGGAGAAGAAGTCAATCTCACGGATCTCAGTGAGCAATTGAGAGGATAGCAAACGTGCACTATGGTTGTTGTCTGGGTGATAGCAGGAGAGTAAAACTTAATCGGGACATGTTTTTTGTCTGGGTGGTGAATTCCTGATTTTCCAGATAGAACCTAAATCGCTCGGTAAAGATCACACTGTAGTCTGTATGTGTTGGGATGGTATCATATGGTCACATATTATCTGTTTTGCCAATGTTAAAGGATCTGTCGTTAAAATGTGTAAATTCCCAACCGTATTTATACCCATATTGTGTCATGACGCAGTAAAGAAAAACACGTTCAATAGCTCTAAATATGCTTTTCATGAAAGGAGGCTGTTTGGAAGAAGTTCAATCTAAAACGTGTTTGAATTATTTTCCTTTCCTCCATAATTCCATGTGTGTTCATACGTAGTTTTGGTGCCTTCAGTGAGAAACTGCACTTTCAATAGTCGTGAGAATGAAAGAAAAGTCATTCAGTTCATCGGCTGAGTCCAAACTGTTGACTGGCTGGTGTGCATGCACATGGAGAAAACCAATGACTGTCTGTTGCTCTCGGGTATTTAAAGCTCTTCGACATGGTTCCTGTGTCTGAGTGTCTTCCTCTATGTGTAGGGGAGAAGGCCACCCCAGGCATTCTACCTGCTGCTGCTGCTGCTGCTGCTGCTGCTGCTGCTGCTGCTGCTGCTGCTGCTGCTCCCACAGAGACTTTTGACCAGCGCGAGAATGAAAAACCGCCGCTGCCTCATCACAGCTGCTCGGTGTGCGGCAAAGACTTCCCCTACGCCTCCAAACTCCAGCGCCACCTGCGCACGCACTCCGGCGAGAGGCCCTTCCCCTGCTCCGTCTGCGAGAAGAGATTCCCCGAGAAAGGGCTGCTGATGATCCACCAGAGGGTCCACACGGGGGAGAAACCCTTCCCCTGCACCTTCTGCGAGAAGAGGTTCGCCAGCCAGGGGGAGCTGCGGCTGCACCGCCGCACGCACACCGGCGAGAGGCCCTACCGCTGCTCCATCTGCCTCAAGACCTTCTCCCGCCACTGGCACCTGAAGACCCACCTGGACGCCATGCACTCGGAGGTGGTGGCCGGCTTCACCCGCAAGAAGTTCCCGTGCCAGGACTGCGACAAGAGCTGCAACTCGGCGGCCGAGCTGCGCGACCACCAGAGGACGCACACGGGCGAGCGGCCGTACCAGTGCTCCTTCTGCGACAAGAGGTTCGCCCTGTCGGGCACGCTGGTGAGGCACGAGCGGCTGCACACCGGCATCACGCCGTACCACTGCGCCGACTGCGGCAAGACGTTTGCGCAGCAGTGGACGCTGACCACGCACATGCGCACGCACACGGGCGAGAAGCCGTACAGCTGCGCGCAGTGCGCCAAGTCCTTCGTGGCGCCCGGCGAGCTGCGCAGGCACACCAGGATCCACACGGGGGAGAAGCCGTACACCTGCGCCGGCTGCGGGAGGCACTTCTCGCTGGCCGGGACGCTGAGGAACCACAGGAGGTCGTGCACGGCGACCGGCGAGCGGTCGTCGCGCCGGCAGAGCGGCGGCTGCAGCGCCCAGGTGGAGATTCACTGCAGTTTGTTGGCTTTTGTGCGCCACTGGTTGCTTCGTTTTGTGATGCCAAAGTGTTTTCCTGCAGGTTGCCCCCAGTCCCGCTGTGCCCGCTGTGCCCGCTGGTGGGAAGCGTTTCTCCCCAGAAAGTCCTGCGCAGAGTCAAGACGGAGGCGGGGAGGCGGAAAACCGACTGGAGCAAATTGCCTCCACGTCGCTTGTGAACGTGATCGTGAAGGAGGAGGACGAGGAGGAGCCTTTGTGTGGTGAGAAAGGAGCTTTCATTGATTTTTTTTTTTTTTAATTTATTTTGAATAGAATTGAAAAGCCTTCATTAATCCTACTATGGGGAAATTTGCATAATTACAGCAGCAAAACATGCAAAGAAAATTTTATATTAATTAAAAAGAAATAAAAATGAAATATTTATATATTTACATGTTATGAACTGTAGTGTTGTAGTACTGCAGATTGCTCTTGGGTGCCAGATCACTTTTTAAGGGTCTCGGTCTCGGACTGGGCGGACTGGCGGTTTTTGATCCAGACCAGTGGAGACTCAGCCAACATTGTAATAACACGATAATAACAGAAAAGAATCCAGCTGCTGCCTTGTTACGCTCTGTTGGTGACACCCAGAGTGACACCCTGCCCTCTTATTCTGAGTGAGTTTTTTTTTTTTTTTCAGCTTTAACAGCATTTATAAAGCTGTTGTTTTTTTTTTTTAAATGGTTCAAAATAGTTGACAAAACAGCAAAATATTCAAGAAAGTGATTCAAAGACACCTTGCTGAAAAGAGATGTTGCTGTTCCATTTAGAAGCAAACTGGAATTTAAAAAAGATTTGTTGTTATTTTTCTTTGATATATAAAGTCTTGGTCTGGTCTCCATCTCGATGCTCTCTAGTCTTGAGGGTCTAGAAGGTCTTGGTCTTGGTCGGTGCCGTCTGGACTACTGGATTATTTACAGTTATCTACATAATGTCTGATATTATCAAGTGTTTTATCGCACCTTGATGAAAAGTAAAGAGGTTAAGAAGATGAATTTGCCGAGTGCAGTTGTACAGTTGATGGCTGCAGGCAGGAATGACCTGCAGGGGGCGCTCCTTCTTGCACTGAGGCTGCAGCAGCCTGGAGCTGAAGGAGCTGCTCAGGCTCTCCACAGGGTGGCTCCAGCCAGGAGGGTCGGGAGGCGTCGTTCCATGATGGATGTCAGCTTGGCCAACGTCCTTCTGTCTGCAGCGCCACCTCCTCATACGGACGGTTGTGCTTTCTTTTGATTGACAGTTGAGGGAAGAGGTGACCACACGTGTGAGAGTGAGGAGCAGAGAGCAGAGGAAAGCCAACGAGCAGCGGCAGAGAGAGAGCTTGGATGTGAAGATTACGATCAAAGAGGAGGAGGAGGAGCCCATCAAAAGTAAGAAGTGTGATGTCATTGCATATAACTGGACTGGATGCCATCAGTATTGACAGAGACGTCCGTGTTTTAATGGGCAGTGAGGACTGTGCACCTCTCTCACTCTCTGTGTTTGTCTCTCACTCACAGACAGGAAGGATGGTGTGTTGCCTCTGGATGTAGACTTGTATGTGCTGTCCCGATGATAAGTCATAATGTGCATAGAATGGAATAGAATAGAATGCCTTCATTAATCCCACTTTGGGGAAATTTGCATACCGACAGCAACAATATAGTGCAAATAGAAGGAAAATGATTGTAATTAAAAATACATTTATAGAGTAAAAAAGGGAAAAACAAGATATTTACATCTTACGAACAGTTGGATTATTTTGCATCAGCGTTTTTTAAACCGAGCCACGGCACATGGACAAAATCCCATGGCACACCACCACCCAAAATATTTTAAAATGACACTTTTTTAGCCTAATAGTGACAATATAGTCTCTTCATTTGTTGGAACTCACCCAGTGTGCAACCTGCTCAGATGCACTGAAAGCTGAAAATAGTCTGACGTTCTAATATTCTAATCTTTCTGGGTAGTACTGTATGTAAATCTGGCTCGCCGAACGCATTCTGCACTGTACAGGAGACACTGCACGTAGGAGATTGATTGACAATGGTGTAGTAAAGTACAGTCCTTTAGCTAATCAGGACGCCGAACACAATGCGCGTTCATACTGTACGCTGTAAAAGAAAAAAAAAAAAAAAAAAGCTTGCAAAATTACACTAAAAAAATCTGCGAAACAACGAGGCCGCGAAAGGTGAACTGCGTTATAATGAGGGACCACTGTATACAGTCCACTCAAATCAATCTGTGTCCAACAAACAACTACATGAGTCATATTGTGCAGAGGCGGCGGTCCGCAAGGTTTTCTTTTTTTGAAATGATCTTTTTATTTAGAAAGGCAAATTTTCATTGCATACATTCAGTACAGACTTAGTCGGTCAAAAATATATAGAAAAACAATTGCGTAATGTTCAGAAGAATTTGTCCATTTTGCCTTTCTGGTTTTTGTTTTTTCCCGGACTATCACTTGTTTTTGTTGAAAACAATAACGATAAGAAAACATAACGGGGAGCGCACCACCTCAGAACATCCAAGTATCACAAAAGAAAGGAGGATATATAAAACAAAACAAAAGCACGTTCGTATGAAATCAGATGGAATTGGTTTGACGTACTCGGTCCATTTGGACCAGATCCTATAGAACTTTTCTTTTTCAACCTTGAGAGAATAGGATATCTTTTCCATAACATAAATATCATATACAATGTCAATCCAGTCATCAATGGTGGGCGGTTCCACTTTCAACCATTTCCTCCTGACAGATTTCTTTCTGGCTGCCAATAATATAGTCAGTAGTTTTTTGTCTTTGGTGTTGCATGTTTCAGACTAGATGTTACCCAAATACAAATTTTCACAATTAAAAGGGCAAGTTTACATTAAATACATTTTTTATATCTTTATGGATCTCCACCCAGTAGCTTCTTATTGTCTTGCAGTCCCAAAAACATGAAAAATGGTTGGCTTATCCGCAAGGTTTTTTCTAAAGGTTTTTCTGTCCGCTGTGTTGAAAGAGGGTTCCGATCAGGCCACCAGCAGCGACAAGGAGACGACGGACCAGAGCGACCCGGGCGACAAACCCACAAAGAGCTCGTACTGCTGCGGACTCTGCGGGCGAGACTGCCACAAGATGTCGGCGCTTCAGATCCACATGAGGATCCACTCGGGAGAGAAGCCCTACCAGTGCTCCCTGTGCGGCAAGCAGTTCACCCAGAAAGGTCAACTCAAAGGTCACCAGAAGGTGCACACGGGCGAGAAGCCCTTCTCCTGCCCGGACTGCGGCAAGAGCTTCGCCCACTCGGGCGCCATGAACCGACACCGGCTGACCCACACGGGCGAGCGGCCCTACCACTGCTCGCTGTGCGACCGCAGCTTCAACCAGTCGGGCCGGCTGAGAGAGCACGAGAAGATCCACCTGGGCGAGAAGTACGACTGCCCCGAGTGCGACAAGAGCTTCACGCGGGCCTCCAGCCTGAAGAACCACGTCAGGCTGCACACGGGCGAGAGGCCGTACCGCTGCGACGTGTGTGGGCGGGGCTTCAGCCGCTCGCAGAGCCTGCGGCTGCACAGACGCAAACACCAGCAGCAGTTTGGCAGCCTGGAGGAGGAGGAGGAGGAGGCGCCGCCGCCGCCGCGCTGGAGGAGGCGCACAGCGACCAGCTGTCCACGAGCGACAACGACTCGCCCATTAACATGTGCATCACTGACAAAAATAACTTATAACGTATTTATATGACGCAGTCGTGTGACGGCGATGCTCGTGGTTTGGGGCCATTGGAGACTTAAAAAAAAAAAGCAAAGGACTACCTCTGAGAATCCACTGACCTTTAACCTTCATATGGTGGTTGACATTAATAACTGAAACATGTTGTAGGAAGGATTGAACAGCCCCGAAACAGCTGGAGTCAAATAATAAACGGGCAGCTGATGTTCTAGAACCTTATTTCTGGAAGAAAAAAAAAAAAAAAAATCAAGAAATTTTATTTTGTAAAATCTGGTGGACGCTTTGGTGAGAACCCAGTGGTTGCACTTTTCTTTTTGTTTTGTTTTTTTTGACAGCAGCATCAAAAATAACCCACGCAGAGATTCTCCGGCATCGACGCCGACATCGACGCCGACTCATCCACGACGCACAACTTCATCTTCTCCACGCCCACTTTCATCCTTCCAGCAAATCACACACAGAGAGGAATTCAAACAACTCAGTCAACAACATTTTTGTCCCTCCCCAGTCTGTATTGTCTGTTATCAACTCATCTAGCACTGCTTTGGAATGTATTTAACGGTCAAATCATGAAACATGGACCAAGCATGTGAGACATGTACAAAGGCCAAGCACCTTCTGAGAGGAGGTGTCGTCTTCTGATGCTGGAACACAAAGGGCAATGATGTATGGCCGCCGGTCCGACTCACTGTTGCCTCGTCTAATGGAAACCTGATACTTAATAAAAATGTACTGAATGAGTCTCAGGCTATTGCATGGGACATTGACTGTAAGTTTGTGTCCACCGGTCCCCTGCTACACAACCGGCTCACAACCACCTCTGGTGGCAGAGTGGCTGCTGCTCACTGCCCCCTCACTGGATGGAGGGCTCACATTTGGAGGAGGAGTTTCACATCCTTGTGACAAATCTGTGGGATTTGAACCTGAAACTTTAACGTGTAGAGGATTTGTGGCCACTGAAGATTCTATTATGTTACCGAAAAGGTCTCAAAGATTACGTTATATCTCAAAAAGTCAGTCAGCCGTTTCTTTTAGATCTAGTTGTTGACTGTTTTGATATAAATTATAAATAAATCACTAATTTGCTTTAGGACAGCGTTTCTCAACTGGTGGGTAGCGATGCAAAAGTGGGTCAAGACTATATAAATATATATATTATATATATATATATATATATATATATATATATATATATATATATATATATATATATATATATATATATATATATATATATATATACATATATATATATATATATATATATATATATATATATATATATATATATATATATATATATATATATATATATATATATATATATATATTGATATACATATATATATATATATATATATATATATATATATATATACTTGGACACATCATCAGTGATGAACCCGGGGTCATGGGGTGTTTCGGGTCTTTGGTCATCAAACACCCTACCCAGCCGGGGTATATATATATATATATATATATATATGTACCCGAAAATATGTATCAATATATATATATATATTTGGCAATTTAACATAAAAGATGAAAGCAACAAATTTTATTGAGCCATTACGCGCAAATTGACATCTCAAGCAGTTCCTTGTTGTAACTTTGCTGATTAAGATTTTCAGCTTCTTAAAACCACAAACTCAGAAAATTAGAATCCTGTGAAAAGCTTCAGTTTTGTAGCTGCAAAGAGTCCAAAGAATCCAAAACACCTGCAAAAGGGTCCTGAGCCTTTAAAAGGTCTGTCTTGGGTTGTTGGCTCAGAAGAGTTCACACATGGGCAAATACAACAACCTTCTCAGGAGATTCTCATTTTCTGGGTAGTACTGTATATATAGAAAGAGAGAGAGAGAATGTTGGAACTTTATGTTACAGGACACACAATTCAATTCAATAATGTCAATAATTTACTTGCTAAACATGATCGAAAGGTGGCTAGCGTGTTTATTTTGAACAAACGCAGTATGTTGTTAAAAAGCAAAAGTGGGCGTTCCTGCCCGTATGGGGCCCAATCATAATTCAGTTTTGAATCACCTGACCGAGTTACTGGTAACGCCCCCCAGTGGGCGTGTGTGGCGTTGGGGCAGCTAAACAGCAGTCTGATAATTGTTAACATTTCAGCAGGCACATGGGATGACATCTGACGAGGAGTGGAGGCATAAGACCCGGTAAGGAGCTCCGTCTGTCAGTCGTATCACCCTTTCTGTAAACTACTTTAAAAGTCTTGTCCGCTGTGCAGAGTTAGCCTGTTAGCAGTTAGCACATCCATGCTTGTGAACTTTGCACGCAGAACTGTGTACAGCTGTGTCTTCCACTTTGACGCCTGGCTGACTCACATGTGAACTGGGTTAATTAGGTAAAACAAGACCGAGCTGGTCTGACTGACCTGATTCACCCTCCAGCCGGGTTTTTACTACGACTCGGTGTGTCGAAGCTACAGTTAGCTCGCTAGCACCAGTCAGCAGTAGTCACCTTTTTGATCTCCACTAACTGTAGAGAAACAAGTTAACGTCTTAAGCGACGAGGGCACATTGTAACGGGACACAGTGTACTCTGATCGTCGTAAGGTGTAAACAGTTCAAGTCCTCCTTGTTTTTGTTGAGTTGAAATCGCGCGGATAATGATTGTCACGCTTTCTACGCACTCACACGATAACAGCGTTTATCTATGGAACCGTTCTTGAGTTATTGAACAAACGCAAACATTTGGTTAACCAACCTAACATCTGAATAGCACACAGGCCGCCTTGACATTATTTCATTTTATGGCTAGAATTGTCAATAAAATGTGCAATAAGTGTTTCAGCCCCCCCCCATCATAACCTCAACTTTCAGGACCTGCTAGCTACTCTGCTGTAGCCAATTCCTAAAGATAGGTTTAAAAAAAAAAAAAGAGAGAGACCCCCCCCCAAGTTTATAATGTTATAGGAACTCTGAAATGACACGAAATCTAACTTTTAACTATTTTACATATGCACAAAAAAAAAACCCGTTGGAAATAATTGGCTTTAATCTGTCAGTTGTTCGTAACTCAAGATCAAGTCCTTAAAACATGTGCCTACTTTTATGTTAGTTTGACATCAGCATTAACTTCCAACTAGGTTGTCTTTTCTCGTACACCTGCAAACACTTTAAAAAAAGAGCCTCTCATTTGCATCAACATTGTTTCTTTCGCACACTTTGGCAACCCTGACGAGGAAATAAGACTTTCCACTGAGCTTTGCTGTCTTTCTATCTCCCCTCCAGTGTTTCGTGGCTGACTCGACCAACACTTTTCAAAGGATGGTTTCATACAAGCGCCTGAACCCAGAAGATGTTACATTTTCCAGTGGACTTTTGCCCAAGGAGTCTTCACAGCTCCACGAGGATCTTCCAGTGAGAAACAAATATTAAAATGATAAATAAATATCCGTTCTTTGTTTATTGTTGCAGTACTCCAGATTGGTCTCAGTCTCCAGACCACTTTTTAAGGGTCTTGTCTCAGACTCTGAGGCATCTTATCTCGGTCTTGGACTGGGCGAACTGGTTTTTTTTAATCCAGACCAGTGGAGACTCAGTCAACACTGTAATGACGCAATAATAACCGAAAAGAACCCAGCTGCTGCCTTGTTACGCTCTGTTGGTGACACCCAGAGTGACACCTTTATTCCTAGTTCACTTTTTTTTTTTTTTTTTTATTTTATGAAACAAAGTTGTCTTTTTTTTAATGGTTCAAAATAGTTGACAAAGCAGCAAAATGTTCAGGAAAATGATGAGAAGACGCCTTTGCTGAAAAGAAATGCTGCTGTTCCATTTAGAAGCAAACTGGAATAATATAATTATTATATAACTAATATAATTTTTGTTTGACTTGTGAGCATTTTTGTTTGACAACCTTTATTTTAAGCACATACTCGGATGTGTGCGTGCGTGTGTGGTGCCATATGGACAGTTGTATATCTTGTGTTTTTCAGGGCTCAGAGGAATCACAGTCCAGCTTGCCTCCCAGAAAGCAGCCGTCCTCTTTTAGCACAAGCCTCCTGGTCATCGGCTGCCTGTTGTTGCTCCTCTGTGGGTTCTGGCTGCTGAGCACCATCATCTGGCTTCACGGACCCTCCGGCCAACAGTCGCACAGACATCCGCCCCCAGCGCACAATGCGTCCCGGCGAGAGGCCTGCGCTTCAATCCCGCAGGACTGGCGCTTTGACTGCTACCCTGAGAGAGGAGTGGTGGTCACCCGAGAGCTGTGCCAGGCCAGGAACTGCTGCTTCATTCCCGCCTCGTCCAATTCCTCCTCGGCAGGCAGAGGGGTCCCCTGGTGTTTCTACCCCCCAGATTTCCCCTCCTATTCACTGGTGTGGTTGAACGACACGGCGCTGGGAAAGCGAGGTAAACTGGTGAGGGAGGTGAAGACCTACTATCCTGCAGACATCCTCACCCTCGACGTCGAGCTGCGCTATGAGACTGAGACGCGGCTACGAGTCAGGGTGAGTTCTGGGTTCTGCTGTGGTCACAGTTGACTATGAAAAACATCAATGATTTATTTATTTTTTTTCTGTGTGTCCAACTTAACATAGTGATGCAACCATCATGTTAATGGCAGAAAAAATGTTTTTCAATAGTTTAACTGTACAACTAACACTGTTGAAAAAGCATCCGTAAGAAAAAGTTTTACCATACAAAATTTGGTGAAATTATTATACGACTAAAGATATAGATAAACACGATAGCATTAGTCTCTATCTACATCAACATAAAGATAAAATTTAAGTTACAGTGATCCAGAACACTTTAGTGTATATAAGGAACATTTTCCCCTCCTTTCAAATGACAACATTAAATATTAAATTCAATTAAATTCAATTAAATTTAATTAAAATAATAATAATAATGCTTTTTATTTATAAAGCGCTTTTACAGGAGCTCAAAGTCACTTTACAGGTAAAAATAACAATATAAAACAACTCGAGAGATTAAGATAAATAAATAAATAAATAAATAAACGATTATAATAGATGTAACAAGAATAAAATCAGTTAAAAACAGACAGGGTTGAGAGGTGCAAATATTAAATATTAATTAAAGTGCAGGTTTCAATAAAACCTAAAAATGTTTTGTTTTCTTACCATGTCAGCTGCACTCATGGTTGGCTTGTGATGTTGTCAAGGAACTGTGGTTTTGTTTGTGGTGTGTTTCTGTTAATAAAAATAAAGTTTAAAAAAAAAATGCTAAAACTTTGACTTTACTTTCCAAGAAGTAAGTCTCCTTGCGACCCTTTGTGAGGTGAATGAATACCATCACATTCTATTAAACTGCGTGCCGCCACAACCCTCGGTGATGCGGCTGCTAATTTGTTAATGTCTATTTCATTCTAGATCACTGATCCTTCGACGCCCCGATTCGAAGTGCCCATCTCTGTCCCCACTGTCGGCAAGAAGTCAGAAAGTCCAGATTTTGCTGTTGAGTTTTCAGAGGAGCCCTTTGGTGTCGTTGTGAAGAGGAAGTCGACAGAAACCGTGCTGTAAGTTGAGTTTAAATACTGACTTTTATGTACAGAAGGACTGAAATTTCAAAAATATAAAATGAAACTATTTGAAAGTGGAATACTACTAAGTACTTGGAACTTAAATGTTAAAATCTACAAATTAAAAAATTGAAGAGAATCAACGTCCCTTTCTTGATTATCTCAATTGTTCTGTTTTTGCGTAAGAAAACGCAGACACGTCATTGAGTTTGAGTAATAATAAAGTTTAGAGTAAAGTTTAATCTTGTTTTTTTTTTTTCCTATATTGTCCTTCAAGAAATTCACTGCAGCTAATGAACTCTTGCATTTCCAACGGCCACTATGTAGCCGACTTTCAGCAGGAGATTCATTGGTTAAACAAGAAATGTGTTAATTTCTTCTTCTTCTTGACGTTTATACCCAGCTGTGGGTATAAAACACCCATTTTACTGCCGCACATTTTCAAGGTTGTGTACAATATCCAAAATGTTTGAATTATTTAACTGTACTGTATGTAAAATCACTGTTGAGAATCGTTGGTCCTCTTTGCTTTGCGGTTGCAGACTGAACACGACGGTGGCGCCGCTCTTCTACGCCGATCAGTTTCTGCAGATGTCCACCTCTCTGTCCACCGGCTTCATCTACGGCCTGGCAGAGCACCGCACCGCCTTCCTGCAGGACGTCCACTGGAACACACTCAGCATGTGGGCCAGAGATGAACCTCCGACTGTAAGGGAAAACCTCTTTTCTATTGTTTTGTTTTACAACTTAAAATACAGATTGTACCTGAAAAATGAGAATATCAAGTAAAAGTTGTTTTATTTTGGCAATTTAACATCAAAGATGAAAGCAACAAATTTTATTGAGCCATTCCACGCAAATTGACATCTCAAGCAGTTCCTTGTTGTAACTTTGATGATTAAGATTTTCAGCTTATTAAAACCACAAACCTACAAACTCAGAAAATTATTCTAAAATTTGAGGGTTTCTTTTTAAGTTGCAAGACCTGATCAGCAAAATCCACAGAAATAAAAACTTGAAATATATTGATTTGCATATTATTCCTTTATATAATATGTCAAATTCACCTTTTAAGTTGAATTGCAGAAATACAACAACGTTTCAGGATATTCTAATTTTCTGGGTAGTACCTGTACTACTCCGACTACTACTACTACTACTACTACTACTACTACTACTAATAATAATAATAATCTGAAGAATATAATTTGGATAATGTTAATGAGGGAGAAATGTTGAACCATATTGCCGCTCTGTGAGCAGAAGGGAGTCAATTTCACCAAGGTTTCATTAAGTGGAGACGAGGCTTTCTGCTCACATGAATGTTCTCTGAACTACCCGACACTGAAGGGTCCTTTTGTGCATGAAGGTGAAAAAAAGAGAGAACCCTCATCTTTTGCCTTCTTCTCTGCATAATGCAGGAGAATACCAACCTCTATGGAACCCATCCGTTCTACTTGGCCATGGAGGAAGGAGGAACCGCACACGGCTTCTTTCTGCTGAACAGCAATGCAATGGGTGAGTGTGTGAGCCGTGCATGCGCCACTCCTTCCAGTTTCACTGTGTGCACATGATAAATTACAGAAGTGGTCAGTTGCAACAGTCTAAATGGATAAAAGAGAATCATGAGAATCACGGTAAATTATTATTTTTTTTCTTTTTTATTTATTTGTTTATTTTTAGTTTTTAGTTTTTAGGTTTTTTTTTCCGTCTATGTCTTCCTTTTTTTTAAAAAAAAAAACTGTGATATGGATCTCTTGGGTCTGAAATAAAGAAATACAGTACTACCCAGAAAATGAGAATCTCCTGAGAAGGTTGTTGTATTTGCCCATGTGTGAACTCTTCTGAGCCAACAACCCAAGACAGACTTTTTAAAGGCTCAGGACCCTTTTGCAGGTGTTTTGGATTCTTTGGACTCTTTGCAGCTACAAAACTGAAGCTTTTCACAGGATTCTAATGTTCTGAGTTTGTGGGTTTGTGGTTTTAAAAAGCTGAAAATCTTAATCAGCAAAGTTACAACAAGGAACTGCTTGAGATGTCAATTTGCTTTCATCTTTTATGTTAAATTGCCAAAATAAAACAACTTTTACCTGATATTCTAATTTTTCGGGTCGTACTGTATATGACCATCAATAAGCAGTAAGTATTTATTGTATCAGTGTAAATGTAGCAGCACCGCTGCATCACAGCAGGAGGGTTGGCAGTGTTACAATGCCCACTTTCAATCAGAAAATGAACGGAGGCGTCCCTCCCCGCAGTGCTTGGGGTCACGACCTTCACAGACAGTAGAGGTCAATCATAACCTAAAATAGGCTTTGAAAACAGTATATTGGTTCACATAGTTGGAACTGCTTTGTGACCAGTATGAGAAATAAGCTGAATGTTTATATTGAATTGAAATCTTGGAACATATTTTTACACCACAGTCAATAAAGTTCAGGATGGAGGCTTTTACAAAGCCATCCTGATTCACAGCCTACTACTCTACGCAGCTAATACGCAGTTGTTGTGCAAGTTACATTCAAAACAACTCAGAAATACAGGACAGACCCAGATCCTGTATCCATTCCAAACAGGACCAACCATTTCCTGGTCAAATACGGGACAGTTGTGTATTTTAAGGGACGGTTGGCAACTCTAGTTGTGGGTTTGATTTGCACTGCTGCCTTTCTGTATGGAGTCTGCGTGTTCTCCCTGCTCCAACCTAGACCTGAGGTCTGACTCCGGACCTGAGGTCTGACTCTAGACCTGAGGTCTGACTTCAGACCTGAGGTCTGACTCTAGACCTGAGGTCTGACTCCAGACCTCCACAAAGATGCACGTCAGCTTCAGTGGTAACTCTGAAACCCCAGCGTTGGGGGAGTTTGGGATGTTTATTTGTTTCTTTGTGTTGCATCTGCAAATCAAGTGGCTGGCGTTAAACCTGTGGTCTGCTTTCCTGCACCCTACCTAAATGTTTAATATGTAAATATCTTGCTTTTTATCTTGCTTTTTTTTCTGTACATACTTACAAATATTTTATTTTTGTCTATATCTTCAGTTAATATAATTCTTGACCTTTTGCACTGTAGCCAATTTCTTTTTTGTTGTTGCTGTAATTATGCAAATTTGCCCATCGTGGAATCAATAAAGGTCTTCTTCTTCTTCTTCTTCTTCTTCTTCTTCTTCTTCTTCTTCTTCCTGTCGATGTGTCAGTGGTTAGTGTCAGGCATTGAGAAAAAAAAAAATCCTTGATGTAAAAGTGTGTATTTCTGTCTGTCTTTCCTCAGAGGTGGCGCTGCAGCCGGCTCCGGCCCTCACCTGGCGCACCATTGGTGGAATTCTTGACTTCTACGTTTTCACCGGACCAGATCCTGCGTCTGTGATTGGCCAGTATGTCGAGGTCATAGGTCAGTTTGCCATCTCCTAGCGTTCCAGCTGCATAAATAGGTCACGTGATGGTGATTTAATTATTATGTTCCTGTTCCTCTTTGATGACTGCTTTAGTTTCTGCTCATTTCAAACCAGCGTTTCTCATGAAGATATACAAGTTTGCTCACTATTCTGGTGTATTGATATACTGGCATACCAATTTATTGTGTGTGTGTGTGTATATAGTAGTATTATTTATATGTCAATTTTATGGACATAACTTGTAAAACAATCCAACTGTCCACATGATGTGATTATCTGGTTTTTGCTTTCTTACTCTGTGAATATTTTTTTTATCTTTCTTTCTTTTCAATTCATATAATTTTCCTTCCTTTTCACTATATTGTTGCTGTTATAATGCAAATATCCCCAATGTGGGATATTTGCATTTTTGATCATTTGCCTTTATTAATTTGCCAATAAAGGCTTCTATTCTGTTCTTTTCTGTGCTATGCTATGCTATGCTATTCTATTCTATGAAGATGAACGAGGTTGCTTGTCCGTGTGTTCCCAGGACGCCCAGCCATGCCCATCTACTGGGCTTTCGGCTACCATCTCTGTCGCTGGGGCTACAAAACCAGCAATTCTACTTGGGAGCTTCTGCAGAACATGAGGAATTCTGGGATACCGCAGGTAATGTTTCCAAAAAAAAAAAAAAAAAACCCAAACCAAAGCAAAGCTGTAATGTGGTGCTGATTGGAGTGTTTTTTTTTAAAGAAGTGCCGGTGGGTTTTGTTTTGGAACAGGACGTCCAGTGGAACGACCTGGACTACATGGAGCGCTACCTGGACTTCACCCTGGGCTCAGACTTTGCCACGCTGCCTGACATGATCAAGGACATGCACGCCCATGACCAGCGCTACGTCATGATTGTGGTACAGCCACCTTCCTCTCTGCTCTGCCTGTTGTTGCTCCCTCAGTATGTGTGTGTGTGAGACACCAGTGGTCGCGTGTGCACGTGCAGGATCCTGGAATTAGCAGCACGCAACCAGAGGGCTCGTACTGGCCTTATGACGAAGGGCTGAGGAGGGACGTCTTCATCAAAGACGCTGATGGAGAGACGCTGATTGGAAAGGTGAGACTCCACACTCACTCTCAACCCACACATTGGCTGTGTCTCAATTCAGGGTCTGCATCCTTGGAAGGAAGCGTCCTCTGCCTGAAGGAAGCGTCCTCCCAAGGACCCGTCCTAGAAGGACCAACCCAAACCCCGCCTCCCCGGTAACCACACGGGACGGTCTAGCCTTCGGCGTATTTCCTGGTTGCGTCACCGCCGTTCCCTCCTGCTGGCCAACCCCGGAAGTGACGTTTTTATAGCATCAAGCTAACCATTGGTTCGCCATCTAACCATGGCGTTGGATGTTCAAATAAGTAAAAACCCTACGTTAAAAACGGAATATTTGATGTGAAACTTCAATACTTAAATTTATACATCGTGTCTTTGCCAGTAGATGGCGCTAATTTCAACTGACTTCCCAGGATCCCAGGATGCTTTGCAGCAGCACGCAAAGCATCCTGGGATACAGGAGGAGGTGAAGGATAGAAGCAGTGCGGCCTTGGAATCGGCTAACAGTAGTCGAACTTTTGGGAATTGGTACGAGCCTTCGCGCAGTGCTGTGACGCAACTGGCCTTCAAATGCAGCCTTGGAAGGATGCAGACCCTGAAATGAGCCACAGCCATTCATATCTCAATTGTTGCAGATTGCAAAATGAAAAAAAAACAAAGTGTGTGTGTTTGTTTTTTTCTTCATGTTTTTCACGTTTCATGCGTCAATTGTATTATGTACGTTCCTCATAAAAAAAGATGTGGATATTTGAGCTTTGCATAAAGTGTATTGGAAACATAGAGAGTTACTGCTACAGCAGGAAAGTGGGGGCAGTAGAAGCAGGCTGGAGTCGATTCTTCATCTCCAACAATTCATTAGAACAATTCAACCAACAACAGTGATGGTTGCACATTACAACAGCAACATTTTTCATTGCCTCAATAACTCATCATGTGACCTTTTTGTTGGGCAACACCTCGGCCTCATGATGTCAAAATGTGACCACATGATGGTTGCTCATAGGCTGAAGAACACAAGTCACCAGGCAATCAGGACCTGCACCTCCATCCTATGTAGCACAGGGCACCGTCCGTCAACACACACACACACACACACACACACACACACGCTGCCACAGCTTCTGTCTCTTTCCCCGTTGCAGTGGTGGCTTCCCAAGTGTTTTTGCCCACAGTAAAATGTTTGCTTGATAGTAATGATAGTGGTGTCCCGTGAAGCAGAGGTTACAGTAAAAACAAGTGCAACAAAAATAATTTACCTGTTAATCTAAACATTCTTCATCTTCAGAAAAAATACCAAAACCTTTTTTTTTTTTTGCCTCTGTTAGGCTACAAATTCAATGCAGTCCTTTCACAAAATCACATGAACCTCTACCAATTTGGAGCCACACAGCAGCTCAGGCTATGGTGGCACAACAGAGTTTAGATTATCGACGGCTGTTTTTTTTACTGACCGAATCAACTCGGCAACGTGTTAACCAAAGTGTATTGGTTTATTTTCACACACCATTCAAGCCACCACATGTTGCTTTTTAAAGCATGCTGGCTTAGACCAGAGCAGGAATACCAAACATACGTTGCCGTCTCAACAACTTCCCATGTTTTCCCAGCACTGGAACTGTACAAAGATATAATTTGTTCATTTAAAAATGTTCTTTTAAGTAGAAATAAATAAAATATTGTCTCAGCTACGCTTGCATGATGAAGAGGACTGATTAAATAATTAAATACAGACCGCTATCGTTAAGTGGCTGACTCATGGATCTGATCTGATGATTTTTGCAGTTTACCACCAGGGGGCAGCATGTTATGCAGTAGGACTGAATTTTTGAGCAGTTGGACACGTGCGCTCAAAAGTAGGTGCATTTAGAAATGCCTCGCAAAAGCCCAGAATCCCAACCTTTGCTGAGTGTGTAGTGTGGCTGCCACAGGGGTGACATCATGCATCCGGAGTTCAAACATTACAAAATATCGACGCTTCATCTTGAATTTATCGGCTCTCGTGGAAGCGTACGACTCCTGTGTCCCACCACTGCCAGACTGGAGCCAGCTTTGACTGAAACCCATGTGCGTCTTCCTCCAGGTGTGGCCCGGTCTGACTGCATATCCCGACTTCTCCAGTGACCTGGCACACGAATGGTGGTACGACAACCTGAAGAGGTACCATGAGAAAGTGCCCTTCGATGGCGTTTGGATTGTAAGTATGAGTGGATAGCGGAGGAAAATCCCTCCATGTGCTGCTGGTGCTTTTCTACTCTTCCACCGTAGAGGGCAGAACTTGGCGATGGCTATGGACACTCATGTTGCTCGCTAGCTTGCTAGCTTGTGGGTTTAATCTCGCGGTAACGTAACAGGTGACCGAGACAAGCGCCTTGACGTGCGTCAGGAGTTGAGCGTTAGATGGACGTAACGGAGAGAATCCGGTCATTTTTCAAAATAAAATTGTTCCCTCAGATAATGAATGAAACGGTACCAAACTGGTGTAATACACTGGTGTAATACACTGGTGTAATACACTGGTGTAATACACTGGTGTACGGTGTAATACCTGCAGTGTAATACACTGAGGAGCAGTAGAGGAGCAGTAGGAACAGTCCTGAACAGCCCACACCTTCTTCCACTCATCATGATGGAGGCCCAGGGCTCTTTGGGACATTGAAAGCAGAAGAGTTTCTGGTATCACTTTCTATGAAGGTCTTGTCTGTAATGCATTAGGAGAACATTCATAAGACATTATAAAGCATTTACAAGGCTTTATAAAAGTTGTTATAAACTTTTATAATCATGTACGGCAACTTATAACAAGGTCCATAAAGTATTATAAGTGGTGTACATAATGCATTATAAACTTACATTTCCACACCAAAGTGTATGAAAGAAGAATGTGAAGTCCTGGGTTACACAGCACATTATAACTTTCAGCCAGTTACAAAGAGTCAAAGAACTGCCCAGTCATATAATGAATGCTTAGTTTGTGAAATGGAATAATGCCTTATAAACGTCAATGATATGCTATAGGACGACTTCAAGAGCCCTAAGTAAAGTGACAACACCATATAAGGTTATTAGCAATGAAACTTTATTTTTTCAAAAATATAACAGTCTGTTTTTCTTTCATACACTTTGGTGTGGAAGTGTAAGTTTATAATGCATTATGTACACCATTTATAATACTTTATGGACCTTGTTATAAGTTGCCATACATGATTATAAAAGTTTAGAACAACTTATGAATGTTTGTGTAATGCATTATAGACCAGACCTTCATTGAAAGAGTTAGCGAGTTCTTTTCTGATCCCCAAACTTCATGCTTGTTTTGTACTCTGACATGGACGGTCAACTGTGGCACCTTGTCAAGGCTGTCAATGTGATTTCTTAGTTTTTAATTTTGGAGGAATATGCAAAACAAGTGTCATTGACTGGAAAGGAAGTTGGCTCAGCTCAATGAGTCAGTTGTTTCGAAGGACCAGATCCAGTCATGATCTCAGAATCTGAATTTAGTGCTGACATAGGTCAACATTCCACCACAGTGGACTGGTGGAAGGAAAGACAGCGTTTCACAGACGAGGACGGAGGGACAACGAAACAGAGAGTTTATTTTTAATCGTTTATCTGTTTTATGATGTAAAGCAAACCGATGCCTAACCAGGTTATATTTGCACACCAAAGGAAAGTGAAAGCTCCCTCTTATTGTGAAAGGTGCCAGTCACTCCCTCATTCTGGGTAGAATAAACTGCAGGTTTCCATGAAAGCTGCTTCATGAAACTCACTCACTGTTGGAACAACTTGACCTCTGGTGTTACGTGACAGAAAATCAGGAGTACCACATTCAGCTCACCATCAGTCATGGTGCTCAGTATTTAGCCTGCATGACAACCATGGAAAATACCAACTGTATTGACATCTTTTGACTCCTAAATTCTTAAATAATCCCGACGATTTCCTTCCCTTTTAGTTCTGATGACTCTGTAAATGAATTTAATAAAATTAATCATCAAATCCTAGTTCAGTGAAGCAGTCATACATAGCACACGTGATGGATCAGGATGCATCAGTCACGCAGAACGAGCTGATAGCACTTCAGCCCGAGCAGTTCTCCAACTTTGTTGTCATTTGATGCAATGACAATTAAAGACAGTCTATGGAATATAATTTTAATGATAACATTTATTATTTTTTGCTGCGTTCATTTGTTTCTTTGCCATCTTTCTTTTATCACTGTATCTTTAGGACATGAACGAACCATCCAACTTCTTGCAAGGGTCGACCAAAGGCTGTCCATCAAACACTCTGGAGAATCCTCCCTACACACCAGGTGAGAGATGTACAGCCCTTCTTTCAACATATATAACAAATACAACAGGAAGAGCACCTGATGTGTTTCAGGTAACATTTAAGGTACTGGTAACTAGGGATGGGCGATATGGACTAAAAATTTTATCACGATTATTTCTGGCATTTATTGCGATAACGATAAAAGTGACGATAAAAAATATGAAACAATTCAACTCCATCTTTTGGTTTTTTTTTGAAACCGCACTCGAAAAAAAACCCGTTTACATGAAGCCGTATTTATTTAAATTTGTTTACACGGATACGCTGGAAACGACTGCAAACGATGTAGTACCTCTGCCCGGCCTGGTGTGGCGCCGCAAGTTTATTCCCTGAAGGCGGAAGAAGAAGAAGAACGCCTGAAGCACGCCGTGTTTAACGAAGCAGTAGCTCGCCATAAACAAGCACCACAGAGAACAGAAAGAAAGATCGCTCTTGAAATGACGGTGTGGATAAATGACAGAGTTCAACGTCTGCTTCGAGTAACTGAACACAAAGCCTGAAAAGGTCCATGCTAAAATTGACTCGGAGTTTTGCCAATAAAAGTTCGCTAACATTTTTGCCTTTCCTGCCTCAACATCCCGGTCCGCCGACCCGAGAGAAAAAAAAAAAAAAAAGTAAAACAGGATGTTTACAAATCGTTTCCGTGGTGTTTATTTTCACTTTGCACACAATCCACGATCGATTCTCGAGCACGGTGGATGCGCTATCAGCCCCGTGCTTGTTATTGTGAGACACATGAGCTGCCAGCCAGCAAGTGCGTTGCGCACTTAATTACGTCATCAACAGGAGTTTATCGTTATTACCGCGAGATGACGTATTCTTACCGCGGTAAAAAAAATAATAATAATAATAATTTAAAAAAAATTGACGATGTATCGCAAACGCCGATATATCGCCCATCCCTACCGGTGACCCCTTTTTGCATCTTCACACCACCAGGTATCCTGGGGGATTCCCTGAAAGACAAAACTCTGTGTGCCAGCGCACAGCAAAAGCAGTCCACTCACTACAATCTGCACAGCCTCTATGGATTGATGGAAGCCAAGGCAACTGCCAGGTTACACACACACACACACACTCACTCAGGCTGCCAGTAAAGACAATATAATGTTGCTCACAGTGTTGTTGATCTTTGCCTTCCCACCACCTGGCAGCGCTATGAAGAGGATCATTCCTAAAAGGCCTTTTGTGTTGTCTCGCTCCACTTACCCAAGTCAAGGGATGTACTCTGGCCACTGGCTGGGGGACAACAGGAGCCAGTGGAAAGACATGTACTCTTCAATAGCAGGTCAGATCATTTCGCTGTCTTCATTGAACAGTGGTAGTTGCCACCAGCACACACACAGTATTGGTATGAAAATGTCCCCTCCCTGATTTCTTATTTATTTTTGCATGTTTGTCTGACTTAAATGTTTCACTTCATCAAATAAATTTGAATATTATAAATGTTAGTCAAAGACGGTGCAAGTAAACACAAGACTCAGTTTTAAATGAAGGTTTTATTATTCAGTGAGAACAAACTCCAAACCCACATGACCCTGTGTGAAAAGGTGATTTTCACCTTTGATTGGACTAATGTAAATATTTTCACTTCGTATTTACTCTATTTGCTTACTTTCCTCTTCACCCCTTTTTACTCAATTGCTTATTTTCATAACTGGAGGTGTTGGCCAGTCTCTTTATATATGTTTGACTGCTTCTCCTTTTGTTTGATTTAAAAAAATGAAAGCTATATGTTGGATGGAAACAAGTTTGGCAATTTAAATGTCAACATTTTAACATTCCGTTGACATGAGCGTTGAAGTGTTTTTGCCGTCGGTGTCACAGGGCAGCGGTGCTCGTGGTCGGATGCTTCCTGACCGATAAGAATAAGTGCAACTTGGCCTCTTCACCGCATTTCCTGGAACAACGTTCCTTTCAGAGTTTTGCTTGCTGCTACTTTCACTCCAGAAATATTTTGTGTAAACTCAACTTTTACATATTTTACATCATTTATTTTCATCTTCATTTGTACTTTGCATCAACTCTTTGCTTCAGTCCTCCGGGTTTCTTCCAAATCCTCTTTTCTTCCTTTTCAGTTGCTTGTCATACTTCCCACCTCTCTCCTCTGTGATCTCCAGGTATCTTGACCTTTAATCTCCTGGGCATCCCACTGGTGGGAGCAGATATTTGTGGCTTCATGGAGGAGACGCAGGAGGAGCTCTGCGTCCGCTGGACGCAGCTGGGAGCTTTTTACCCGTTTGCTCGCAATCACAATTCGATCAACATGAAGGTACGATGAGGACTGAGACGCTGCTCCAACTTCTTCCCTTCCAGCTGTTCTCCTCAGGACTGCCGTAGTGAATCACATCCATCTGACACTGTCCTCTGCATGTTCTTCTCTCACACCAAGGGAAGATCATCAGTAGCTGTTAAAGATCCAGCGAGTAGAATTTGGCCTGATTTACCATTTTTATATTCGTCAAAGCTTTTTAAGCTGCTCATAAATACATTAATAAAATTCTATACCTGCAGTACAATTAAAGTAGTTTGGTTTTTCCCACCAATAGAACAGTTCTTGTATACACAGGTACTACCCGAAAAATGAGAATATCAAGTAAAAGTTGTTTTATTTTGGCAACTTAACATCAAAGATGAAAGCAACAAATTTTATTGAGCCATTCCACGCAAATTGACATCTCAAGCAGTTCCTTGTTTTAACTTTGCTGATTAAGATTTTCAGCTTATTAAAACCACAAAC
Source organism: Thamnaconus septentrionalis (assembly GCA_009823395.1). NCBI lineage: Eukaryota > Metazoa > Chordata > Actinopteri > Tetraodontiformes > Monacanthidae > Thamnaconus > Thamnaconus septentrionalis. The sequence continues at coordinate 31,607,329 of CM020501.1, read as the reverse complement.
CCACAAACTCAGAAAATTAGAATCCTGTGAAAAGCTTTGGTTTTGTAGCTTCAAAGAGTCCAAAACACCTGCAAAAGGCTCCTGAGCCTTTAAAAAGTCTGTCTTGGGTTGGCTCAGAAGAGTTCACACATGGGCAAATACAACAACCTTCTCAGGAGATTCTCATTTTCTGGCCAGTACTGTACTGTATATCAAGGGTCTTGCTCCCAGTTAGCCGCTATCTTGCACCGTCATATTTCTCAGGAAGCCTGGTGTGGACAATCCAGCCGCCTGACAGCACGTTTCATCATTAGGGTGAACGCTCGCGTCTTCAAATAAACCAACGAAGAAGAAGCTGGGCGAGGTGTCTAGGTTTGTGAGCGCAGGGAGGGGGCGAGAAGGAGCGCTGCAATCTAAAATGTAACCACTTGATGTCGCTGTATGAGTCTCCACATATTACACACTTGACGTTTAAAGCCACGTCACATCTGCAGCGTAAACCTGTTGACAAATGAGCTTCCTGTAGTCTCGCCTGTGGCCTTCAGTCGAACAAACAAAAAAACTGATGCTTTTATTTTGGTGTTTTCCAGCCCCAGGACCCGACGGCTTTCAGCCCTCTGGCTCGCACAGCCATGAAGGAGGCGCTGCTGCTGCGCTACTCCCTCTTCCCACTGCTCTACACTCTCTTCCACCATGCGCACGTGAAGGGACAGACGGTCGCAAGGCCTCTGATGTTTGAGTAAGAACTGTTACTGTTGGATTTCTGTCCATTTCGATGTCCTGGTGCTGTGGAGGTCTCACTTCCTGTGTCTTTAAAAGATTCCCAAAAGATGCCCAAACGTACGGGATCGACAGACAGTTCCTGTGGGGGAAGGGTTTACTGGTGACGCCAGTTCTGGACCCTGGAGTTGACCACGTGGTGGGTTACTTTCCGGAGGGTGTGTGGTATGACTACTTCACGGTAAGATACACACTGCTCTGCCAGCATTCTGCCTGGGTAAATGTGCTGAATGAATGAGTGAATTTAATTATTGTGTCTTGTCCAAATAAGACCCCATCCCTCTCGGAGTTATAGGACACCTCAAAAACCATATTAAATTATCACATCCACTTCCTGTAGACGACGCCACAATTCACTGTAGGTTAACCCATAAATAAAGCAGTAAATAAAATAAAGGAACAACAGACTTAAGGTCTCACCTGAAAGTTTGTTCTCTTGTTCTCACCTTGTCATCACAAACCACTTTCTTCTGTCTGCATCATTCAGCCACATCAACGCAACAGTTTTGCACCTAATCAAACAACTTCTGATGCCACTCATGATACAAAGGGCAATAAAACACAGAGTGGAGCTCATCCTCAACGTGGATGTTGCAGTATTTACGGAGTCTTTCTTCTTCTGGGACCCCTGCTAAGGTCCTGTTTCCAGGTGCAGGGGCAGGACCCCCTAGTGGAGCTGAGCGCACACTGACCTCAGTTTATTTTGATAGAGGAGCACACACATATTTTTCATTTCCATAACAACTTTTTTATTATACTATACATTCTTAATTTTGGTTTAAGTAGGATCGTATCCTGTGGCCATTTACTTTGATGTGTCCAATAAAATTTCCTGAGCAGAAAATGTCTTTATTGTGTCAGGAGCTCCAATTATGTAATGTGTCCTGCACTTCACTTGCCCAGAAACCTTGGTAATAAAGTGCTACTAACAGCACAGTTGAACTCTGTGTTGCTGCGCAGGGCGACTCGGTCCGCAGTGAAGGGGAAGAACTTCGACTCCAGGCGCCGCTGGACAAGATCAACCTGCATTTGCGTGAAGGTTCTATTATACCATCGCAGGTAAACATCGGTGGATGTTTTCAACCTTAGTGGGAAACAAAGGTTGTATTGTGAGAGTCAAGGTACACTGGTTTTCTATCGTTGAGATGTCTGTCTTCCGGTTTGTGTGCTTCTTTGATTGCTGTCTTAGTTAAAAACTGAAGATGATGGCTACGTTTCGTAGGACAACTAAAGATTCCTTTGGGGTTTTTTTTTCCCTTCCGTTTTGTCCAGACTCCCAACCTCACTCTGTGGGTGAGCAGTGGTCAGCCTCTTCATCTAGTCTCAGCTCTGTCTGATGATGGCTCAGCCAGTGGAGATCTCTTCTGGGATGATGGAGAAAGCATGGACACTTATGAGACCAACCAGTATGCATACGTCATCTTCAATGTTTCCCAGGTGCTTTGCAATTTTCTACTTTTAGCCACAAAGTAGTGCGTGAGTTGAGCTTGTTTGGCAGAGCTTTGATCTCATATGTATGCTATCATAGTGCTCACTGCTGGATAAATGACCCAAAGTACAGGTACTACCTGAAAAATGAGAATATCAAGTAAAAGTTGTTTTATTTTGGCAATTTAACATAAAAGATGAAAGCTACAAATCTTATTGAGCCATTCCACGCAAATTGACATCTCAAGCAGTTCCTTGTTGTAACTTTGCTGATTAAGATTTTCATAAAGATTTGACTTTATGTAATATTCTAATTTTTTTTAAGCTGCAAGACCTGATCAGCAAAATCCAAAGAAATAAAAACTTGAAATATATTGATTTGCATATTATTCCTTTATATAATATAGCAACCTTTTCAGGATATTCTACTTTTCTGGTTAGTACCTGTATGTTATTTATTGTTTCTTTCAAAGAACCAATGGCACTGTTTCCATTTGTCTTGGGTGGTAGTTTGAATCCCAGCAGTATCAGACCAGTAGTGACAAAGCTGGATGGTTGACCCTGGCTGTGATAGCATGAAAATAACCTACAGCACGTGCTCCTGTCCATCTCCCAATGATGCTACAGAATGTGATGACGTCAGAGGTTCTCCAGAACCACCTGGAGGCCACCTACATCACTGTGGACTCGGTGTGCTTCTTTGGTGTGAAACAGAAGCCCAGCTTGGTTCTGGTGAACTCCCATGGTGTCCCGTTCACCTACAGAGAAAACCAGGTGAGTGCGGATGAATAGATGGATCGAGAATGATTGGACGACACCACACATACCAGATCAGTGCTCATTAAGGTGGCATAAGGCAGTGGTTTTCAAAGTGGGGGTCGCCAGGGAGTTTGGGGGTGTAGTTCAAATGGGTGGCCCTCCAGTGAAAGGTTTCTCTTCCTTACCTCTCTCTGCAGGTGTTGACGGTTTCCAATCTCGGTCTCAACCTCAGTAGGAACTTCACCATAAAGTGGATGTGATGAATCACATGGATGGAATTGCTTTTATTGTTGGTGCCTACTGTGAAATGGTGATTATGCGCCCTATTTATCACCCTACTAGTCTGTCCCACTGTTGCCTTTCAGAAAGGCCTTTCACCCAAGGCAACACTGGGTCAAAGCTGGCAGTCTCATTAGCTTCGCCTGATGCCGTGTAAGAGCCTTCATTTGACGTTTTGTTGTCAGCAGTGACACAAGCACACCTCCAAAAACTGGCCTGAGCATTTTTTTTAGAATCCACAGCAAGCACTGTTTTAACTAAGGCCATGGCAGTTGTCAGTATTTTTATTGCAAAATGAGTATTTTTTTAGTTGAAACGGGTTCAGGGTCCGGACATTAATATGGATTCGATCAGCTTTTCCCTCCACCAATCTGACTATGGTTCCTTGTGTAACTATATTTTAACACCTTTGGTGGTGATTTTTGCACTAATTAGTCAGATGCAGCACATGCAGGTGCCTTTTGATTGTTGTGTTGATTTAGTATCTGTGGATTTGCTTTAAATTAGTGTTTTGTTTTCTGCTTTAATGTTATGAATCTTTTTTGTCACTGAAAATCAGTCTTGTATTTCCACCGAGCTCATTCAGAACCGCTGTTCCAGCCATGCATGATCTGCAAACCTTCCATTGTGACTTTTTCATTTCTGGCATCTTCCACCTGAGAAAAGGATGCGTTTATGTACAAATGTACAGGAAACAAAAGATTTTATTATAAATAAAAAATAAAGTATTGAAGCAGAACTGCCATACTTTGTTGTGTGGAGTATTATGACTTTTATTTGCAAAAATCATGATTATATATTTAGCTTACGTTAGCTTATTCTAAACTCTTGGCTCTGATTGAGGACATTAATCTTTCTCACCAGTACTGTGTTTTTCCTACCCCGATGACAGACTAATTACTTCAAAATAATGCTTTGTTTTCTCCAAATCTTGTGTATTTAATTCCATAGGTCTAACACAGCCTCTTCCACAGCCCATTCTCACCAGTGCAGATTGCAGTGTTGTCACCTTTGTCTGCCGTGGCCTCATTTGCTACTTACACAACTGTTCTCTTCTATAAAAAAAAAAAAACAGCAACTATATTTATTCATGTTGTTGTTGCTCAGTATAAATTAACACACCAAAACCAGACATATAAGTGACAGAAGTAGCAAAGCCTGCAGCCTAAAGCCTGCAGCCTGCCTTGGTCTGACTCATGTTTCATGATCCCTAAGAGATACCGAATTGTCCCCAACCAACACGTCTGCTGCAGAACGTAAAAGCAAAGGCGTTTATTCCCTTCTGATAACGTGGCTGAATTATTCCTTCTGATAAAGCCTCCGCAGTTGTGTTTTTACTGGCTCTGTGCAAGTGTTCACAGGCTTAACTGTTTCCAGATGGCAGCTTGTGAACGATACTTCATTCAGCGGCAGGGGGAGGAGAGAGCGAGAGAGCAGTGGGGGTCAGTCCAAAGCATTCTGCTCCACTGTCGAGGGCACTTCCTGTCTGGATTTAGAGAGATTAACTATTTGTTTGGCGGGTGAGGGAGCAAAGGGCTGCGTATTGTTGCCTTAATGCTTAGTTACCATGGAGGTGGAGCTTATTTTATAGAAATCTGGGACTTTTCTTCACTTTCAGAGAGCACCTCAACATAATGATTTACAATTGGGTCCGTGTTTTGTTATGTACATGCATGTATTACTATATGTTGTGAACAGTATTTTTCAAATGCAAAGGGATTTTGGTCATTAAAAAGTCACTTTTAAAAAAAAAGTCAATCGTCAAACAATCGAAGAAATTTGCCGTTTTTTTTTTTGTTTTTTTTTTTGCACTCGTGTTTTCCTGTTTACTCTCTCATAACATCAAGGTTACTGTTTTGAGGAGGTTGGCAACAGGTCCTTCTCTCCCGGGGTGAGGTAGGTCCACCTCATTAGACAAGAGGTTAACAATGGGAAGAGGCATCTTCAAAGAGTTAAAAAAAAAAAAAAATACAGTTTGCACACAATTTCATCTGAAACCAATTCTGTCTGGACTAATTATAATTTATGCGTCGTTGTGGCCGGAAAAAAAATTCTCTGCAAAGGACAACGAGTGAACAAATCCAATCTGGTCACTGTTCAAGTAACTACTCATCGTTATATTTATGTAACTCGTTTTCCTCCGGAGGCCCTGAAGTTCCTTTGTTCACTCTACATTTCAGTATGTCTGAGCTTAAACACATCACTTTGTAAAAGAGTCCTGAGTGATGTGGCAAAGTGCTGGACCAGGTTCTGTTCCCTTCTCAGGAAGCAACAACAAGGCACCGGTTTTAGCAGAAAGATAAGACGGACAGCTTTTGTACGGAAGCTGTAAACAGAGCGCTAAATATGCTGCATTCATTGAAGTTTGTGGTGTTTTTGTGACCATTAATCATACGAGACTGATATTGACTGATGTCATATTGTAGCCTGGGGAAGAAAAACTTGTAGTAGCAGGAAGTGTCGTAATGACTCAGCACGCCACTGTGCTTGTTTGTATAGTTCAGAGACCAGTCCCCACCCTGCCACCTAACTCTTGTTGTGTACAATACAATGCAGAGGGTGGATGGTAAGAGGAGTGCTCCATGGAAAGACACAAGACTGTGACATGAATCCTCTCCCATCAGCAACCCTGTTTGGCCTTCCAGTCCCACCAAGAAAAAAAAAACAACGTTTAATCTGGAATGTACCCTGGACATTCTAGAACCGTTGGAGGGCTTTTTTTTTTTTTTTTTTTTTTTAATTTTATTTTATTTTTCTTTAGCAATGAACAAGAACCTAACAATGACCATAAGCCATAATCATATTTTAACTATTTCGAAAAAGCGACTTGTTTAACAATTAAACTCCGGTGGAAAGGCTCAGATGTGGTTATGAACCAAAGTCCGCTGCTGAAATCTGCATAGCAACAGCACAGCGCTCACTGCCCGTTCAGGTGTTCATTGGAGGAACCAGCACCTCCTTACACACACACACACACACACGGCAGCAGCAACCAACCGCACCTGGTGAACTGGTTTCACACTTTCATGTTGGCCTTTATTCCTCAACAACAACAACAACAACAACAAAGCCTCACTGTTTCCACGCTTAATTTCGCCACGTTTGTTCTGACAATATCGTCCCAATTTGGAATACAAAAACTTCCAAAATAAAAGACTTCAATGGAGATATAATAGAAGGACATATCTATCGGTTATATATCTATCGGTTACTGTTCACTCACAAGGCGCATATACGGGCCTGATCTCCACCCATGTTGCCGCGTCACCTTTCACAGGTGTCACTGCGACTCGGTTTCACTCTTCAGTCGAGGGCAGGAGGAGATTCTGACGCACCCCCATAAACACACACACAAACACACACACGCCCAGGCCCGTCTTTTCGTCACTTCCAGCTCGTCCACGCTTCTCTGGAAACTTTCTCCAGCGTGTCCGCGGAGGGCGGGCAGGAGGGCGGGGAGAAGAGCCGCTGTGCTGCGCTCACACAGACACACACACACACACACACACACACACACGGATCTGTTCGGGCTCGCGGCTCCGGGATGGCCGCCGTCAAGGCACTGCAGCAGTGGTGCCGGCTTCGGTGTCAGGGCTACCGGGACGTGTCCATCACCAACATGACGACGTCCTTCCGAGACGGCCTGGCTTTCTGCGCCCTCATCCACACACACAGACCCGAACTCATGTGAGTAAGAGATTGGACGCGAGACGACGCGACGCCGCGAGGCGAGCAGAGGGAGTTGAGGGAGTTGAGCAAGACTGCCTGTCTGTCTGTCCGTCCGTCCGTCCCGCGTTGTTGTGGTGATTCACAACACGAAATACAGGATATGTTGCTTTTTATGAGCGCCTTAATGGCTGAGTTTTAGTCCTACTGCGACTGTGAATCACGCCTTGAAACCAGTCGAGGTGGTGGAGGAGGAGGAGGAGGAGGAGGAGGAGGATGGACGTGGAGCTCACTGACATGCGAGTTGTCCACTTACTGCACTGGACTGCATATTTGTGCACGCCGGACAAATTGTTTGTCACTAAAAGTGGAGCAGTGACTCCAAGTTCCCAAACTTTCCCAGGTCATGACCCCCAAACAGCGGCAGTCTTCCCTTCCCAAAACCAACTGACGGTGCTGGAAAATATGGGAAGAAGCATCAGCTGTTGGGTGTTTTCCTGACTTTTCCTTTCGGTTCAGCAACTTTTCCATTCCTGTAGAAGAACAATGCTATCAGCTAACACCTTTTCAACTTTGTATTATATATTATTATTAAACTTGCCAAACAACTGTTGACAGAAACCAGAAACGCTGATAACAGAACATAAATATCTGTCGTGTGTGTGTGTGTGTGAGAGTGTGTGTGTGAGAGAGACCACCAGTAAACTAGTTTTTGTTTTAGCAATTTTTGTGCCCCCCCCAGCGCCCTCTGGTGGCCCCCACTTGGAAACCCACTGACTGGAGACGCTTGAACATGAGTTGCCAACATTTCAGATGACCGTTTGAGAAGGCAAATAGCTGAACACAGTCGGCCACACTGCAGTGCAAAATGCCAGAGCAGTGGCTGTTGTCATGAAGAGGCCCTTCAACCCCAGAGTGGTGACAAGACTCCAAAATGGTTACTAATGAAGGTGAAGCTGTATTAAAAAGACCTCTCTAATATGCGATATGCTCTGTTTGTTATGGAAAATCCAACCTAATAAAGGTTTTGATCTATCTTTGATCTAGCTGTTCTAGGGTCAGTTGTTCCCCAGTTGTTTTGACCTTTCAGTCTGCAGTTGGACTTTGACATTGGAAGCCAGAGGCCAGCACAATATGAGAGTCTAGTTTCACTTTGTGGAGGAGACGCGGCTGTTCCAGACTCTTCCAGTCCCTTTCTTCCTGCGACTGTTGACTCTTAATGTGGGCCGAAGCACTTTGCAGTCAGTAAACACGCTTCATGTCAGATGGACGTTTCCGCCAGTCTGTTCCATGACGACACATTGAACCAGAGATGCTGTGTGTGTCGTCACCTGTACGTTGTTCTATTACTGTCGTGCTTGATGCTGATGTGAGGAGTGACATTGGTGCACTCACCAGTGAGCCAGATTGCGTGGAGAGACTCGCTGTTGACTTTTGTCTTTTCTGTTGCAGCAACTTTGACTCACTGAGGAAGGAAGACGTCTTTGAAAACAACAAACTGGTAAATCATGAAGTGCATTCTACCTTTGACAGAGACACCATCTCGTGCTTGCACGAGTCATTGGCGTCATAAAAATCACATGATAAATGACGTGAAAGACATAAAAGCTGCACAAGGCCTCTCCTGAAAGCAGCAAATTAACATTTCTGAACTTATGTCTACAACATGCTAATGTGTCTTTTAACAAAGTAAGTAGAAATATTATCCGTTTAAGGTATTTTAATAATGGATGCATCACGTACAAATGTGGTCTTTTTTATTCTGGGGTTTTTAAAGTCATAAGTACCTCCCAAATGTTTCTCTTGCTTCTCCTCATGAGTCCTCATCCCTGGATCTTGGCATCCTTGCACCAGGGTATTCATAAGCTACAGATTTGATCCATGGCACTGTTTATCATTATTTATATTTTGAACTACTTCATTTAAAGTGAAGGTACAAATTGACCTTTTTTTAAAAAAAAAAAAAACTTTTATAAACGTTAGAAATCAAATGTCAGTCATGCCTGCAAATTATCGGTCCTTAGATAAAGTTTACATGGGTGTAAGTTTAAAACAGCCAGGCTATTGAGAATTCCTCCAACTCTGGATTCCTCAAACATTTCATGCATAAGGCTGTTTGATTTGATTTTCTTTTATTTTTTTATTTCGAACATGTAAGAAAGGAAAGAGAATTAAAAAGGATACAAAACCAAATACACAAAAGAAAATGGAAAAAATAAATAAAACAGCGAGGTAAGAATAAATAAGCAAGCACCAGTGGAAATACAAGTTCATGTTCATGTTCGAAAGTTGGGTCGGAAGAAGTAAAGACTTATATATTCCTACCCCTAGACTCAAATAAAAATACAAACTTATGAACTAAATTAAGTTTATATAACAGAAAATAGGTAACAGAAAACAACAGAAAACAAGTGTTAGCCCCGGGTAGCATGCATGTCGGTGCAGAGGAAAGTTGACTGTGTTTTGTTCCCTCGGTTTATCCTCTGATCACTGATTCGCTGCCAGTGCTGTGCAGGCCTCAGCTCGTCCTAGTTGCTGCTTTTTGGGGTTTGCTTGAGTCAGGAACTAGAGGCCTCTGTTAACACACACTGAACTCTAATAAGACAAGAGGTGGGCAAACTGTTTGACTGGTGGGGCCACAGTGTGGGATTGGGGTGGCGGAGCAGCAGCAGATGAATGCAGTGTTTTGGCGAGCCACCTCGTAGGAGGAATCAATCCGTCGTGGGAATGAACCTGTGATTCAATGTCAAATCAACCAAAGCAAAATATCTCTCATTCTTGCTGTGTGCAGGCTTTCAAGGTTGCGGAGGAGCAGTTGGGAATTCCTGCCCTGCTGGATGCTGAAGATATGGTGGCTCTCAAGGTTCCGGACCGCCTCAGCATCCTGACTTACGTCTCGCAGTATTACAACTACTTCCATGGCCGGTCCCCAAGTGAGCGCCTCTGCCTCTGCGCCGCGTTACTTTCATGCGACCTGTCAACTTATTGTCTGTGTGTCTGTGTGCTGCAGTCGGCGGTATGGGGGGTCATTAAGCGCCCTGCTGAAGAGCCTACGGAGGAGGTCTCAGGGAAGAAGAACCTGCCAGTCAATTCAAAGGTGTATTATTCTCCTAACCCTGGCAGAGAGAACAGCCCCCCCGCCTCCTCGTACAGTGAAAGGCCTGCGCCATCCCCAAAACAGGCCAGGAGTGCTGGACAGGTAACCTCTGCTTCAGATCACCTTCAAGATTCAAGATTGTTTGTTTGTTTGGGTGTCGGTCTCAGACTTGGAGGCATTTTTACTGGGTCTGGGTCTGGGTCTGGGTCTCGGACTGGACGGACTGGGGATTATTTTTATTTTATTTTTTTTAAATACATTTTAGCAGTTATACAAAGCAGTCTGTAAATGAGAGTAACAGCTGTAAAATAAATCCCGAACAAACCCACACTCCCACTACCCACACTGTCAGCCCCACAAGGATGATTATAAATCAACATACATATAACATTAAAGCAAAAAAAACAAAAAAACAAAAATAAATTAAGTAATTAAGTGACTAAATAATGAGTACCAGCACGTCAAAAAGTTTTTTTTTTTTGGACTGGGGATTATTGATCCAGATCGAATTGAGACGCAGCCAACACTGTAATAACACGATAATAACAGCGGCTGAATCGGGCTGCTGCTGTTTTACGCTCTGCTGGTGACACCCAGAGTGACACCCTGCCCCCTTATTCCCAGTTCATTGATTTTTTTTTTAAGTTTATGAAGAAAAGTTGTTTTTTTTGAAAATGGTTCAAAATAGTTGGCAAAGCAGCAAAATGTTCTAGAAAATGATTACTACTTAACTCAACTTATTACTACTATAACTACTTGAAAGAGATGTTGCTGTTCCGTTTAGAAGCAAACTTAAATTTAAAAAAAGATACTGGTCATTTTTTTTTCTGTTTTGTTGTTATTTTTCTTTGATATATATGAAGTCTTGTTCTGGTCTCAATGCGCTCTGGTCTTGATAAGGTCTTGGTCTGGGTTGGTGCCGTCTCGAATGCAACACGAGCTGTCTGAATCAGCAAAAACACTCAAAATAAAACACTCAAGCTAGCTCTTGATGGAGCCTCTGACTCTCTCTCCTCTTCTCTCTTTTTTTTTTAGGATGTTCTGGTGGAGAAATCCAATCAGACTGGCACCTTGAGCAATAAATGTGCAGCTTGCCACAAGCACGTTCATCTGGTGCAGCGACATCTGGTGGACAGAAAGCTGTATCACCGCAGTTGTGCAAAGTAAGAATCCCACTCCAAGCAAACTGAGTTTGAAGTCCAAACCAATGAGCCTGTGTGTGTGACTGTCTGATGACTGAGTTGTGTTAACATGCAAATTGTATCCAGTGGAGTCCAGTGGAGCAGGTTTGTGCAATTAATCATTAAAAAAATCCTTCAAGATCTCCAGAAAAGGCCACATTTAGCCCTCTGTTTACAGCCTCCTGTCAACATTTTTTTCTTTCTTTTAGCTTTTTTTTTGTTGCCTGATTCTATCACTGATGCTTTGTTGTGCCTTCTACATGTCTGATGGGGGCAGTCATGAGGTGGTTGTGAAGGTGCCACCAGCCTTCATGACGTCATAACCAGTTGATTTCAAACCCATTTTGTAAAAAAAAAAAAAAAAGTGCAGCATGCAAAAAGAGGTAATGATGGACTTCTGTCATTTCTGACGAGGTCACCGACAGCATTTGTTAAAAATTCCAATAATTATTGGTGAAGCTTTTTGTCGAGGTCAAACGGCTAAAAAAAAAAAAAAAAAAGAAATTGAAGGATAAAACCTTTGAGTTATTTCCCACTTTTATTGTTTGGGAATCTGCTGTGGGTTTCTTCCCACAGGGGAGTTTTTCATGGCCACTGTCGCCCCCTGCTGCTCTGGAGGCGCAGCTGGTTTTTCCTTTGATTGTACAAAGCACTTTGAGACGCCGTTGGTTGTGATTTAACGCCGTCCAAATCAAAGTTGATTGATTGAATTAAAAGCTTTTTCTCTCTGTCACTCCAGGTCACTGATGCCTACAAGCACGGCTGCTCTTTTTCAAGACTTGCCTGCCACCACCACCACCACCACCACCACCACCCCTCTGTCTAAAGTCACCCCTGCGCCGCACTCGCAGCCTCCCTCCCACCACTCGGCCAGACTGGGACCCTCGTGGCTGGCGGAGAGAGGGAGCGGCTCTTCCTCCGCTGTGTCTCCGCCTCGGCCCGCCTCCAGTCTTTCTCCTGCTGCTGCCAAACACACGTCTACTATGACCGTCACCGTTCATAACATGTAAATCTGTCATCTCTTTATGGCTTTTATCTTCTTTTTGCACAACTTTGTCTCGCTGTAACGAGCAAATCTCCCCAACGTGGGATTAATAAAGGTATTTGATTCTGTTCCATTCCAACCCAGAGCTCCTCGGACTCCGAGTGAAGCAGCCACAAGGCCCAGCCCGCCCCCCCACCCCTGTCCCCGCCCCTCGCACCTCCACCACCGCAGCCAAGACTCTGCAGTCGAAGCTCAAGTTCTTCGAGTCGGATCACAGCGCCAACGAGAAGACGGCGCCGACCGCCGCCGCCTCCTCCGGCGACGCCGGCAGAGGAGCCAATAAGCAGCCCGCGTCTGCGGCGCTCAGAACAGAACCGGCCACGAGCCCGAGCGCACGCGAAACGGAGGGAAATAAATGCCCGGCGGCAGGAGGGCGGTCCAAGGTGGCCGACAACAGCAAGACTAAAGGAGCAGCTGCGTTCATCTCCAGCAAGCTGGCCGCAAGGAGCGAGAACATCAGCAGCCGGCCGGAGCTGAAGAAGCCTGACGTGTGAGTGTCCTGTCGTCATTGGTCTCAAGTGGCCTCGTACAGCGGTTCTCAACTGGTGGCATTTTTGGTCCTTATCATGAAGTCGCGACCCAAGTTTATTCTACAAAAAACTTTATTCCACAAAAATAAGAAAACGCTCGCCCAGTTCCTGTCATGTCTAGGTATTAAATGATTGAGTTGAATTATGTGGGCTGCAAAATAAATGCCACATATGTCAGATACTTCCTGTTTTGAAGGCCTCTATTGCACTGCAGTTAAATGACAAATGCATCAAAGTGATTGGCGGGTTTTCATTTTATTATCTCTTATCTATACATCCAGATTACATCTGCACACGCACACATTTTAGAGTCTCCAAATGCTTTCGCAGTAGCCAGTAAATGTGCTGGAGCTCCACTGGATCCTAATTCAGACGCCGTTTGTCTTCCTTCCCCGTCTTCTCATCAGAACACCGTCTCCAGCGGACTCTTCCCACAAGGGTGGGAGAGGCAGAGTGAGACTGAAAGTGGACCAGTCACTCCTGGCTGATCTGCAGAACCCCAACACCCCTTGTCCAGCTGCCAGGACCGGAGCCAGAGAGCCGTCCCCAGTGCCAGGACCAGGACCAGGACCAGGACCAGCACCAGCACCAGCCAAGCCCTTCACCGCACGCCACAGCACCCCAGGTTCATCTGAGCCACTACAGCAACAATAACAGAACAGAACTGATGTTCTTTGTTCATCCCAAATTGGGAAAGGACGCTAAAAGTAAACTATACAGTAGTTACAAGAAAATAAATAATAATAAAACCCAACATTTGCGGTTTTGGAGGAGAAGATGTTTAAAAATGGGTCCCATGTCTCTACGACGTTCGTACTGGCCGCGAGAATTATTATAGTTTGGGTATCGATTTTTTTTTTTGCCTGTAGGTGGCGCTGTGGAGCGCCTAGCGCTTTAATCTTTGCGTGTGAAAAATTTTCTCACCGATCCTTGCTGGCTTGCCAAATTTCGTCAAATTTGAACTAAGCCTAAAGGGGTCAAAATTGGGTCGAAAGATGCGTTAAATAAATAAATAAATAAATAAATAAATAAATTATAACAATAATAATAAAAATAAACCTTGCGAGAGATGTGGTTTGAAGCATGTTCGAGCCTGGTCTTTTGTCGGCCTCAGCCCCAATAATGTCAGTATTGAGGTGAGCGAGTGAGGTGTCTGACCAACCCTCTGCAAGGTCAGAGGTCAAACCAAGACTGCTTGAATAAAACCGCTTCCCAATCTGCCTGTGGGAAGCAGAAACGTGTATTTTTGTCAGAGCTGCATCACGAGGACGACGCAGCGCTCGCAAGCGGCGAGGTCTAACTCTGCCGTCTGATTCGTCCACACAGCGCCAGAGAGTGAGTCCCCTGCCGGCTGGAGGTCCAAGTTGAAGCCCACTCCCAGAGAAGCCAGGTGAGGCTTCTAATCCCTCCGACATATTGCAGGTGGCTGCTGTGCCGCCACACTCGGCTGTTGGCGCCCCTGCTCACAGCTCAGTCTTTAATTGAAGAGCTGCACTGGGACGTATCTGCTGGCGGCATCAACCCCGCGGAGAAGAACCTCAGTCCGGGGGATCTCCTCTCCTCATGTCCTGTCCATCCATCCGTCCACCGTCCCGTCTCGTTATCCAACGCTGCTGCCGCAGGACGCCTGTACCTGCTGCTCCTCCAAATGTCCGCCCATTAGCGGTGGTCAAAGCCCTGGAGCCTTTTCTTCCGCCGCACGCGTGCGCGGCCCAAATGGTGTTAAGACTGAGCAGAGTGCTCCGTGGTGCAACATATGCTCAGTGCCCGGCCTCCTCTTCTCCAGCTGACCTTTCCCTTCCTCTCTGATGCACCAAAACTGCGGGCAGGCTTGTTGGTAGAAATGGCGGTCGTGACAACACGGGCGGTTTCATTTTTACTGGAATCATTTTTTTAGGTCAAGGTTAGAATGAGTCGTGCAAAAATGAAGCAATGGAAGGACTCGTTGGCCAGATCCGTGCTTTTCAACCTTTTTTGGGCCACGACACATTGAAGAAAAAAACACCATGGCCCCCCACCAACCAAAAAATATAATAATATATTAGTACACACACACCATTAAGCATTAATAAATACTGAATGCATCGTTCATAAATCATGTTTCTGACATTAATAGTCATTCGTAGGTAGTTTATAAACACAGTGATAAAATCTATTGGAAAATAAATTATTGAGTTTTCATAAAACATCTACTAACCATTACACATGCTGTAGATGAGCTTATTAATGAAGAGTAAAACATTTATAACTGTTTATAAACGACATACCAGTGTTTATTAATGCTTGACTAGTGCTTAATATTGTGTACTTATTATAGTGTATATCTAATACATTATCTAGATATAATTGACACTTTTTATGCTAATAATGTATAGTGTATACATTATATTATATGTAGACACTATATTATATAACAATATAGTGTCTTAATGTGTTGATACTGGGTCAGTGTGAGTGCTGGGCCAGTTTCAGAGGCACCAGGCTGGAAGGAAGTGCTTTATTGAAAACAGTCACTCTACAAGAGAGTGTCATTGGTTTTTTTTGAGACTAATTAAGTGACATTGGATCATTTTTCACGGCACACCTGACATCATCTCACGGCGCACAGGTGGACCAAAGAACAGCGTTAGAAGATTTTCACTGGACAAAAGCCACAAATAATAACAATAATAATAATAATAATAATAATAATAATAATATAATAATAACGATAATAATAATAATAACAATAACAATAATAAGCCGCAAAATAATCATTGTGCTTTTGGTTGGCTGTCCCACAGACCTGCTGCTCCTTCACCGTCCTCCCATCCTCCAGACAGACAGATATCTTCTCCTTCCCCTCCTGGTCCCAGCATCTTCCTCACTCCTGCACCAAAGGGTGAAATGTTCACGCCGTCTCCTATTTATTGGATTATGTTGAAAGTTTTCAGGAACAAACAAAAAACACCCCCTTACAATATTTCCATACAGACTGTGTACCCCTGAGGACAATGTTTCTTTCCACTGTAACACTGCGATCCTCTCTATTGCAGGGTTACTCAATGGCCAAGAGGAAAAAAAGGAAAATGGTACCAAGCCGGAGTCAAAGCTTTCCAAGGTACCTCATGAGCCTGAATGGACAGTGAGTTAGCTTTAGCCGTTAGCATGTCAGATTGGATCACCTTGAAGTAACTACTGCACATAGGCTTTGAAGGATTGACTTCAACGTTACCGCAGTGCAGCTCACCAACCGTTGCCCAGAAATGACAGAGCAACAAAATAACAACGTGTTGAAGTTTGAGAATCCATCTTCTGGCTTCAAGTGAAGAAAACAAATATTTGCCCTTGAGTTTATGAATGTACAGTGCCGGTCACAAGTCTGGACACGCCCTCTCATGCAATTTATTTTTTTTTTGATCTTTCCAACTTTCTACACTGCAGACAGATACTGAAGACCTCAGATATATGACATGCAAGATATACTGTATGTCATCATGCAGGAAAACACGTTCAATAACTCTAAAATGCTTTTTATAAAAGGCGGCTATTTTGAAGAATTTCAATATAAAATGTGTTTTATTGTTTCCTCCATAATTCCATGTGTGTTCATTCGTAGTTTTGATGCCTTCAGTGAGAAACTGCAATGCCAAGAGTCATGAGAATGAAAGAATAGACATTCAGTTTATAGGTGGAGTCCAAACTGCTGACTGCTAGTTTGTATATTACATATTTCTTGTAATTACTGTAATTACTATACGGTTTATTTTTTTGCCTATAATGTTTTTAGTGATTCAACAGTGCAGTTTCCCCATTTGGGATCAATCAAGTACATTCTATTCTATTCTATTCTATTCTATGTTATATTCAGCCAAAGGCAGACTACATTAGCAAAGAGGAAATCCTGAGGCAGCTGCAGGACATTGAAGATGACTTGAATAAGTGGGAGAAGAGAGGAGTGGAGCTGGAGGTGAAGCTGCGCACCTGCGAGGAAGGTGAGAGCATCCCGACACACACTGCACGTCACACAGGACGCAGTGCAGCATCCAGCTACAAGAGCGTGTGTGTGTGTGTGTGTGTGTGTGTGTGTGTGTCAGAGGGGGAAGATGAGTGTCTCATGGATGAGCTCATGGTCGAGTGGTTCAACTTGATCAGGAACAAGCAGGTGGCCATGCGTCGGGAGTCTGAGCTGGTCTACATGTGAGTACGCACACACACACACACACACACACACACACACACACACACTGAAAGGGGCTTGCCACCCTGTACTGATGAGTGGGCCAGCCTTGTGTCCAGAAGGTGGACAGTTTGAAGCCCCTCCGTCCTGCTCGCAGCGGGACGTCCTGGACAGAGACGCTGACTCCCGCTGGCCTCGGCACACTCAGAGGTGTAAAGCCGGATTTTGCTAAACTGCACATATGTACATGGATTCCCTTTCCTTTGTGGAAAAGACAAGATGGTCTTTTTTTTTTTTTTTTTTTTTTTTAAAAAAGAATAGAATAGAATATGAAAGAATAGAACAAATCTTTATTGAGGGGGAAATTCATGTTGTTACAGCAGCAATAGAACACAAGACAGAACAGACAGAAATATTCATTAGCTGAATTTGTTCATGATTAATAAATCCAATTTTTACATTTGAATTTCCCTTGCTTTGCTTTTTAAATTGGTTAACAGCGATTACGATCTTTTATTTTTTTTTTTTTATTTATTTATTTAATTCTTTATTCAAACATAAAAACAAGGAAAAGAAATAAAAGCATTCAATAGTAAAAATATGTAAGCCTGTTTACTCAAGGAAAACAACAACAACAACAACAACAACAACAATAAAAACAAATGTCCACTACTATGCTTGAAAGGAGTAGGAAGAAGTGCTTGACTTTTCCAGTCCTACCCCCAATCAAACGTATTATTAATTTAACTACAGTGAAATGCCACTTCCCTCTCTCACTGCTAAACAGACCTTTAATGTCGCCAGCTTGTGACATCGCAGGTTTCTTTTTCTTTTGAATTGCTAAAACATTTCTTGAAACGCCAGTCTAAAACTGTAATCTCCATGTTTTTGTCACTTGTGCGTTGGCTGGCCTCCTATTTGGTGGCGGGTGCTCCGTCCATCATTATATCCAGTCAGCAGTCACAACTCGCGGTTGTCGGCGCCAGACGCCGTCACACCACTGTGACTGGGACGTTGTTTTTGCACCTTTTTCCAAAATAAAAGAAGGCAAAATCGCCAAATGCAACTGATGAAAATTGTCTTGAGACTGCAATGACGTAATTCCTGAAGTATTGTCGATGTGAAGTTGTTGATCTGAGAAACAAAGACACCTTGTCAAGCAAAAACAATCCGTTTTATTTGTTCAAACTCAGTGGAAGATCGCAGGAGCTGGAAGAACAGCAGCCCAGCGTTGAGCAGGAGCTCCGCAGACTCATGGAGATACCAGGTTGGGGCTTCGACGCACACACACACACCCGGAACGCACAAACCAGTGTGACAAGGCGGCAGTGGCTGGAACTCACTGTGGGCTTTGTCTGAACAGAACATCTGAAAACAGCGCGGCAGAAGAAGAGAGAAGAAGAACTGATGGCCAAGCTGATGGAGATCGTCAGCGACAGGAACGCTATTGTGGAGGGTCTGGACGAGGACAGGATCAGGTGTGTAGCGCTGCAGGATGAGCCCAGTGCTTTGACAAGGGAGCAGCGTTTACAATCATCAGTCTGTTGGCTTTTACGCCAGCAGTCAACAGTTTGGACTCAGCTGCGGCTTCTTTATCTGGACTGCTTTCTGCACTGTAGATCCACGCTGAGGACATCAAATATAATGATGCAAGATATGTGGAATAATGTGGCAAAAGGAAAAGAAATGTTCAACACCTGCATATGTTATGTTCTATATATTTTATATGAAGGGTGGCTGTTCTAGATCATCTCAAATATAAAACTGGTTGGAGTTATTTCACACTTTCTGTTTAATCCATATTCCAGATGTGCTCATTTATAGTTTGGATGCCTTGAGCGTCAATCTACAAAGTCAATCGTCATGAAAATGAAAGAAAAGCCATTCAATCAGAAGTACAGGCACTACCCGAAAAATGAGAATATCAAGTAAAAGTTGTTTTAATTTGGCAATTTAACATCAAAGATGAAAGCAACAAATTTTATTGAGCAATTCCACGCAAATTGACATCTCAAGCAGTTCCTTGTTGTAACTTTGCTGATTAAGATTTTCAGCTTATTAAAACCACAAAGCCACAAACTCAGAAAATGATTAGAAAATTTGAGGGTTTTTTTTTAAGCTGCAAGACCTGATCAGCAAAATCCAAAGAAATAAAAACTTGAAATATATTGATTTGCATATTATTTATTTATATAATATGTCAAATTCACCTTTTAAGTTGAATTGCAGAAATACAACAACCTTTTCAGGATATTCTAATTTTCTGGGTAGGACCTGTATGAGTGCAAACTGTTGACTGGTGGTGGATATAAAATGTCGTCATATTTCCCAGCTTATGACTGATGATGTCATCCCTTCCTGCTCTTGATGCTGCTTCTGCTATTGTTGTGACGGTGAAGCGATGATGTCATCAGTGGAGTTGAAGGCAGTTTTACACTCCCAATGTTTCTTAGCGTGTTTCTTGCTCACAGCGAGGATGGGTTGTGGGTTTGATTCCCGGCTCCGGGGCCTCTCTCTCTCTCTCTGTGTGTGTGGCGTTTGCATGCTGTCTCTGTGTCTGCGCTGCTTCTCTGCGACTTCTAAAACACACTGGGAAAACCTGCACGCAAGGCCAGTTGGAAACTCTAAATTAGTGCTAAGTGTGAGTGCGAGAGTGCTTGCGCAGGGTGGAACCCAGGCGTGGGCAAACTACGGCCCGAGGGGCCATATGCAGCCCAGGAAGCTTTTTAATCCGGCCCCTCTGAACTTGATGAAATGATATTAATAATTATAATAAGTCATAAAATAGCTGAATTTCATCCATGTTTCCAGTGCTTTCAGAGTCATTTCAATAAAGAGCTGAACACCCTGGTGGTTCTGGGTGGTTCTGGATGGGTCTGGGTGGTTCTGGATGGTTCTAAGAGCTGAACACCCTGGTGGTTCTGGATACACCCTGGTGGTTCTGGATGGTTCTGGGAGGTTCTAAGAGCTGAACACCCTGGTGGTTCTGGATGGTTCTAGATGGGTCTGGGTGGTACTGGATGGTTCTAAGAGCTGGACACCCTGGTGGTTCTGGATACACCCTGGTGGTTCTGGATGGTTCTAGATGGGTCTGGGTGGTTCTGGGAGGTTCTAAGAGCTGAACACCCTGGTGGTTCTGGATACACCCTGGTGGTTCTGGGTGGTTCTGGGAGGTTCTAAGAGCTGAACACCCTGGTGGGGCTTCAAAGACACTGATTTGGTTGCAACTTTGCTTCTCTTCATTTCCAGCTGACATTACAGCAACGTGTTTTCTCCATGATATCCCATGATGCACTGCTTCATCCTATGAGGCGGCTCACCACTGTCACATATTACAACCTGTGATGAGCTTCAAACTATTCCAACAGAACTCTTAACAAACACAGCTTATATGTTAGGATTCTGATCCTGCGAGACGGCTTTGATTTAAGCAGCGAGTGCTTGGTAACACAACATCACGACCTTTGTGTTCACTGTTGTGTAATCTCACTGTTTTTGCGACAGGGAAGGGGAGGAGGACGAGCAGCTGAATGCCATGATGAAGAATTTCAGTAAGTCTCTGCAACCGAGTTGGCTTGCAAATGCACTTTACAAACCAAGACTTCCACCACAGTCGTTGAAGCAGACACACAGGACTCTCACTGTGGTTTTTCTGGGTTGTGTGAGTCCGCCTGTGGTCTGCGGCTGCGTGCGAGCGTGCCGAAGGTTGCCGCCGGCTGATGTTTTCATCTCATTTGATCTAATGACTGTTAATGGATATGCATCAAACAAAACGCTGCCCCCTTTCTACCAGCAGCCTCCCTATTAGACAAATGGATAACGCGGCCGCTTAATTTGACCCCGCCGCCAGAATGGCGCTCAAGTCGGCGTCATTTGCAATTCATGAGCGGGAATGCCGGGCTCGCAACGAGCAGATTCATTGAACTTCACGGAAAGGTGGCTCATGCTGCGGTGAATGGAAGCCCGCTGCGAGGTCAAAGACGAGCCATTTCGCTCTAATGTATTCACAAAGCTATTGGCCAAAGTTGGAGTTCTTATCCCCGCTGCAGTCGCGCCGTGTTGTCAGAGGATGGAGCTGCAGAGCCACCGGGGGAAAACACCAGCTTGCTGCTCGCTGAGTGATTTGGAGACGTGCGACTCAGTAACCCGAGGGTTGCCGGTTCCAATCCCGTTCCATCCCGAGCTCTGATGTCCCTGGCAAAGCACTTTACTGCCCACATCACCTCACTGAATGTTTGGTGGCAGTCGGAGGCACGGAAAACTACTACTACTACTACTACTGCTAGTACTACTACTACTACTAATATTATTATTATTATTAGTATTATTAGTATTATTAGTATTATTAGTATTAGTATTAGTAGTATTACTACTCTGTCAACACAGAGGAAAAGTGCATGCAGAGTGCAGAGTGTTCCAAGAACACCACCAAAGTCAAACTTCAGAAAACAATGTCAAGCTGTTAAGTTAAGTTTAAGTTAAAATGAGTTTGACACCCCTGATATGGAGGAATATCACAAGTGTCACTTTGTTCACATTGACACATCAGCGGACGTGACGTACGGGGGTCACGTGACCAGTTCACTGACCAGTGAAAATGGCGCGTTATGATTGGACGGAGGAGGAGACGCAATATGTTTTTGTTTTTTTTACAAGGCATCAAAGAGAAAAATAGAACAAGCATTCCGGACAGCAAACAGATGTAAAAAATCAAAAGCAAACGGAATTCTGGTCAGATCTCACTGGACGACATTTGACCAGAATTCCTGCTTCTGTTCTTCGCACCACTCAGTGGAAACTACCTGCTAATCACAATTGTACTTTGTCGACATTTTAGAAATATGGCTTTTATTTTGTGACAAACTGAAACTGAAACGCTGCCGGCGTCTCTCTGCTCTCTGCTCGTCCCCCACAGACATCAAAAAGGAGAAGCCCAAGAAAAAGTCCCCGGTGTCCAAGCTGTTCAGGTGGGGGAGCAAGAAAGAGGAGTGACCGACGCCTGCCATGAACCACGGTCCTGCTCCCTGCTCTCCTGCTCCTCCTGGCTCCTCCTGGCTCCTCCTGGCTCCTCCTGCTCCTCCTGCTCCTCCTGGCTCCTCCTGCTCATCCTGCCTCCTCCTGGCTCCTCCTGCTGCTCCTCCTGCCTCCTCCTGCTCCTCCTGCCCTCCTGCCTCCTGCCTCCTCCTGCTCCTCCTGCTCCTCCTGCTCCTCCTGCCTCCTCCTGCCTCCTCCTGGCTCCTCCTGGCTCCTCCTGCCTCCTCCTGGTCCTCCTGCCTCCTCCTCCTGCCCTCCTGCCTCCTGCCCTCCTGCCTCCTGCCCTCCTGCCTCCTGCCTCCTCCTCCTGCCTCCTCCTGCTCTCCTCCTGGCCCTCCTGCCTCCTCCTGCTCTCCTGGCTCCTCCTGCCTCCTCCTGCTCCTCCTGCTGCTCCTGCTCCTCCTGGCTCCTCCTGCTCCTGCTGCTCCTCCTGCCTCCTCCTGCTCCTCCTGGCTCCTCCTGCTCTCCTGGCTCCTCCTGCCTCCTCCTGCTCCTCCTGCTGCTCCTGCTCCTCCTGGCTCCTCCTGCTCCTGCTGCTCCTCCTGGCTCCTGCTCCTCCTGCTCCTCCTGCTCCTCCTGGCTCCTCCTGCTCCTCCTGCTCCTCCTGCCTCCTCCTGCTCTCCTGCTCTCCTGCTGCTCCTCCTGCCTCCTGCTGCTCTCCTCCTGGCTCCTCCTGCTCCTCCTGCCTCCTGCTCTTTAAAGCCGGTCCTGCACTCAGCCTGTCAGTCAAGCCAGGTGCAGGTGTGCGTGTCTGTCTGTGTGCTTGTGTACTCTGTGTAGAAGTCATGTGACTGTGTGCTTGGTCATCTGGAGCCCTGATGTTCTGTCAGCCGCTCCGACCCAACACTAGGCAGGACTGAGACTCATGGTTGCACTGCTCCACTTGAACTCACTGGAAGACTTCATTTGTCTTCTAAGGTCTCTCTCTCTCTCTCTCTCTCTCTCTCACTCTCTCTCTCTCACACACACACACACACACACACACACACACACACACACACACACTGGTTAGGTTTTCTCACCCACATCAGTGTCTTTCTCTTTGGTGGTTTTACTTCACGCTGCAACTCTCCAGTCAACCACTGGGCTGCAATAAGAACCAAATGATCCGACAGCTCATTGTCAGGAAGGGATGTAATGGTGTCATGTGACACAGCTGGTTCATATTGGACCTGAATTTGTAAAGTGTTTGTATGTGTCCCATTTGCTTTTTCTTGTTTTGTTGTTGTTGTTTTTTTCCTTCTCCACTTGTGTGTATTGGAAGATGATCGCTCGCTTTACCGTCATGATTATTTTTATTTCTCTCCAGATTCCTGTCAGCCATGTTGATTCCGTACATTGTGTGTTCATTCTATTCCACAAACACAGCGCTGTAGTCTGTGGAATAGGTTGAACACACCTGGAGTTTCAGGACATGTGTTACAAATCCAATCAGCTGTTAATAAAAAAAAAAAAAAAATGCAATGGATTTTAAATGTGGCGTTAAAGCAATATTGTTGATTTTACTTTCAACTTATTTTATTACATGTTTGAACTCTGAACACTCTTTTGTGTGGGAATGTGAAAATAAAATAAAATACAATTTCAGAATTACTTTTACCCCAAACGACATCATAATTGGATGTTTAACACAATTTAACGGGCAGCGGAATTCATCGCAAAACCACCAGGAGGCAGTGTAGCTCTGCACATGTCCCGGCTGTACTGGGCTCCGTCTGGAGCTGCGATCAAGTCACCAAAAATCACCCCTGGGTCCAAATACAGAAAGAACCATGAATATCATTTCAAAATTCTATCTCACATATGAAGAATTGCTGTCACATCAGAACTCTGAAAAACAGCCACGTGACTCTTTTCTCAAGAGAAATTATTATTATTATTATAATTATAATAATAATAATAATAATAATATATATATAATAATATAATAACAAAAATATTATTATTATTATTATTATTAATAATAATAATAATAATAATATAATATATATAATAATATAATAACAAAATATTATTATTATTATTATTATTATTATGATTATTATTATTATTAATAATAATAATAATAATTAATATAATAATAATAATATAATATAATAACAAAATATTATTATTATTATAATTATTATGTACCCCCCCCCCCCAATTCTGTAAATATTGTGACCCCATCATTTACCAAATATGGTAATAATGGTTATTTCACTTCTGGACTAAATTTATGACAACTTCTCTTCAACAAGCCAACATGTAAAGGAAAGCGTGTCTTTAAATGGAGGACTGGAGTTGCTGCGGTGCAACACAACACAAAGCTGGAGGAGGAACGGAGACAAAACAGTGTCAGAGAACAAAATCTGCAATTTGACTTTTATCTCAAAGTTTCAGGGTCTTGTGGTGTGAAAATCCAAAAGCGTCGCCTTCTCCACTCTACACTGGCGTTTGTTCCTGTTGTTAAGCGTGACGGTGTTTGTGTGCTCCTCCAAAGCGTGATGAGCAAATGTTCCGTTCCCTCAGCGCTGCGCCTCCATCCATCGCGCCCTCGCTCCACTTTACAACGTGTTTATCTCTGGGCCAGAAAATTGTGCCTGAGTAAGGTACATTAGAGATCTGGGGAGGCTGGGCTCTGAGTCCAGACTGTAAATATACCTCTGAGGTGGCTCATTGGCATCACACACTGGCCTCTCACACACTCGGAGACAGTTTGGGGAGTTCGTCTCTGTTCTGTCATCATTCAGTCTCTCACTGCTTCTGTCTGCATTAGACTGAGGCCAAGGAGTGTGAACTCCACCGTAGATTGGATTGATTGGTTAAGACGTTTATTTTGAAGATAAGGCAATTTAAAGAAACTTACAATTTAAAAACAGCGTACCGTTAAATAAAAAGATTTAAAAAAAGAAAACATGGCATGTTTGAAAAGGAGTGAGAAGAAGCAGCTTAGCTTATTTCCACCACCCCTTTTCCATCCATAATGAATTCCTGTTACACACATACGCGCATGTACACATACAATACATACAGGTACTACCCGAAAAATGAGAATATCAAGTAAAAGTTGTTTTATTTTGGCAACTTAACATCAAAGATGAAAGCAACAAATTTTATTGAGCCATTCCACGCAAATTGACATCTCAAGCAGTTCCTTGTTGTAACTTTGCTGATTGAGATTTTCATCTTATTAAAACCACAAACCCACAAACTCAGAAAATTAGAATACTGTGAAAAGCTTCAGTTTTGTAGCTGCAAAGAGTCCAAAGAATCTGAATCTGAGCCTTTAAAAAGTCTGTCTTGGGTTGGCTCAGAAGAGTTCACACATGGGCAAATACAACAACCTTCTCAGGAGATTCTCATTTTCTGGGTAGTACTGTATGTGTGTTAGTGTACATTCACTTTGTGGGTATTGTTGTTTTACATTCTTTGGTGTTCTTGTCCTTGCACCTTGAAACAGAAGCTGTCTTCCAATTTGATTTGTTGCGCATTTTCCTTTTGACCTGCAACATCTGCTGCACAAACCACACGCAGTGGTGAATGCATTCAATGCATTAATGCTGTATGCAAACATTTCAAGGTGTAATAACTCAGATTTGATTCATCAAAGTTCAAACACAGGCTCTGCAGACACTCTGATGTGACGGCAATGGGCCTCCATTGTCTATGTCAAGTGGAGATTTAATAAGAGAGTGTGAAGGAGGCAATTGGCCTCAGTGATTTCACAAAGATAAGGCAACAACTGAAGTGTGAAAAAAAATGAGGTTGAATTGGTTGACTCAAACAAAAAGACAAAGCTGCAAGTCGTCTGTCCAAACTCAGATCCATCCATCCATCTTCTATACCCGCTTATTCCAATTCAGGGTCACGGGGGTCTGCTGGAGCCCCTCCCAGTTGTCTTAGGGCAAAGGCAGGGTGGCACCCTGGACAAAGTCGCCGGTTCATCGCAGGGCCACATAGAAACAAACAACCATTCACACTCACATGCACACCTACGGACAATTTAGAATGTTCAATTGACCTCACATGCATGTTTTTGGAGTGTGGGAGGAAGCCGGAGAACCCGGAGAGAAGCCACGCAGACACGGGGAGAACATGCAGACTCCACACAGAAAGGTCCCAGGCCCGGGCCCCAGAATCGATCTGAAGATGCACTTTGCCAGCTGAGGTTCTCCAGCAGTTCACTAACTGACCTGTCTTAGTTGTAGTCATGGCGAAATACTACAATTACAACCAAAATATGTGACTGCATCACCTGCTGGTTTGAGTCCTGACTTTCCACTCCGACTTCACCTCTGAGATGAAGCGATTCAGTCAAAGCTCGCACCAAACCGTCCACTGAGTCAATGACTCAACAGAGTTCTGAAGGACCACGAGTTGGTCTCTCAGGCGTGTTTATAAAAGTTCTGCAACCGTATCGAGCAGGCCGCTTCAGTGAGAAGTAATCCATTGGTCAGCATCTCGTCTGCACTTTGACCAACTCGCTCTGCTTTGGCATCACTTATTCCTAGGTCATTGATCTTTTTTAATTTTATGAAGCAAAGTTGTTG